>CAJNOL010000233.1:37512-181389 GCA_905250125.1 Rotaria sordida
CATCCATTCCCATCCATTCTCATCCATTCCCATCCATTCTCATCCATTCCCATCCATTCTCATCCATTCCCATCCATTCGAATGCCCGCGAATGAGTTTTTTCCCCCTGGATTGTTACACTTAATTATATCGATACTCAATTTTCAATTTTTACTCATTTGATTATTGATGGCGGTTTTCTTCCTAATGATAATTGTTATATTAGATTTAGTAATAAGTATAAAAATGCTGATGCTACTTTGATTTTTCAATATCTCGGAAGTTCAATTACACATCTTTATTTTTTTATTGATAGAGAATATTAAAAAATTGAAAATAAATCTTGAACAATTTTTCTCATCATGCAATCGCTTGAACAATATCTTATTAATTTACATCAATTAACATATCTAACTCTTCAAGCAAAGGTGTGGGTGTAGGCGTGAATGGGTGTGAGTGTGTGAAGAGAAGATTCATACTCACACGATCATGCGCCCACATTCACACCCAATAATCGATAAGAAAAAACATTTCTTTTTACAATACCCCAGTTCAAATGTGTGTCGTAGCTCTGCTCTGAATCTGTTGAATTCCTCTAAATCGATAGAAGTAGTATACAGACATATAAAAGCTTAAGCGAAACTTTATGCTGGATGTAGATTCATTTAACTTATGACTATGAAGGAATTGTCTTTTTCATTTCGGCGCGAACCGAATAGAGATTTTTCAATTCGTTTCGATCTCTGATTCCAATATCATACATTTCATCAATTCGAATCGATATAAACAATAACATATGAAATTTATTTTATACAATGACTTATTCAACACATTTTCTACATATATATGTATACATCGATCAGTCAGAATCCGATTAAGAATAGGTATAGAACTTTAATTTAAGATAATATCTTTTTATTAATGTATGTAAAATCAAGGACAAGAATAAAGCTTGAATAGAACAAAAACGCAAAAATGATGACTTTCTTAGTTGTATACTTTGTGCAAACAACGAGAAATTCAACAAATACAAAATGAACATAGCAAAATTTTATAAGCCAAAGATCACAAGATAGAATATAATAATCAATCACATACATTAGAAACAAGAGAAGAAAATTCACTTTCAATCATTTTAATGATGCGACAAAATTGTTTTTTCTTTCATGTTGATTTAATCATTGCATCATTATTTATTCCATTAAATAAATTGTTTAATAATTAATTATCTTGCTTTCTACCAATTGATCTTTAACAATTGGATAACTAGCAGCACTACTTATACCACACATATTCTTCTTATTTCGAGCAATTTTTATATATCCTTTATCACCCCAAGCAGCTGACCAGCTACAGATTAAAAAAAACAAAATATAAGAAAATAATCCAAAAATAAATTAAATTTATAAAATTTTACCTATTCTTAACAATATAATATTCTTGTTGACCTTTAACAGGATCATTAGCAACACCATAACCAACAGCTAAAACACCATGATCAAGATTTTCTGATGAACATTTATCATCGGAATATACACCTAAGAAGAAAAAAAACAACCAAATGCTCACATATAAAATAATATTAATAAACGTTTGAAAAAAAACAAATACACACAAAAATGAGCAGCTCAAACATACATTTCATCTATTTAACTATTCAAACAAATATAAAACTCTTTGAATATCATATTTCATTTTTTTTTTGTTATATACCTGAAACATAAAATTGAAATGATTCTTGACTAGCATCAATAGCAACCGAAACTGGGCCATTGAGTGCTAAAGCTTCTTGTAATGCTGTTTCATTTCCTTCTAGAATATCAACAAAACCATCACATGTTGCAGCAACAGATTTTCGACGAAATTTACATGCTGATTCATCCTATAAAGTATTCTGTATATCATTATATTTATAAATGAATCATTATCTTTACTTTTCCAGCATATGGATAGGTTTTTTCATCATCAATACCTTTATTATCATGTACATATTTAAATGCATTATCCATTAAACCACCATTGCATCCATTATTACCCCAATTTGTTGAACAATCAACAAGTTGTTGTTCACTTAAACTAACTAATTTACCACTTGATCGTGCATGATAACCTTCAAGTGCACCAGTCTAAAATATTTCAATTAATCAAAAATTGCAATTCATTTAAATTTCGTACATACAGTACTAAATGCCCAACATGAACCACATTGTCCTTGATCTTTAACTGGCGTTACAAGACCATGATCACGCCAATCAATTGATACTGGAAGAGTTGTATAAGGTGAAGCAGAAATATGTAAACGACGAATATCAGAAAATTGTGAACGTGAATTTTGTTGACGACGATATCCATTATATTTTTGACGAAATTCTTCATTGGTCTATCAAAAAAAAATAAAAAATAAACAAAAAGAATAAATAATGAAGAATTTTGTTTCAATAATTAAACTATTTACCAATGTAGCATATTTATTAATACCAAGTCGATAAGTATGTAAACCAAGATCATGTTCAAGATTATGTTTAATAATCATTTGAACATGATAAGCAAAGATTTTAAAACGATGAAGTTCTTCAGTTGTTGTATTATGTACAATACCATAACCTTTTTTAAAATTTGCCCATAAATTATCAATATGAGATTCAACATTTTCTAATGTTGGTAAATAAAAATCATTGCCGAGTGAGACTGGTGTTGAAAAAATTAATGGTATTAGAGCAATACCGATAATAAAACTATTTAGAATCAAATGCATTATTTTTTTGTTATGCGAAGTTTTGTATCTAAAAATGTGAAAATATATGTATGTGTTTATCGAATAGTTTGTTTTTTGATAATATATATGATCTCGAACGTGCCAATGATCGACATGCTATTATCTTTCTCTCTCTCTCTCTCTCTCTCTCTGACTATAGTTATCTTAAGTTTTGTACTTATATACGTCTATGATTCATATGGGAAAGTTAAATATAAACGAAAAGAAAAAAAAACATATACTTAGATATGACTCATCGCATTCTATTCTTAGTAGTTTCTATTCGTTTTCTTCCTCAATCCATATGATGCTTCACAAAGTGTTAATCACATTTTACATACATACATACATACTAACTCTATTCCTTATCAGTTCTAGTCCAATACGTTTTTTTTTGTTTAAAAAGGAAGAATTTCAAAGTTTTATTCTTAAAACCTAACGTTTATAAATACTTTTTAGAAACTATCGCTTCTCTCTGTAATATAACAAGGCCACTACAAGGTTTTTACCCTAAAACTAGACATTTTTAAGTTTGTAGAGCAAGATTTCTTCTACCTAATGATGAATGTATCAACAGGCTCTATTGCGTATCACTGAAATCTCAATAGAAGTCGCCATTTCCAACGCATTCTACGACTGTAGCTGCAGCGAAGATGGCGCCTTCTCTTGAAATCTCAACGATATGTAATAGAACTTGATAATACACACATCCTTAGATAAATGAAGTCTTTCATGTAGTTCTGGGACCAAAAATTATCATGAAACTTGTAGTTGCCTTTCATATTTTCTTCAATGTTATCTAACAATCTGTAACTTGAATTTATATTATTATCATGGAATTTAAATCATTTAACATCTCTCACTACTGCTTTATTAGCATTTATTTTTGATATGTTCTTATAAGAAGTACAAAACAATATTAAATCTTATGATAATTAAGATTATGAAATGCTCGAGTAATTTCAATTTATAGATTCTTAAAGTTTGTTCTTAGATAGAAACGAATTGATTTTGGAGTATATATCATTTAGTTGAATGAATGCTAATAGAGTGGTAATGAGTAAAGTTAATAAATTAAACTCCACAATAACGAAATAACATTGGAAAAAAAATGAAAATAAAAACTTAAAATTCTTTTGTTTTATACAGAAAAAAAAAGGATTAAACCAAAACTTGCTCAGTAATAAAGTTAGTACACATGTAAAAGGTAATCATAACTTTTGAGATATTTGTTATAGTAAAAGAAAAAGATAAACAAGTGAATAATTTTACTTTTTGAATTTGATTCATTGTCTTATAAACAAACAAAGTTCAGATATCTACACTAGTTTTTGTTTTCAAAATACAAGTGCAAACAATGAAAAAACGTATACGAAATTAAAACAAATATACACAAAAAAAACTGTTATACACTAATAATACATAAAGATTAAAAAAAAATAATTTCAATTGTATTCATAAAACTGAATTTATCTGAGAAAAAGACATGAGCTAACTGTCCTACATGACTAGTTAAAAGGAACTTTTATCTGATAAGACCATTTCGTGCTGCTTTAGTTGATAAAAATGCATGTAAATGGAAGACAAATGGTTTTGGTGATGTATCAAAATATAATTGCTAACAAAATAAAAAAAAGAAAAGAATGTTTATTAAACTTAAAAATATCTTCATACCATAACACCTTCTTCTCCATGAAAATCTAACATAAGTAAATGATCATTATCATCTGATGATGAACGAAGTTTTTCAAATGGTTCTTCCCAAAGTAAACGAACTTGAGTATAACCACTTTCGGGATCAGTACATAATGTAAAACCATCTTCATAATGTAAATATAATTTACATGTACGATTATTCCATTTACAAGCTAGAAAATAGAGTCAATTCATAAAAGAAAAATTTCATGTAAAAAACAGGAATGAGTAGCCCTAATGAAGAACGCTTGTGATAAAAATTTCAGCAAGATACATCAAACTAGAGCGCCCTTCTGGCTTATAGCCAATACGTGCGAGCAGTTTTTATCTGAACAGAATTTTTAAATTCGCTTCCGATCATTTTAGTATATATGGTGTCAAAATAGGCAAAACAAAATATTATTTCGCGACACTAAATCGAGTTTTTCTCAATACGTAAAAAAACCTGGTCGGACAAAAGTTTACTCTCATTTAGACTTTTGAAAACAAAAACAAAAATATAAGTTCAGATATGGGTTTGTCGTTCAAATCCAGGAAAAAAAACGTATTAAATAAAATTACATATTCATAATATATTTAAGTGAAGTTTTTAAAAGTACATAACAGATGACATAATCTAATACCATCTGTCGTACTTAAATTGTACAAAAAATGTTTATTTAATGCTTCTGTAAATAAGAAGACGGTTCCGGAAAACACATCAGTAGGTTCAAAGTTCTTTTCGAAAGTCTATTAAAATTTAACCTTTTTTTGCGAAAAGTCTTATATATTCTGAGAGACGAAAGTTCGTTGCATCCACCTATGATAAAAACTCAATTTCGATTTTTCTTCAAAAAAATGGATTTTCTGAGGAAAGAGTCCTTGAAATCTTCCAGAAAAGTAATAAAGAAATAGTTCATATATTATAATGAAACGCTATTGATATACGACCTACGACATGGGAAGAGGGAAGTTATGATATTGATTTGGTCGAAAGAAAAAAAGTTGAAAAAATAGTGTGGGTGTGAATGTGAGTTTGTACAACTATGATACAGGTGGTGAAAAAATCCACATTCACCCAACTACACTATTGGCGAACAATGATAAACAGTGAAAGTAGATACCAGTAGGATTAAACATGACACTTAATGACATTTGGAATATTTCCGACATTTTTTTTTCACTATTTTTCTTTCGACCAAATCGATACATACCAGAAGGAAAAGCGTGGTAGTACTGCTAAAACGTTTGTCATGATCCGTGACGTTTCCATGTTAATATCTGTGGGGAGTACAAATTTCTACTCTGTACACTACAATACTCATTTTAGATCATGTTTCACATACGAAAAACAACTTCTTTTGTACGTATAACAGCATTTTGTAAACATTGACTCATTCTATTTGTCCAATAATCTAAGTCAAGTTTTGTTTGAATTCGAAATGTATGTGTCACAATACCAAATTTAGTTCCAACACGTAATGTTAATAATGATATATCAATATCAATTGATGAATCACGAATTGGTCGAATAAATCTTAAAAAAAAAAAAAGAAAAAACAAGGAATTATATTTATGTATTTATTTATTTTTTTACCTGCTTCCAAGTATGGGATAGACAATATCTAATTCACGACAGATTTGTCTTGATATAAATGAAGAACCGAAAAAACATATTTCTGAATCTGTTAAAATAAGAAAAATAGGTCGCCATGATTTTATTGTTGTTATTTCATCATAATTAACTTGTTCAGCTAACCATCCTAATGCTTTTATTTCATTAGTATTACGTGTAATAATAAGATGTTCTTCAATTTCAGGTAAAATATCCAAAAGATAACGAGAAATTTTGGAATGAAGTATATAAAACCATTTTCGAGCATACATATTATCAACAAAACGTATACTATAACATGTTTGTATATGAGGTAAAATAATATCTAATATTGAACCATTTATATCATTTATTAATAATGGTGATGCTGTTAATGGAGGTAAAAATGAAGATGATAAAACAAGAATATCACTAGCTGATGATGAACGACGAAAAACATAACATAAACGAAGAGGTATACGTTTTGTTTCATAGAAAATTGAATCATTTGATGATTGATAAGATATAGGTGTCATATTTCGTTTATAATTTGATTCGATTAGATTATTTTCAGATTGTTGTTTTTGAGAAGATAAAAAAGTTTGTTTTTGCATTAAAATATTTATTTCTCGTAAATATCGAACTAAAAACAATATGATTTATTGATGAAGAAAATATTTAAAAAGTTGCTGAGTAAAATTAAATAATCAAAGAAAAATTTTCAAACTTAAAATCCTATAGTTTTTTTTTCCTTGAATATTATCCAAGGTACAGAAAGAAGTTTAGAATATCTCTTTGATTTATGAGAACCATTTATGACAGAGTATGGGATTACTTTAAAACATGTGTTCAATGTCATTACAGCATAATTTTCGAATATAAATGTGAGTGCACTTTTACAAAATGCCCGAGGATAAAAGAAATTAGCTATTTGCTTCATTTTTGAAGGATAGAAATAGATATCTGGCACCACTGTAATACAATATATTTTATCTAAAAAAGGATGAAAATGGATAAGGCTGTTTTTTTCTGTATTGAAATTAATCCAGCGGTGACACCTGATAAGATTGTAAAGGTTTATTTTGAATCAATATCCATACTCTTCTACAAGATCAACGAAAGCATGATCGAGCGATGTCGCGAAATAAACTATTGCAATGATATTAGAAGTCACCACGGAATTGATTTCAAGACAAAAAGCTAAAAAATTTTAGAAGCGGACAAACGATCGAACTGGTGGAAGTTTTTTTCTGACTAGACACTTAAAATTCTTAATTTAATCGGCAAAGAAACCCGCCAATTGAATATATCTATCTTTTGAGAAGCATTGTTTTTTATTATAGCGCTACGAAGGCATACGATATGAAAACCATACGACTTTTGGAGATTCGACTTCATATTCGTTTACATCTATTAATATCTAGATATTTTCACAGGCACATGAGACTATATTAATTTGCAAAAGATTTCACAACAAAATAGAAGTTTGTCTGATATTTTTGTAACAAGACCTACTTATCAATGAAAGATTTTAATCATCAGTGAAAAAGCAGTCTAGTGAGCTTCAAATTTTAATATGGAAAATCTTTAGTTTAGACCGTTGTAAACCTCTAATTATTGTCTGACGTTTTATAACGACTAGAAGAAAGTTTAGAGCTCATATTTTTAGATCATTAAAACTTGCGTCCTGTGGGTTATTTCGAAAATATAAAAAACAATACGAGACTCAAAGAAAGTTTCTCCCGCACAACTCTATTTAGAACTTTGAACATCAATAAAAACGAAAAAAGAACGTGCTAGATGCACTTTCCTAGAAATTAATAAACAATCGACCAATTCAGTTTCAAGTCTGATTAGTAATCTCAGTGATACCTTCTTAATTGTATTGTCTATTTCTTATTATATTCATAAGTGTTCTTTATCTCGCTATAAATTCTAGTATCTTCAAGATTGTTATTAAAACTAAAAAAAAGACCTTCAAGTTCAACGTCTTTTCCTGCTGTTTTTAATATTTGTACAGCTTCTTCATGTGAAACATGTTGTAAATCTTTTCCATTTACTGAAAGTATAGCATCGCCAATATGAAGTTGTCCATTTTGATCAGCTGGTAGATTTGGAAATATTTTACTTATTAATATAGGCATTCGATTTTCTCTTCCACCTTTTATACTTATTCCTATTAAAAAATATAGAAAAAAATAATAATAAACTTAAGTAAATTTTCATTGTTACCAAGTCCAACATTATCTGGTTTTATTATTTTCACTATACGTTTTTGACTGGTAATAGTATCTGATGGATCATAAATAGATGATCTAGTATTTGGTATTAAATTTTGATTTGATATATTCGTATGATTATATAATTCTTCAATTAATATTTGTTGATCACGTTTATTAGTTGCATATTCAATAATTAAATTTTCATCTTCAAGTGCTAAACTTGCTTTAGTCCATTTTGAATGTAGATAAAGTTCAGCAATAGCACGTTGTTGTTGTTCAGCTAATGATGATTCAAATGTCATCGAGTTTTATCTAATATTAATTTGAGAAAAATTTTCTCAGATTGAAAAAATATGAATATGAGCAGTGTTTCTAATGGAATTCTAAAACAAAATGTACAGTACACGCTGTTTTGGATAAGCAAAGTGTACAGCAAAATGTACACAGTCATTTACATTACTGAAGTGAAGCGAAAGAGCAAAAAAAAGACAAAGTTCTAGTATAAACTAAGATATATTATAAAATTGTCCAGAAAAGTATACACGCTGCTTTTTTAAGCAAAGTGTACAGCAGCATGTATTTTCATAGCTGCAGATATTTGTACATTTTGCTTCTGCAGTGTACACTTGCCATTAGAAACACTGAATATGAGTCTCTAGTTGTCGATAGGATTTAGGTTTAGTCTATGTATTGTTTTCTTTTTGAATGGATTGATTGATTTAACCAATCAAATAATTTTAAATGAAACAATGATTCAATTAAAATATTAAAATCAATAAAAATTACATTTTATTTATTGAATAATCAAAAATTTGAAGATTAGAAAAAAAAAAAGATAAAAGTGACATCTATCCAACAACTTATCCATCTACTTTTTTTTCTTAATTTTACACGATCCGAATATTGAATTGAAATTTTTTTCATGGTTAATTAACGTACTTGTTTCTCTTTTGTTTTAGATCGACTCAAAAGAACCATGGTAAGAGAAAGTTCTCTTCTCTATGTGTTTGTTTCGATAACGCATAACCTTCGAAACAAAAATTACAGTGATTATATTACTAGGCCTTTGCATTAGGATCATCGTGTTATCATTTGATTTACATTCTCTAGGTAATCCAACCCATTAAGAGTTATTCATCAGAAACATATTTTATTAACATTTGATACATATGCAATAAATAGGATTAACGATAATGTGAAAAAGGCACACCGTAGTGTTTTTTCAAGGATTTTTGCAATTCATTTTGATTGATGTAATGTACTTTAAATAAAAATCTAACAAGTGATTGCCTGTAAAAGGGAGCAAATATAATTGTTTGATAATAGTGTGCCAATTGAAGTTATGTACCATGCTTACTAATCCTTTTTGTTTTTTATTGGCTTAGAGTGTACCCGATTTCAAGGTACATTCATTTTTCATTTATGTTTACTTTGATCAAATAAATTGGAATAGAATTTAATCAGTGCAGAGTTTTGATCTGTATCAACTGATCGTATATCAAAATGAAACAGATACTCTAGAGTGGTTCACGAGGAAAGTATCCTAATTAATAAATTGCTTTTGAGTCAATGAAAAACTAAATGAGTTTTGAAGATCCTGAAAGGGTTTGGGCACTCTTAACTTATTGCTGCGTGGATGCTGTAAATTTACGGTAATTTTTAAATGAATGTTATATTAGCAGAAAAACTAATTTTCAAATTTCGACTTCAAAATTTGCATAGAGACATTCCTTTAATGAGAATAGTTTAATGTGAATGGTTCAGATGTTGTCGTTGTTCCTATCTTAAGATACAGCTATGGCAGATGCGTGTCTTTTATATTGCTCATATATAACAGCAGATTCAACGTTCATATTTCAAGATAGAAGCAAATCAAAACATCTGTCTCTCTACAAAGTTTCAAGTCGAGATTCGAAAATCAGTTTTTCTGCTACTATGGCATTCATTTAAAAACTATTCTAAATTTTCACTATCTCCGCATCAATAAACTAAAGATCCGAATTCTTTGCAAGATATTCATAACTCCTTTGGGTAACTTCCCTTGTTAGACTTACTGTCTCATCTATTATACGTTGGTTCGCAGCACAGGCGAATGTAACACCGTGTATGTGGAGTCGACAGTTAGAGAATAGTCTATTGTTTGAATATCGAACTATCACGAAATATTTCCAGTGAAATGTACACTAATTAAAGACTGCTCACGTTTAACTCATCGGACTCTATTTTAGCCACAAAACGAACATATTGAACTCCATCGTAAACGACATGGTCGTCGATTCGATCATTATGAAAAACAGTAATATAAATAGACTTTTTAGTCTTCGTTTATGTTCTTTTTTTCTTCTAGAAAAAAGAAAGAAGGACGTTTGCCACATATATTATCTAAAAAAGCTCAAACATTACGTGGCATAAAGTAAATAATCATATTCTAATTCTTGATGGATTTTATAAATTATTCTATTTAGAGCTAAATTATATAATAAACGTCGTCAAAATGAAAAAATTCAAATGAAAAAAACTATCAAAAGTCATGAAGAAAAAGAAACAAAACAACGACAAGAAGTACCACAAGGTGCTTTACCAGCTTATTTACTCGATCGTGAAAAACAAAGTCGAGCAAAAGTTTTATCACATACTATTAAACAAAAACGAAAAGAAAAAGCGGTATAAAACTTTTTTTATTTTGTTAAAAATAAAGAATATGTTTGTTTGCAGGGAAAATGGGATGTACCAATACCAAAAGTAAAAGCAGTTAGTGAAGCCGAAGTTTTTCGAGTTGTTCAATCAGGAAAACGACGAAGTATAGAAATTTCGTTTTTTTTCTTTAATTTTTATATTCAATTATTTATAATAGAGAAAGCATGGAAACGACTTGTAACAAAACCTTGTTTTGTTGGAGAAGGATTTACACGAAAACCACCAAAATTTGAACGATTTATTCGACCAATGGTAAATCATTTTGAAAAGTTAATCTTCATTTTAGAATAATTTTTCATATAGGCATTACGATTCACTAAAGCACATGTAACACATCCAGAATTAAAAGCAACTTTTCAATTACCTATTATCGGTGTTAAGAAAAATCCAAGTTCACCACTTTATACATCTCTAGGTGTAATTACTAAAGGAACAGTTCTTGAAGTAAGTATTTCTCGTTTTCAAAAAGTAATTGATCTGACTGTTTGTTGAATAAATTTTGATAAGAATAATATAGAGACTTGAAGTTTCCGCTATTCAAGGAAGAAGATTCTGGATTACCTATAGATGCTGGAATCAGCAGTCTCAGAAAAATCCTTGTAACTCTAGAACGAAACACGCCAGAAAGTTGAGACTTACGTAGATAGAGAAGAAAAAACTTTTCCGATCAATTAGTCAAAATCCAATGAAAAACGGCTTCAGAATGTCTTTATCAAAATTTTTGCAGAGAACCCACTTAATTAGTGTTCCTATCAAAAGTTATTCAAAAAACAGTCAAATCCATTGCTTTTTGAAATCGACAATAATTACATCTACAGATATGTATATATCAAAATTTTAATTTTATTTCAATTAGGTAAATGTTAGTGAACTTGGAATGGTTACACAAGGTGGTAAAGTTGTTTGGGGAAAATATGCACAAGTAACAAATCATCCAGAAAATGATGGATGTATTAATGCTGTACTTCTTGTTTAATAAATTGTTTTGAAATAAAGATTGTTACAAAATTGATAATGCAAAAAGAAAAAAAGTATCGATGAAAAATTGAATTTATTCATAAAACATTAAAAAAAAAAGTAATTTCACATAATGAATGAAGTTATATAGAAATGTATTGAGTTTAAATTAGATAGTATTTCATAATTAAAACATGAAATTTCAAAAGTATGATTCCTATTTTGTGAAATATAATTTTTCGTCTTCAGTCTAATTAAAACGAAACGAATATTTATTGCGAAAATTTTGTCATTTTACTCCTAATATTTTGCCTGTATATCGGCATAATGAACTTTTCTAGAGCTGGCCAATTCGGTTCGTGCCGTAGAGTCTATCCTGAAGTTTCTATAGCGTTTATTAAGATCTAAATCTATGGCAACGTTTGAAAATCATCTTTTGTTTTTTTGAAATCGGAGGCTTATTGCAATAACATTTGTCGACTTCTGATTATATTCGACAATTCGAACAATAATAATTTATTTTATTTGGAAATTTCATTGTAATGGAATGCATGGATTGACTTTTTCTGTTAGTCATCTATTTACGACTCAAAATATGACAATTGTATTTGTTTGGTATGTCATCATTCGCAATAGAAATGAACAAAACACATTTTTACCAATATGACTTCCCTTCTTTTTTGTCTTTATTTCCTTCGAAAACATTACAATTCATTCAAAGTCAAACACATATTCATTAAGTGTGCAAATACGGCAGGAAATGCATCTGTTTTCTGTCATTTTGATGACGTTAAATCTAATCCAAAACGACTTTCACATGGCTATAGTTATTTAACACATATGGCCTTCTCCTTCGGCACACGAATGTACTTGCCATGAATTAGCCGCCGTCTTTCTTCATATCATGGCATGGGAGGAGCATAGAGTGTGTCAAGTGATAAGCCGAGTTCTTCGTTCAAAAGATCGATCGAATTTGAAAGTATGATTCGTTTATCTTAAGATGTATAATACACCTCTTCAAAACTTATCCACTGTATGAAATAATATTTACCGTTATAGAGAGCAGGATTGCCATCTCTTCTGCTTTTTTATATTTTTTATTGAAAAATTTGAGACAAGAAAATCGGTGAATATTGAGTAAGTAGTGGTAGCTACCGTCTACAGTCAATTATTGCCTATACGAGGCATTCTATGTTCTATTTCGGCAAGCAACGCCAATGTCAAAAGTGTTCTTTTTGTCGGAAACGAGACATTTGTCCGATGATTTTTACAATTGAACGTCAGTAGATTCAATAGCTGCAGAAATATTTCATTATCGCACGAATATGCATAAGTATCTGCTGTCTTAAAAAGAATTGATAATCGAACTCCATTCAAACAGTAAATGTAACTAACGGGTGGTCCATGAAGAATGACACATATTGATTTTCTTTTTCTGACGACACTATTCTAAACTCATTCTATAAAGAATTTCTTGTTCTTCAAATAAGTTTCTTCTGTAGTGGAAAAATCGACAAGATTGACAACTACTCAGTCATTGAACTGCGACTGCCACAAAACAAAACAATGATTACAAAAAATATGTTGAAATAATAGTTCCACCGAAATTCAAGGTATGCCATGGAACGCTACATCGCACGATGTTTCGTGATTTTAGAAAAAAACAATTAGAAGAACAAGTTTTCAAGCAAAAATTAGAAAACTCTTTCTCGCAGCTCTATGCCATTGAAAAGAATCTAAAGATTTTCGTTATCTGATTGAAATTTATCTTTATTTTGTTCAGAATACAATCAAAAAGTAATGTGTTTAATAAAATATCGATCTTCTTTATGCATTATTTACTGTATTTTAGAACTTCGAAAGAAACAACAAGTTATTTAAATCTATAGAAATGCGAAGAGCCGACAAAAATCAGCTTTCCACTTGTTTTGATCTTTACCAATGGATAAATAAATGTTTTTTTAAACATAAAGTCTTTTTTTTTTCATATTCACAATATTCTTTCTTTTATTTCAAAAAAGAAGAACCAAAATTTTAAAAAACAAAACAAAACAAAGAATCGTTAATGAATAATCTCACATCGGTTCATCTTGGTGATGTTTTTTTCATATCACCTGTACGAAAATCTGAATCATTACCAATAATTGTTGTTCTTTTCTCTCTATCTTCTCCCATTAAATTTGATTTTATTGCTCGATCATCAGCATCATGATGGCCTGATAAAATAACATCTGAAAAACGTGATTTTTTTGTAATATCTTTTCGTCGTTCATTGTGATAATCATTATCAGGTCTTATTGTTGTTGTTGTTGTTGTTACCATACGATGATCCATATCGTGATCAAGAAAACGATAATCAATATCGTTATATTCACTTATAATTAATTGTTTTTTTAGTTTATCATCTTGTTCATCATCAACTTCCATATTTTCTTCATTTAAATTATCATCACTTATAATTACTTTAGTCAAATTACTTTCTTTTATTGCTTTCCATTCAGACATAGCAGTGTTTAGATCATTAGTAAATCGTGTACATAAATCTTCACGTCCACTGGATTTTAAAAGTTCTATAGTAGACATAACTATCGGAGAGATAGTATCAATTGATGTGGCATGACGAATACGATCAAGGGATTCAGATATTAACTTGTTCAAATCTTCGGTAGAACTAAAAGAAAAAAAATTTTAGTCAAATGAATTATCACTAAAGATATGTACTACCCGTGGCGATTGGACAACCGCTCCGGTCCCCCCCCCCCCCTCCAGCTCTCTTCTTGTTTTGTCTGCTAGGCGACTGCACCTTCGTCATACCCATCTTATAAGTATATGTATATATGTTCAGTTACATCTTCCCTAATGAATTATTCTTTCGTGATATTTTCAACCCGAGGAGTAAATATCAAAGACATCGGTCGTGAAGTCCTGAAATTCCTTGAAGCCTGCTGTTTTCCCCTCAGTTTTTTAGACGCAGTGTACGTCTCTGATTCTCACTATAATATTAATTAATTGAAAAAGTCATATTTTTGACTTCGAGTTGCATTATTCGGTGTATATTGCATATCCCTTATTTCTACAAAAAGATATGATGTCGTACGTCACATGAAACAAGTTATTTACTTCTAATAAATATAACTTTTCTAAATTTTAACAAAAAAAAAAATATTGCTTACTATTCAGTTGGAATTGTTTTTGTATTAGTAGTAAATATGGACTGTGGTGTTGAAAGATTGACATTACTAGTTGATATTGTTTCTGTAATATTACTTCCACCTAATCGTGGATCTTTATTTCTTGATAAACGAGGATCTCGTATAGATGCAGTATCTTGTAATGAAACAGGTTTATAAGTTATATTACTTAATGATTGACTTTGATTTGGACGATTTAAAGGTTTTGTTCGTTTACCTGATCCAATAACAACAAGAAATAATTGTTTTGGATCAATATTTGCTGATAAAGAAAGTGCTGATATAACATTTACTGGACAATCTTTTAAATCAGCTGCTAAAACATACATATCACGTATTAATGATGGTTCTGATCGTTTACTAATAACAGCAGCTCGACCTGACGTACGCATTGTATCAACATAACGTAAAAATACATTATTTTCATTATTATTTGATGATAGAAGTGTTAAAATAATAACATCACGAACAGCAATTGATTCACGAATATAATCCCAAAGATCACCGAGTCGAAGTCGTCCAAGAATGCCAAGTTGTTCTGGAATTTCTCCAATAAGATAATCACTTTCACCATAAATACGTATTGATTGACATGGAATTTTAGTATCAGGTGAATTAATAACACCACGCCATTGATTTACTACACTCGATGAACGAGTAATAGGTGTTGGTTGATACCTATTGAAAAGTAAAAAAAAAAAAAAAAGGAATAAAGCTTTTTTTCTAAAAAAAACAACAGCAAATAATTTTTGGTTTACATTTGTGCTGAATCAGTTTTAGATTTTGATGCAATTAGAGGATTATAATCATCACGAATTGGTTGTGGTGCTGGTGGGAGACATTCATTATTATCACCGGGTGATTCGGGATGTTGTTGTTGTTGTTGAATTATTGATGATCGTGAATTAATACTGACATTATTCACATCATCATCATCATCGTAAAGTAAAGCATCAATGCCTGTTGGACTTTCTGGTTCGATATAATCATTATCAAGATCAACTGCTGGAAATATTGGATTTGATACTTCATTTGATTCTTCATGAATTGGTGATGTAGGTGGAAGTTTTGGAGGTTCGTCAACAGTTTTAATTGGTATTGGTTCAGTCGGTTGAGGAATTGTTTCTAAAATTTCAAAATGATTCATTTTAAAAATCTGACTGTTTTTTGTTAGATCTCAACCTCTAATAAAGACATATACAAGTAAATTTAAGGTAAAATTTTCAATTAAAATAATTGATTTCTTTTCGAAATATTCGTACAATCAATAAGTTCAATGGTCTAATCTTTTCATAAATGAATGAAATGTATAACGAAAAAATTGACTCTATTTCAAAAACTATGGGAAGTAAAACTCATTGGGTTGAGCTCGCATCCCGCCGGATCTGAAAATTCTCGATTCGATGGGCTCTAATGGAAAGTTATAATCTATCACGAGTTCTATCGTCAGATTGACTGAGAATGAATGTCAGCTATTTATAACTCTCTTTGAATTTTTACCAATAGGAATCGATGGAGATGGTTTTGGAGATGTTGATTTGGATGCTGTTGTATTGGCACATATTGAACAATTGATATCAAATGTATGTAGACCATGTGATGATGTTGTATCTTTATTAGATGTAGATGTTTGAACTTTAGGTTTAGGTTTTACAGTTGATTTTTGGTCAGAAGTCGAATTGATTGGTTTCTTGGTTTTGACAATAGGTTTTGAAGTTGTAGTATTTTCTGTTTTTATAGTTTCACGATTTACTTTAGATGCACTAGAAGATTTTGATTCTTTAGATTCATTATTCTTAGATTCAGTTGAAGTTTGTTCCTTCTTTAAATATACAAAATGAAATAAGACAAGGATATATTTTTAGAAAATTTCTTACGCGTTTAAATAAAGGTAAAACTGCATCGTTATCAATAAGACCTTGTCGTGTAATTTTAGTTCGAGCTCGTCTTGCCATTTCTTCAGCTGTTTGTTCTTCAGCTTTAATTATCATTTGAACTTCTTTTTCAAATTCATCTTTACGTTTTTCTTTTTCCTCTATTTAAACAAAAAAAAATAAGAATAATTATGTATTATATTCTTATTCTATGAAAAATCTATACCAGGTGGTAACATATCTTCAGGTTTCATAGCAACAATTTGTTTAGCTGTAACTTCTTTTGAAAGTATATATTTATAAAAAAACTAAGGGAAAATAAAATAATTAGTTCAAAAATAAAAAAAACTTATAACAAAAAAAGCTACTTTACATTATTATTCATATTACTAATATTTGCCAATAATGAACGAAATTTATTTTTATATGAATTATCAACTTTACCATAAACACGATACATTTCTTCTTCAACTTTATCAGCTATTATTCGAATATCTTCATTTGAAACAAGTTTCTCACCACTTTTCTCTAATCTATAAAAATATGTAATAATAAGATTAGAAATACATAAAATTTTTATGAAATACGATCTAAGAGAAATATTGAAATAGAAATTTGTACTCCATCCCAACAGACATTATTGCAATAAGTTACAGAGGTGTTAGTCGATGAGCTATGCCACTGCAGCACAAATATATATATTTGATTTTTTTTTAAATTTTCAACGTTTCAAATCAATTTTTGGACATGTTACTGTCTAATTTCTTGTCAATAAGTTCTCGAACATCGTTTTCTCTCTTTTTCATTTCAAAATTTCTCGAAATTAAGAAAATACTGAAAAGATTCATCGAAAAATTCCAGCCTCCACCGTCGAAGCCTGAGACTTTTGTAACCGCCGACAAAGCCTGAGACTTATGTAGCCATCGCTGAAGCCTGAGACTTTTGTACTCGCCGCTGCCAAAGCCTAAGACTTCTGTAGTCACTGACGCCACCGAAGCCTGAGACTTCCGCAGCCGTTGTTGATCAAAGCATCGGCTTACACCTCTAATCATATCATGACGGACATTATATGAACGGCTCATAACAAACCGTACACCAATAACGTCTCGTTATAATATGTGAGCTGCTATGAAAGATAATGTAACAGGATGGTAAAAAACATGTGTCCAACAATAGATAGAATAAAACAATTGTCTAGTGATTAGCGATATCCGTTACATCGTATTTCACATCTTAATTCCGCTGAGATTGTACTACCAGCTTTCTTTTTCCCCTATTTACCTCGTAATTAGTTTATCAGATAACGCTTGAGGAACTTTCATTCGAATATCGGCATAATTTTGAATATTAGATGAACTTGATGTAGTAGTTGTTGGTTTTCCAAGTTGAACTGGCGCTTTTTTTATTGGTACTGGTTTTGTATTAGGTACAACAGGTGCCCATGATAGTTTAGGTTTAGTTGAATTAGGTGTTAAAGGAGTTTTTGGAGTTGTTGGAGTAACAATCGATGGTGAACGTACTAAACCTGTGTTTGAAGATAGTCTTGGTTCATTCGCTGTTAATAAAATTGATTGTCGTAAAGCTGGTTTAATAATTTCATATGATGGATGCTGATTTATCCATGTGCATAAATCTTCTATTTTAGGAATTAATTTTCTATCAAGAACTTTTTTTGTTCGATTTTCATATAATAAAATATCTTCACGTGATGGTGAATTGTCATTATCCTATTTTAAACAATGATATAATTAATCTAGATCTTTGCCTTTTTTCTTGAAAAAAAGTAACATACCACTCCTTTACTTCGTTGAATAGCTTGAAGTGTATCATTTATATGACGACGAATACATGCTGGTGAACAATAAACCCAACCGGATTTTGCCCAATTACTACAACCATGTACAATACAATGAATTTGTGGTTCCTTAAGAAAAAAAAGCAAAAGAATTCATAATTATAAATAGAAAAATAAATTTGAATTACATACTACTAATGGATCACGTTGAAAGAATATTCCTGTTTTTGGTCGTTTTGAAGGTTCAGAATTTGTCAGATTTTTTGACGAAGTAATATTTCCATTTCTTTCGCCAACTTTACGATCAATTGGTGATACAGCATCTATACGTTTTCGTTTAATCATTAGTGATTCATCAGATGATCTTCCAGGTTTTATTCCTGAACTTGATGTTACTCCTAATTAAATAATATATAGAAAATGAAATTATTTAATCTAATCAAATACTCATGATCTATGATATAATAGGTAGTTCAGTTACATCTCTAGAAAGGAAATATATTTGAAAAGGTAAAACTCGCACAATCAACTAATGTCATTGAGAAGTTTGAAGTCAAAAGTTGATTTTCTCGGTGACCAGAACTTTTTTGTTGAAAAGTCCAGTAATATTCCGATATCTCGAGAATGAAGACTCTAAAAACCAAATCATTCTAGACTTTTCTATTACTCATCAAATAAACATCATCTCAGTCAAAAATACAATTGAAATTGAATCTAGAAGATTTTTATTCCATCTCATCTATTAATTATTCTTTATAAAATATCAAATTCTCTAATACTAATTACTGTAATTCAAATCTTTCTAATGTTTTATTTAATCATTTATTATACCTTGACATGGTGGACAAACAAATTGATCACCACTCATATCAAGAACTCTTGCTTGTTCTTTAGTAACACCAATACTAAATTAAGAAAAATAAAATCATTTCAAAAAAAAAAAAAAATAACGATCAATCAATCAATTCCTTTACCAATCTCCATGATACCAATTAGCACATGAATCACATCGAAGCATAACTCTTGAATGATCCCATGGTTTTTTACATATACACCAAAGACGACGATGGATTTGATCAGTATCATCATTTGATTTATTATTTTTTTCAACTAACATTTCATTATTTTCTTCATTAGCATTTATATCTCCTTCATCATCATCATCATCATCACTAAATCCTATAGTATTCGAATTTTTATTACTACGATCATTCTTTTCTAAAAATGTTGGGCCACCAAGTGCCCACGTAGATTGTCGAAATTCATGTGCATCATATAGACCTCTTTCAAGATCACGATAATTTAATTTTGGTCGATTATTTCTTTGTGGATATGATTTACGACTACGAAATGTAAATGGATCATCATCATCTTCTCTAAAATAAAATAATCATTTGTATTTTATATATCTAAATTACAAAAAACAAAAAGAAAAGTTTTGAATTTACTGTATATAATTTGATGAACTTGTGTCTTTATTACTATTATCATCGGATGTACGATCATCGTTCAATGGACCTGCAATTCAAAAAATAAAAATATAAGATCTATATGAAATAATTGATAAAATCAAATACACGCATATGTCTGATACAATATTATGATTGTTATAAGAGATTTTCACACCTGTTTTTGTAAAATTAATCATGTATGACAAGATAAGAAACCTATATTATCTTAGATGGCGCGAAGTCAAACAAGAGACTTTAGTGAAATAACATAAAAATTGATTTTTTTTTTTTCATTTAATATCGCAATTGAAGCAAAACTCATCTGATATTAGTTTTAATTTCAGATAGTTTGAATATATAGACGAAATCTTACGCGAACCATAATAAGAAATACATTATATCAAATTGAGATAGGAGCACTACTGTCGCGCATATCGAGAATATTGAACATGCGCCATCTCTATAACAAATGAGTTGATCTCTCTCTCTCACTCTCTCTCTCTTGTTCTTATCTTTGAATGTCTTTTCACTACTATTTAAGTAAAAGATTCTTCTGAATTTAATATCTCATTTGAATTACACGTCTAATTAAAATCTTGCAACTAACAATATTGATTCAATATCATTGAAAACCGAACAGCTTGTTTATGATTCTATATTGATCAGTAGATTATCTTTTTCTCTTCTTCATGATGATGACTTCAAAAACTTTGTTAAAATATAATTTTGTTTGAGTTAAACAATTCTATACGACTGATTATCCCGCTTCATATGATCCTTTTTAACCATTTTGATAGAGGGCGCCAGTAGTTATCCAGAAGATCTAATAAATCGTATTGCTCCTATTGCTATCGTGAATATTTTCAAAGTCTAATGGCTTGAAATATTTCGCTAACGATGCTCTTGAACTACCATATGAACAATAAAATAAAATATCATGTCTTCTTTCTGAATATAGCTTGAATATATTTATATATGTACGTGTATATTTGTCAAAATAGTTTTGATTACACTTGTTATTTATTTCATTCGATAGAATCCTTACCTTTTGATGTACTAGTAGTAATCATTTTGAAATATTTTGACAAACAATCGATAAATAATAATAAATTTTGTCTTGAATATAAAGAAGAAGAAAAAAAACAACTGCAATAGAATATAACCAAACAGAAAGAAAAGCCAGAGATGAATTTTTTTTTGTTTTCTTTTTTGTTTCATATAATCTTCAAAATTAACCTTTCTTAAATTTTCCTAAAATTAATAGCCTAAAGAAATATATTATGAAAATAATAATAGTAATAATGACATATCATTTTTTTTTTTTGTCACTCGATCTTTCTAGTTTTTTTCAATATGTTATATAACCTTGAGAAAAAATAAATAACAGCAAACTTAATGAAACAAACCTCTTGTGCACTCATATCTTACTATCGTTAATCAACAAAAGACATTGCGAGAGTTCATTCAACAACAAATGATTTACATTTTTTTGTTTCTTCTCTTTTTTTTATGTCACTATAATTGGTTCGTTTTTTTAAACATTTAACAAATCAGTCATGCATTTTGCATATTATCAAAACAAAAAAAAAGAATATCAAAACAAGTCGAATGGATACCATCGACCAATCATATGTCATGTTGAATGAGTCACCGTTGTCAAAATCAAATTTTCTCTACTACGCGAAGGAATTTGAAATTATTTCTACAAATAAATCATGTATATTTGATCTTTATAGTAAGATTATTACTATATAAGAAATCATAATTTGATAAAAAGAAAACGTGTTATTGATTAAGTTTATAGAGTAAATATTTGTCTAATTCAAAACTTGATTATTATTTAAGAATCCATATTTTTAAACTAAATCAAATAGTGTTTGTAGAGGTGAGAGGGTAGTTGATTGGAAAATGTTTGCTAAAATTGATCAGATTTCGAGGGTGGGATGGTATTGCATTTAGCTGCTGTTCTACCTTGTAATATTATAACATCATACGATGGAACACTTTTTATGAGAGAGAACATCAGTTTTAATGTTACCATCATATGTTAAAACTGAATTGTCGGCGAAAACATTTGATGGACTCCTTGCAGGACTCGAAACTCCATTGAAGAAAACCATTCGCGAGTGTTTGAAGAGGCAGTATCATTTTAATTGTATTAAAAATAATTAATAAACATCAATTTGATATTGATTTTTTTTTTGTTTTTATAGATTTATTCCAATGTCTGTCGAAGAAAAACAAGCACGATCAGTATTTGTTGGTAATATTCCACATGGAACAACAGAAGATCAAATGAAAGAAATATTTTCTGTTATTGGACCTGTATTATCATTTCGTATTGTATTTGATCGTGAAACTGGAAATCCAAAAGGATATGGATTTGCTGAATATGCAGGTAAAAAAATAAATAAATAAATTTATTTTACTCATAAAAAAAAGAAACAAAATCTTTATTTTAATAGATATAGATATGGCTCAAAGTGCAATACGAAATTTAAATGGTTTCGAATTTGGTGGTCGATCATTACGAGTAGATAAAGCATCATCACAAGCTGATGAATTACGTTTATTACATCAACAAACAACTATTGGTACACCAGCATTTGAAACCGTTCAGAGTGTTAATGTAACTCCAGATAAAGTTCCTGAAGTTATTGCTCGAACAATTGGTATAGTAAAAAAAATAAGAAAACTTCTTTTTTTTTGTATCTCTATTTATTTATTTTTTTTAGTTAATCTTCCACCTGAACAAGTTGTTGATTTAATAAAACAAATGCAAATCATTATTAAAGAATATCCAACAGAAGCAAGAAATATTCTTATACAAAATCCACAATTAACTTATGCTATGTTACAATCACTTGTTATTATGGGTCTTATTCAACCAAGTGAAGCTGCTAATATGCTTCATAAACGACCAGATATCCCATCAATAAATCTTATGAGTAATTCTTCACCAGCACCACCTAATCTTGTTAGTGGTTTAATACCTAATCCACCGTTTCAAGCATCACCATCACTTGTACCACAACCACCTTTACCAATTGTTCCACCACCTCCATTCCATCCACAAATGCCACCAATGAATTTTCCAATAACAACAGCACCTATTCAACAGTCTAATTCGGCTATAACTGCTAATTCGCCTCTATCACGTACTGATCAAGAAAAGGCTCAATTATTAATGCAAGTATTACAATTAAGTGAAGCACAAATTGCTCAATTACCAGCTGATCAAAGAGCAAGTATTATATTATTAAGAGAACAAATGCAAAAAAGTGGAATGCTTTCACTTTAATTAAACATTTTTCATATTGATTTATCACTATAATCTAGGTCAATTTTTGTGTTTCCTATTTTCTGTAAAATAAAAATAAAACATAATACTATATCATACTAAGAACTTTTTTTAGAATTATTTATATAGCATAATTTTTAAATTACTCATGACACACGAAGTTAATTAAAACTCGGAGAGGGTAAGCATTTCTTTTTTGGAGCATATACATTTATATGTTATCAAAGTATTACACTTAATATCTCTGAGATGTATCTAGAAAAACATAGTTTCATTCGATCTTCCGAATGTATACCATGAAAAAGGACCTTGTTGAGGATCATACGGACTTCAGGTGGTCAACAAGCGTTCAGATGTGCTTTGAGCTACTAAAACATGAAAATAATAATTCTATTTGATCGATTAATAGTATCAACATATATTACCAATGTATGATAAGGACAGATCTAAAGAAGAAAGATTTGATAGTATGTTCTGTTTTCGTAGCATTAAAATCAGTCTCACTGCAATTTTGATGAACCCTAGGTGTTGGAATGAAGGTTGATCATAATTGTTTTAAAATACTTATTGAATAAAAATAAAAATAAAACAATTATATAGTTGAAAATCTTTTGCAACAACAATTGTACTATAGAGATACAAAAAAGTCGAATTTTGATAAGCTTAATCGGCTTTGTCTGTGCCTGTCATGTGTTCTTCTCAGTCTGTTATTTGATTCGCTCTATTTATACCCTTTTTTTTGGTACACTAATATTATAATGATATTTAAATAGCGGTAGAAGAGGATTTTAAATAAGAAAGCAAAGAAGTCATGTAGATCGAAATATAGCATTGCCCGAAAAGTCTATGCAACTCATATTCTGTGAAACCATACGATAACAAGTGCTGCATTGATTCAAATATTTCTAATAGCATAAGCAGTTTGCTTGTTCATTGACAACTTATGGTTTCTAGTAAAGGTCATTATAGTGAATGGATGCAGCACTTGCTATCGTACGGTTTCTTCAATGAATGAATAAGACAGTATAAGAATGTCTATCTATCTATGGCTGGTATGTACATAGGAGAGGGGTAAAACAATTTTTCAATATGAAATCTCTTTTTCAAATAAAATGTCTGATGCAGTTTGTTGTACTCTTGCTAAGGATATATCGAACAATAAAATTAGATAAATATTATGGGAATTATGTGAAATGCAAGTTGTTCTATTGAATCATGTATTATAACAAAAATTTCAACATAGGACAGGTGCACAACAGTTTGCAAAATAAGTAGTTTTATACTTTTGAAAGAATAAAAAACGACAGGCTGTGATTGTATTGTCAATAAAAACTAAACAGATCAATGGATTGATCTAAAAGTTTTTCCTAGTATACTAGAGACTATAGGATGTAATCTGACAAAAAACCAGATGATTCTAGCTCATCTAGTTTTGGGTGGGGGTGTGCGTGTGGGTGTGGATATCGATGTATTTTAACACCCATACCTACACCCACTCACACCCACACCCATACGTAGATTTCATCTTTATTTTCTTTCGTTTTGATGTCATGTATGAATAAATACACATTGTCTTCTAGTATGTTCAAGTATATTTTTTCTTTCTCTCTCATTCTGTAGCGATTATATATGATCTCTACTGTTTTTCAAAAAGTTCTTCCCTCTACATCTACCATTTTCTAGTGAGTTCTCCTCTTCTTATTCTTCTATAAATATATATATATCTGGCGCACGAAGTTTATTTTAAACCTACAACAATGGCAAATTTTCTAGAGACACAACGATCTGAGAGTTCATCAGAATCTGACAACGAAATGGAAAATAGCCAGCAAGATATTAGTACTATAATTACTATCTAAAACAAAAGGTTTTACACATTACTATATACCAGTTGATGAGGTAGAATATGTCACAAAAAATGAAATCCAAACATATAAAAGAAAAAAATGGACATCATTTGATCATTTTAAAGACCTTCAATTTGGAATATGGAAAATAACTTTGCCAGACATTGGATCAGAATGGGAAAATGGATTTTGTAATTGATCAAACTTTTGTAAAGAGTTATATTTGCAAACATGTGATTGGTATGACAATTAGATTGAAATTTTGCAAACCAACTCCAGCAACAAAGAATATACCTTTGGGTGAAAAAAGAAAACGAAGACGTTCACGAAAAGCAACAAAAGCTTTGTTAATCAAATAACTATTCAATTAAATTTTTTACTTATAGATTTCTGTATTTTTACTTAACAAAAATTATATGTTGTTCTGTCAATTCCTCATATTTTGTCTAGAAAATTAAAATTTTTTATTGAGAATTTAAATAAAATACTTAGCAAAAGTTTCTTTTCTTTTTTACTTAGATTTATGTTCAAATAATTACTTAGAAAAAAATGGCATTTTTTACTTAACTTTTATTTAAAATTATTTTGCACTTAAACAGATGCCAAAAAAATCAGTGCAATAACTAAAATGAAATGAACATTCCAATTTAATAATTTTTCAAAATTTTCTTTCAAGATAAAAGTGCAAAAATAACTGGCATCTCTAGCATGAATCTCATGTAAATTTCAATATAAATGTTTAAGATATCTATTAAAAAATTTCTGGAATTTGTCATAAGCTCTCTGTTTGTTTATGTTAACACCTCATCATCGCCAGAATAAAATCCTGAGAGGTTCCGAATCTTGTCAGATTTTAAGCAAAACGTAATTAAAGGTTCAAAAATCTTTCCATTTACCACTGCTAACATTTTACTTAAGATTAGTATTAGAATTCGTGTTATGATGTAAAGATTTACAAATCTTGAGCAGATTCTGAACAAAATCACTTATAAATCTTGATAGAATTCTGAAAAGATTCTATCACGATTTTGATCATAGTTAGTATTGTCTTGTAAAAATCGAAAAATACTTGTTCCTGAAAAATTCAGAGCAGAATGTTAATAACTTTAGCTCTTGGTTAGAACCTTGAATAAGGATCCACAGCAGATCTTCACTAAAACTTGATAAAATCTTGGCACAATTCTGCCCTCTATTCCTGTAACGGTCTTAAATAGGATCGATAGTGAATTCTGCATTCTTAATTTTTGAAAAAAAAAGTTTGAGCAGAAACTTGAAGAAATCTCGAAAAAGATTCTGAATAAAATTTGGCAGGACTTTTAAAGGATTTCTCAAGAAGTTAACAGGACTGAAACTAGGAAAATATTATTGTAAATAGAAATAGAACAATGCATATTTTCGTTTGATAATACATGGCGAATTCATCTTTCGACAAGTTGTCTTTTTTTAATGAAAAAATTAATCAATGCAAGCATAGAATACAAAAAAGTATTTTTTGCATCCATGTTCTCACATTATTCTCAAGGAAAATTTTTAAATGAAATTATCATCATTAATTTGTTTTAAAAACGAGCCATAACATCTGTAATATTCCTCTATATGGTTTCATTATTATAGCATTGTAATGTATATCCAGTTACAAAATTATTTTAAAATTTTTTTTTATATTCACTTCGAGATATTGTTTTGAGAACATATTACAACTATTTCCTCGAATATAAAAATTTGATTATTATTTTTCTCTATATAAGTAAAAGCAACACATAATGATTTGAAATAATATATGATAAATGAAATTCTCTTTGAAAACAAAGAACTATGACATGATTATCGTCTAATCAATGGAAAACACATATATCTAGATAGCATTGTGAGCCCTCTAACAATGTTCAATTACTTTTATCAGTCAGAAAGTAAATTAAATCAATTATATTCATACGTAGTGAACAATTTCAGTTTCGTTTACAAAAAGATGAGACTGACAAATACATTTTAAATTTCAATTACCGAACTTGATATAACGAAAAATTCGAAAAATAGCAGCAACATTCGATCTAATCACTATTGTTGTTGAAACTCGTTTGCATTATTTCGAGAAAAAAAAATGATCATATAGGAATATGGAATTCTGTAACAACGTTTGAATGAAAATTGTTCAACTCTCCGATCTTTAGACCATCGGGACACAAAATAGCGATGTCAAATTATGCATTGGGAAAAAACTCCTGGCTGACTATTATAGTGTTTTTTGTACTGTAATAAATAATCAAATTTAATTTCTTATTCTTCAGTAGTATAGATACTCCATTATACCTTATCATAATTATATTTCCAGCTAGAAAACTCATATTTTTTTAAATTTACAAGTGTCAGTATCTCCTTCAGAGAGATCAACAGACAGTTCCAATAGTCTGTTTGAACTTCTAATATTCAAGATATTATCGATTTCTAATTCAGAGTATTTTACAAGTGTTTCATCTTAGAACATTTTTTCTTTTCAACATTAGATATATCGAAGTCATTTAAATAAATATTTCTTCAAGATTATTGAAAATCGGATACGGTAATATATATAATTTATGTGCATTAACATTCGATTGCCCATTTTATCAATCATAATAACACTTCACCATCACGTGCTTTTGGCGCTCTTATGTTCGACATACTGATCCTTACAATCAGCCACTATCGATCTTTTCCGTTCATTCATTTACACTTATAGAATCATTCTCATTTTCTCGCAATACAAAGAGCGAGACATACATTCAATCAGTCAACCTTAATAATCTCTGCTTATGCACGCTATGCAATTATTGAGAAGTGTATAAGCCAAAAAAAAAAAAAAAGTTAATCTAAAAAATGGAAATGAAGTCAAGTGAAGTGGGAAAAAAGTACACCTCATTTTTTTTGTTCTCATCTCCTCTCACATATTCACAGAAATAGAAATATATCTTGACTGTAATTCAAAAACAATGTATGTGTTACACGTCATGCATCGGCAACTAATACTACTTCTTCTTACTTTCTCATTAACACCTAAGAATTTGTCTTCTTTTTTTTTTTTTTTTTTTTTTTATAACAATAGCAATAAATTATAAAGCAATCGGTTACAGCTCATATGTGTAATCAATTTTATTTCGTAGACAGTGTCAATAGAGGTGATATGTAAAACAATATTGCCGGCATTCGTTTAAATTTTGCATTACAATTATATTTATATCAACCATGCAATCTTCCTGCTGTGTACATCTTGAAGATCAGGAATATCATATGAAGAGTCTAATCAGCACAAAAGTGTTATCTTTCACCAACTATCAAAATGATCATTTTTTGCTTCTTTTCTTTTTTTTTCATCACTACTTGTATATTTTAATCAATATACAACTCAGTGTGACGAAAATATGAGAAAAAAGAAAAGTATGAAGTATCATTTAATCTGTGAAATAAAAATTTATTTCATATATCATAATGTATTAAGAAAAAAGAAATTTGTTCGTTAATATATATATTTTTTTTAATTGACATAAAAATGATTTTTTTTTTCTGAACGGAAGGATGTTCATATAGTACTCCAACACTTTGAATGTGTAAATGAATGTTAAATATCTTTCTTCATATATACCGACGCAATCATGTCTAATTTCCAAAGTCAAATAATTGTATAGAGCTATATGCGTATGTGTCACATACTTTTCGTCAATAAAGAAATTGTTTTTTTCAATTAAAAAATTTAAAGTGGCTCCACCTTTTATTTACATGCGTGTGTTTATTCACCTATCGCCTTTTCTTTTTTTATACAATACTTGCACATCACCATGATCAAAGAAATGAGCACATATATAATTATTGCCAACGGGTATTCATAATACATGATGCTCATCATTCTTATGAGATCAAACATCACTTCTTTAATATATTTTTGTTTTTTTTTTGTCAATAAAGTGTTAAAGCATAAAATTAATGAATTTTTATGTCGGTATATTTTTTTTCTTGTCGAAGAGATAAGATTGGATTAAGAGAAATTAGATTTACTCCTTTTTTTTTTTTTGTTTTACGAAAATGAAGATCAAATTGCAAAATGACATTTTTTTCTTGATTTCATGCAGAGAGAACAGCCATAGGTAATGTAATTTCAAGTGGTCACCATACTCCCATCGTCTTCACTTGATTTCATTCTCTATTTTTATGATTAACAGATTAACATAGTGACTTCCGGCTGACATGCTGTTGATAATTGTAGTGTTCACGTATGCATAAGATTAAACTAAGACATAACATGCAGTGCAGTACATTGTTAGAACGAATGTGGGTGGTACATGAGAATTATGAGTGTAAAATTAATGATAAATATACAAGAAAAAAATATATAGGTGTTAAAATAGAAAAAGAAAACATATCTGAATCATAGATAATCAATTTTGTGCCATTGGGTATATTTTCAAAATAACAAAAAATTTGAAATAGTGGAAATAATGAATCATGTGTTTTTTGTTTTCGAGAATCATTACTTGAAATAATGAATGAAAACGAGATTAAATGCTAATATCCTGAGAAGAACTCGAATTGTTGGCTGATTAATACCGAGATAATGAATTTTTACGGTAGTTTTTAAATGAATGTAGTGGTCTCCTTCAGAAACACTAGAAAAAACTCATTTTCGAATTTTGACTTGAAACTTTTTGTAGAAACTAGTCTCATCGAGAATATTCATGGAATCAAAAAAAGCTGATAATTTTCGTAAATTTTATATTGAAAACACGAAAAAAAAAAAGGCATTTCTAATGATGAAATGGATAAAAAAATTTGATGTTTTTCAAAATCATTGATGAAAAGCAACATTTTAATTAAGCAAATGCAGTAAATTTCACTTTTAATCAAAGTCATGCAATGAAATTAATGAAAATGTCTATTTTAATCGATGAATTTGAAATGCATCAATTTTTTTTTGTCCGTTTCATTATTTTAATGCTACTTTTTTAACTTTCTGAATAATTTATTGTGAAAATTTCAGATCATTTCGTTGTATCTATCCTAAGATACAACTATGATAAAAACTTATCTTTTACATCGACAGAGTTAATGTTTTTAGAACAAATCAAAAAACACGAAACTTTCACAATAAACTATTCGAGTTAGAAATCCGACTCTGTACAAAGTTGTAAGTCAAGATTTGAAATTGAATTTTCATGAGATAGATTACAGTATTAACTTTAAAAAAAAAGAACCGGAAAAATGTAGTATCTCAGTAGCTGTAAGCTAGAGATCCGAACTCATTTCAAAGTATTCATAGTTGATTAGGATCCACATAGTTTAGACTTCAAAGCAATTAATCTGCTAGAGGACTTTCCTCATGAGTTAGTAGGATCATTTGCTAGAAACGCACTATTTATTACTCATAAACATGAACTCTTTGCCCTTCATTGTGCATTAATAAAATTTTATAATCAAAAAATATTTTACTAAAATCTACTATTCTTGATTTATCTTAAAACAATATAAATTTTCCTTTTTTGTTCTCCATAATATTATTCTTCGTATTATATGTATGAAAAGACTAAAGATTATATTTATATCTTTGTTAACTTTCTCATCGTTGTTAAATTTTTATGTAACTGTACTATTTACTTCTATTTTATACAAGTAAATAAACATACTATGTAGAAAATAGAATATATCAAAATTGATTTCGATTTTTATTTGAAAACATTTTAAATGATACCTATTCTTATTCTTCTTCTTCTAATCATATATTTTTCTAGATTAATTTGATAATTAATTATTATAGGTTTTGTTTTTTATTGCCAAAAAAATAAAAACAAATAAATAAAAATTAATAAGATCTTTGATATCGTGCATATGTTGAACAATCAACACTAGATAATAATTTATCAGTTATATGTTCAATATTTAATTGTGTATGATCATTATGAATATGAGGACGTTTATAACGTTGTTGATAATTTTTTGTGAAACGATTTTTACCAATTGATGTTACCATTGGACGAATACATTCATCGACAATATTTCGAAGATTATTATGTATATTATTATTATTATTATTTAATTGTTCAGTTGAACTTGTACGTGGTAATGTTGCATAACATTCTTCATTATTAGCTGAACGTAATGGATCATCATAATTTGAATATGGTATAAATGAATCAATAGAATTTTTACGAGATTGAGATAGATAATTAAATTTATTTGTATTTAAACGATATGTATCATTAGCAATACGAATAAATCCAACTTTTTCTAATTTAGTTGTTGGTGATCGATTTATTGAAATATGTTTATCAATTTTTTTATTAATAGCTGCTGATGATTGTCGACTTTTTATTGGTGATATTATTTCATTATCTTTAAGAATCCCTTCAGCACTTTGTGAACGATGTGCTTGTATTACAGAATTTTGTTGTTGTTGTTGAGGTTGTTCATCATTTTTTTCAAAATCAGACATTGGTCTTCGATAATGATGTATCATTGGACGATTATGACAATGATTTAGTGATGTTTGTGAATCAGCTATAGATTCAATTGAAAGAGCTTCTAATATTGATAATGTATCTTTTGATTCAGTACATTGACGTTCATCAGTATAGATTCCACTTGATGATGAATTATCATTTTCATTATATAATGATGATGATGATGATGAACGTGTTGGTGTTGAAAGTTCTTTCATTATATTTGCTGAATATTTTGGATAATCAATTAAACATTGATGTGACATATTTGATAAACTTATTTCAGTTTGATGTATTGGAAAATTTTCTTGAATATTTCTATGTTCTATTGTTTCATTATTTGTTGTTGATGTTGATTGAATATTATTATTATTATTATTATATCGTTTTGTATCAATAGATAATTGTTCTTCAAAACGACCATTTTTACGTATTGATGGTTCTGTATGATTTTGAATAAATGTATTTTGACGATTAAATGATGTTTGTGATGGTAATAATGATGATATTCTTTCACGTCGAATACTAAATGCTGGTAATTGAAGTTGTGTTATTGATGCTACCATTGTTGTTGTAGTTTTATTTGTATCATTTGAAATTGATATTGGTATAACATTTGTTTTATTTTTTCCTGTTGAAAGACGTGGATTTGTTAATGTTATTGTTCGTGTTGTTGTTGTTGCTGTTGATGGTACTGGTGGTAATGAATTATTATTTTTTTCATGTTTTTGACCAGTATATGATATAGTACCAAACCATTTTCTTGGATTAAGTGTCCAACGAGTATTTGATGGCATAAATTTATTGAAATAAATGAAAAGAATTAGTTTCAAAAAATCGTTCTTTTTTTTTCTTTGAGTTTGGCTTTTTAATCGATTTGATAGTGAATGATGCAAAGAAATGTACGAAGCTCAATAAAAATTTCGAATAGTAATATTACAGTCTTGCTTTTCAAATGTAAGGGTGGAGAGAGAAAGAAAGTGAAATGAGTGATTGAAATACTAACAAAAAAAACAGCGACAACAAGATTTCACCTTTTGCCTGCCAGTTTTCTTTCGGGTGTTTATTGAGAGACAGAACAATCAAATATTTTTTTATAAGTCATCAACAACATCGATGCAATTATTTGTGCTACATGTCTCGAACATTGTTTTATTGCTCTCCCTCTCTTGCTCAGTTACTTTACAATACTTTTGACTATTTATTATGCATACATTTATATGTACAAGTTGAGAAACAAAAAGAAAAAAAAATAAAAATCAAGAAAAAGAACAGAAGGAGCCCTGCTGGAGTCTTTGGAATATATTATATATAATATAAAATCGAAACGAAACAATGCATAAAAATTTCAATGTCGATCATAATTATTTTGTCTTACAATATTACTATTTATTGAAGAATGACTTTCATTTAAATAAGTAAATGCGGATGATTTTGACGATGGTGATATTACATATTTAGCAAAACCATAATCTTTTTTATCTATTGATTCATTTGGAATAGATGATGGAAACATTTGTCTATTCATATCATTTGTTTGTTCATGTCTCTGTACAGTTGATATAGTTTGTATTTCATGTGAAGAATTTTCATGTTCAGTTTGACGTTTTTGTTTACGTTGACGATGTCGTTGTTGTTGTTGTTGTTGTTGTTGCTGATTGGTATTTGAATTCATATTGTTATTTTTTAAACAAAGTACAACGATAAAAATAAATATAACAATTAAAAATATTGAAGCACCAAGTACAATGGCACCAGCAATAGTTCCAGATGAACTACCTTTGACTAAGCCTGAAAAAGTAAATATAAATAAAAAATAATAGATATATTTTTGTTTTTCGTTACCATAAATTAATCCAGTTAGACCACCAATAAATCCAATAGCTAAAAAAAGACCTACGATGGAGAAACATGCTTCTTGATTCGATGAATATCTATGTCTAATGTTTCGTTTTGAGATAAATATCATTATGAACTAAGATCTATTTTGTTTAATTAAATAATTGGTTTTGTATTGAACAAAAAAAAAACGTTTTGTGCTATAAAACTGTGTAGTATGAAGGTATTGCTGTATTGAAATAGTACTATTTAAGATGGCTTTTTTTTCTTTTTTTTTTTCTCTATTTTTAGTCGTTAAAAATTATCATTTTTCCAATTTTCTTTTCTTAGAATCTATAGTGTCACCTTCTATCATGTTTTATCATGCATGTTTACTCCTTATTCTCTTTTTTTTTTGTGTATGCTGAAGAAAATCTAATTTCCTTTTGTGTTATTTGCTTTTTCTTTTACTTTTCTAATAAAACTTTTAAATTCTTCATCTTCACACCTTTGCACTCTTTCCATTTATATATGTGATGTGTTATGTATATCAATAATATGTGTTTTTTGATTAGAAATAGAAAAAAAAAAAGAATTATGATATAATGGTCAACATTTACTTTAATATAATAAAACTTTTTTTCATCAGAATTTATTCTCTAATAACCTACATTAATGTTGTTAATATAAGCGTTAGAAGAAATATAAAAGAGTTCATTAGGAACTAAATGATTTTTGTTGTCCTATTACGATAGAAATTCTTCGTATAAGAAAAAAGTTTTTTTTTTTTTCGTGTCCATCTAGGAGACGAAATAAAAATTATAACATAGTAACAATCGAACAAAGTAATTTGCACTATGACTTGCAAAAGTGTTTTGGTATATTGGTTAAAAATATTTAAATCGACTTTCTGTAACACAAAAACAAAAATATGGAATGTACTAATTTTTTATTACATAAAGATTATTTATAGTAATAGTTCGAGAAAAGTATTTCTTAGTGTAAATCGATAATTGAGTTAGTGACGAATAGTTTTCCAAACTTGGAATTGCCTATTTGTTTTCTATCGATGAAAACACAGGTGACTTATTGTGTGTCAAAAAAAAAAAATATATATACACTGAATAAAATAAAATAAAATCGAATTTCTATACGTAAATATATTATAATGAAATGAAACGATTAAGTCAAATATAATATTAGTTTATTTTAATTTGTAAGAATACAAAATATTGATAAAATGGATAAGAAGACTTATTTTTTTTGCAAAGAAAATTTAATATTTCAAAATTATGATTAATTATAGTAAAAATTAAACATAGAAAATTTCTGAGAACAGATATTCACACTTTTGTTGTGTAAACGCGACCAAGCATTTTTATTTATTAATATGTAAAATTACTTAATACGAGATGAACGAAAACACAATTGGATTGATTATGTCAGTCATAATATAATATTTCTTTTTTTTTTTTTTAAGTAACGAAGTTTATTATTGAATATCAATTTAATTCTAATTGTTCATTTGAATATTATTTATTAATCGTTCTGTTGACAAATTAAAAATTAATATACTTAAACAATTGTTATTTGAATAACGTTGAAAGAAAAATTTTAATACAAATATATTGTGATGATAAATATTTGAATATACTCGAACTATGAAATAGACTTTGTCTAGAATAACAAAATAAATACATTCCAATACTCTTTTAGAGAAGGTACGTGATTCTACTTCTTACTACTACAGTTTTTATTATTTTCATCTTTTTCAAATTGTGTTATTATGAAAAATAGAAAATTTCTGTCATATGAAACGAACAGATATGCTAAAAGTAAATTTATTATTATTATTACAACCAAAAATAAAAAAGTAATTCTACAAGTTTCGGATTACTCTAATCAATCAATTTAAGCAATATTTTCCGTGATATGACACTATTAAATCGAAACAACGAGTGCATTGTTAGAATCTTTATCAATTAAAAAAAACATAGTAATAGGTTATAATTAGATATCGGTATGATTTTTTTTTTCTTCATTCTCACACTTTTCCTATATCTTTAAAAGCGTGGAAACAACTTTTCCGGGAACAATAATTCTATTATCGACAAATGCACTTGATTTTTTTTTTGCATAATATTTCATATTCCACAAAATTTAAATATCATTAATTTTAATAGATTGATAATTTATATTGAATCTCTATACTTTACTATATATTTAATAATTATATTTTCATGTCAATCAAGATTATTTAATTAAAAACTTTGTAATAGAATTGAATATATTGATGACATATTAATCTTGTTTAGTAAAATTATTATTTACAAATAACTATTTTTCTATTTTATTTTCAAGAATTTTAATAAACAATATAAAGACCAAAAAAAAAATGTTTTTACAATCGAATGGTTTTTGTTTTTTATACTATCGATAATAAATTGCACTGCCTTCTTTCCTATAAAATATATAAAACAAAAAATTAAATGATAAATAATTATCTAGAAAAAAGAAAATTTACCAATAATTATCCAAACGTTTCTTAAATAATGGATCTATTTGACTTGTATCAAAATCAACACCTAAAACATATGAAAGAATTTTTTTTTCTAGATAATATCAAAGGTCATAATGAAAATTTAGTAGATAGAAATATGTCGAGTTTAATAATTTGCTTTAGATAATACTTTTTTTTTAGGTTATTTTAAATCAAAGTGGCTAATTTTTCTACATCGTATAACAAGAAACTCGTTTGTAAACGGCTTCCAGAAGCTCATAGTTAGATCCTGTCAGATAGAACTCGGACTCAATGAGATCCAAAACTATCTCGACGAGTACTACTCTAAAAGTAAGAGTCAATTCTAAGTTGATTCTTATGCAACATGTGTAGGGTGTGTAAACTGCCGAATACAAATAATATCTCATACTTCGGAACAAATATCAAGTGTAGAAGAAAAAATTTTATTAAGATTAAAAGTAAAAGTTTAGGCTCGAAACCACAAAATCTTTGAATTCGAAAGATCTCCTTTCTAGATATTGAAGTCAAAATTTTTTAACTCTTGTCGCGATTATTCTTTGTATACAAAATTCTCCTAATGATAACGATTATTTCTCATTACAACTGTTCTGAGAATATGAATCATGGATCTTTAACATTGCTGAACATAGTGAATTTTCGATCACTTTAGTTGGAGAAAAAAAATTCCTAAATACACCAAGAGAAAACTTTGTTTTTCATTTTTCTTGAAATCAATTTTTACACGAAAAAACCCTGCACAATAGCTTCCGTTTCTTCAATATAGTATGTTCGATCGAGCTGAAGTTTTTTCTTACAAAGTATTGAACATTATTTCGGGTGCCTACGTTAAAAATATTGCATCGTTAATTTTTAGCAGATTTTATAAAAACAAAAAATATGTATTTCTGAGATATACTCAGTATTTTGATCTTTTTATTCGAATGGAAGGAAGTCAAAAAAAGAAGATGAATATCCCAAACAGTATCTAATATCTGTAAAAAAAAAAATTTCAACTCCACCGGGCTTATTGCAGCTAAGAAAGCAAGGCAACTTCTATTCTTCAGAAACTCTGGAAAAGGGAGCCTGAAGTTCAGTATATTTAGAAATGTTTTTAAATTTAAAAATAAGATGATCGAAATCTTTCTCTATCATATATAATAATTCATTTACTTTGAAATGTATTTAATCTAGTCAATGAATCATTATGTTCGTTTGTTGTTGCTAATACACTTCTATCATTAACATCACTTTTTAATGCACTTAGACCAGTTTCATATGCATCAACAAATTTTGAAATCTAGAAAAAAAATTTAATAAATTAGATTTTCAAAAAAAAAAATGTATCAAATAATTTTTTACTTGTTCATAATTTTGTTTAGCAAGTTTTTTTCGTTTAGCTTCAATTTTATTATATTTACATTGTAATTTTTCAAGTATTTCTAATTCCTTTTCAACTTCTTGTTGATCATATTTAGTTCCATTTTGTTGTAACTCTTCAAGAGCTGTATATCGTTGTTCTAATTCAGATTTTAATTCTACAAAAAACAAAAAAATCATTGAATTAATTCTCATTCTTTTGTTTTTTTTTTACCTTTTAATAGAAGATCATCAGCTTCAATTTCTTTTAAATTTTGTTCTGTTGTAGGTTGAATATGTTTTGAAAAACCTAAATAAAATTGATTTTAACATGAATTATTTGAAAAAAAAAAATTTGTTTTTCATACTTTCATTCATACATGTTACATAGAGAAACGAATCCATTCGTGTGAAAAGAAAAAAAAGAAAAAGATTGGAAGTTGGGTAAAAGTCAAACGAACAAATCAGAATTTTTCTATGTGGTTCCACTAGGTTTTATTGACAAAAAGAAAAAGAACATGGCATCAATCGGATCTGTTGAAGCTAGTGAAATCGTTATAGCATTACGATGTATTTACAGTTGAAAAAATTATTAGATCGCGTCTCAACAAATCGCGGTTCAAATAAACGTATTCATAATGTTGATAAACATATTAGAATGATTTGTAGAATAAAACTATATTTCGATATTTAATCAAATTTTTCTTAAAAAAGGCTGTTGCCGATCTACTTACTGATGCACGATAACTTTTAGCTGTTACTCGAGATAAAGCCAAACAATATAAATATGATTATGGAGTATTGATTCCGATGAAAGTATGTTGAATTTTCTTTTTTTCTAGTTGAATTTATTGATCAGATGTTGGATTTTTATTTAGTATATGATTTTGTTAGACCATTTGGCTGTTTTATTCTCTTAGCAGCTTATGACAGTAATGGACCGCAATTATATGGTGTTGAACTATCAGGTGTTACATATGTAAGAAGATGAGTACTTAATATTTCACAGTTATTATGATATTGCTGTAGATAAAGCACAACAAACAGCCAAGATAGAATTAAAAAAACTTAAGGCATGATTTATAATTTGTTGGAAAATAAATGTTAGATTTGAGTTATTTTAGTTATCGGAATTAAAATTAGAAGATACAGTAAAATAAGCAGCAAATATAAATATCTTGTACTTAAAAATCAGTGATAAAAGTTTAGATGAAAGTTAATTTAGGAAAAAGAAAATGAATATCATAATTTATATCTCTAAACTAAATCTTTTTAAATTTTGTTGAAAATTTAAGGTATTCAATTGAAACTTAAGGATGGACCATTATAAATCGGACTAATTGTAAATGCAATTTTTTAATCAAATAAAATATTCACTTATATATATATCAAAAGATAGAGAATCTTAAGTTCTACAAAACTATGTATTTCACTTTTACAGAGACCTTTTTTATCATTTCGAAGCAGCTAATACATTGAAATTCTCTGTATATTCCTAAACAAACGAAAAAAAGTTTCATATCGCTACTGAGAAACTCAATAGGTTTCTAACGAGAATATTCTCGATGCACCAATCTATCTCTTTTACAAATTTAAAATGGAAGCTTAATATTAACATTTAAGATGCAATAAATGAAAAAAGAAACAAAATCTCACACCCATTTGTGGGCGTGCTCAGATTTTCGCGAATTTTGGCGAAAACATATCACATTGCAGTTGACCAGCTACGTAGTATTGCAGAGAATGAAATGCTGAGTTTTTTAAAATACGATTTAAGAGCAGTGCTGAAGTATATAGGATAGGAATTTGCAAGCCCATCATAACCCATGACAGACACATTAGCAATGTTTTCCTGCTCCGTGCTACAGACGTTGATATGTAGTTACAGACCGTATATCAATAACATCTTGCTATAATATATAAAGTAATTGCCTAAAGCAATGTCTTTATGTTGCGCTAAAGCTTTTTTTTTATGTTCAAATAAGGACTTTGCAACTAAACTTCAAATCTAAAAAAAGAACTTCATTGTTTAAAAAATCTTCCCAGAATCACTATGAAGGATATTGTCAATTCTTCAGTAAAGCTTCGGTATTCGACAGTGGATCAGCCAAGTAGAGGACAAAGTTCTTTGTTTTCGACATCCTCCATACTTTTGCAAGATATGAGCAACGAATACATGCTAAAATATTCCTAATTCTGAATTGTTGTTATTTAAATATAATGTTACTGGAATATAGACGCGGAGAGACATTTTCTAAAGGACATTCTAGACTGTTTTTCCAAGCAACGGTGCGTCGCAGTGGAAATACTCATGAATTTAAATGAGAAGAAAATTGAATTTACATTTAATCGGATTTGTTATGGTCCATCCGTTTCTTTTTTACTAATAGAATATTTCTTTATTGAATACTTTCTAGTATTTATCAAGTTCATGATGAAATTAAAGATTGAATATTTGAATTAGAATTAAGTCGAGTTGGACAACGTAAGTAGGAAAAAAAAATAAAACTTTAATTAAATTTCAATTTTTGAATTTGTTTAATTAATGATAGAAACCATTGAAAGAGTACCAATACATATCTTTGAAGATGCTGAAAAATATATTGAAGTAAGACATATTTTGATTTTATTCTCAATTGTGTAATTATGTACTTTTAGACATCATTGGAAGAAGCAGATAATGACGAAATGTAGCAATTTATCGTTAATTTTTCATTTTTTTTTTGTTATTTAAGACGAATTATATCGTCCGAGATGAAAAGTTGTTTTTTTTTTAATCTTGATCATAAAGAAAAAAATTCCACACTCATTGATAAATAATTAAAGTAACAAAAGAAAAGTATGTTTATCTCTCGTTATGTGGTTCTTCATTACAGATATGAGCGTCAAAGCAAAAAAAAATGACTTTATCATTTTTCTTTTCTTATCATCGATCACGTATAAAGCTAGTACATTTATCATAAGAAAAAAATAACCTAAAACATTTGTCAATTTTTATTTGAAATGGAACATTCAAAATTGTATAAATTGACTGAACAAGCATCGAAGAAATTATATGAATCTGTCAATGATATTGAATCATTGAATCAATGGAAAATACAAATGATTAATTTAATCGATGAAATTGCTCAATTAAAATTATCTACATCAATAGAAATTAATAAAATAAATAATACATCTCTTGATCCTACAGATTGGTTATCAAGTAGACATATCGCACATCAAATGCTTGATTCATCTATAGAATTCATTCAAACAGTACGAAGTCATCCTGTTTGGCAACCGATTCCCATCGAAGTTCGTAAATCTATTGAACAGGAATCTTTACCTGAACAAGGTCAAGCATTATCAAAGGTATGTCATGATGCATTAACATATATTTTTCCATATATTAGAGGTAATATTCATCCTCGTTTTTGGGGATGGGTTATGGGTGAAGGTACATTAGGTGGTATATTAGCTGAAATGATGGTGGCAACTATGAATATCAATGCAGGAGGATGTACTCATAGTGCTGTTCTTGTTGAACGAACAGTTATTCAATGGATGCGACAATTATTTGGTTTTCCTAAAGATAATAATGGTGGTATTGTTGTTAATGGAACATCAATGGCTTCTATTATTTGTATGGCAACAGCACGTCGACAATTTTTAATTAATATTAGACAAGATGGAATTGTCAATGGACCACAATTAATTGTTTATGCATCAAAAGAGGTACATATATGTATTGGTAAAGCATTAGAAGTATTAGGATTTGGTTTAAAAGCAATGCATTCAATATCTGTTGATGATAATTTTTCTATTAAAATTGATGAATTAAAAAAAACAATAGAAAATGATCGAAAAAATGGTTTAATTCCATTTTGTATCATTGGAAATGCCGGTATAATTTTAGTATTAAAAAAGATTTTTTTTATAATTTGTTTTTTAAACTTATTTCTTTGTATGTATATTTTAGGCACAGTAAATACAGGTGCTTTTGATAATCTTATTGAACTTTCAACAATTGCTCGTAAAGAAAATATGTGGTTTCATGTTGATGGTGCTTTTGGTGGTTTAGTTATACTTGATCCAGAACGTCGTCATTTAGTACAAGGTATTGAACAAGCAGATTCTTTAGCATTTGATTTTCATAAATGGTTTCATTGTCCATATGCTGCTGGTTGTGTTCTTATTCGTAATGGTACTCATCTTTTATCGACTTTTTCTGTTCATCAATCATATTTAGCTGATAATGAACGTGGTTGTGCAGGTGATAAACCATGGTTTTGTGATTTAGGTCTTGAATTATCACGTCCATTTCGAGCATTAAAAGTTTGGTTTACATTAAAAGAACATGGAATTATAAAATTAGGTCAAAAAATTTCAGATAATTGTCAACAAGCTCAATATTTAGCTTCATTATTAGAAAAATATAAAGATTTTATTCGTATTCTTCGTCCTATAACATTAAATATCGTTAATTTTCGATTGGAACCTAAAGAATTAGATATATTGAATAATGAATTAATTGATATATTTAATAATGAACTTCTTGCTGATATTCAATTATCTGGTATAGCAGTAGCATCAACAACTCGTATATATAATCAACTTTATATTCGTGTATGTATTGTTAGTCATCGATGTATTTTAGAAGATTTCGATATTTTTGTGGACAATCTTCTTAAATTTTCTCATACTCGACTTCAAAATCTTAAGCAATCAATAAATTCAGTTGATCAAGAGTAAATTATTTTTTTTTTGTGACAGACCACAAATATTGATTAGATGTTTTTGATTTTATTTCGATAGTATTGTCTCTGTTTTTCTTCGTATTACATTCATAAGATATGCATGGCATCATAACTATTGTATTCAAGTAGAACTACTAAAAATAATATCAATGATTAAAAATATTCTATAGATTTCTTAATGTTATGAATACGAGAAATTGTATTTGTATTGATCTTATCAGACATTACTATTTGACTTGGTTTTTGATTTCGTAATGAACGCATTCCGATAGAAACTAAAATGAATATCGTAGTAAAATTTATAAATCTTTTAAAATAACAACAATATTTTCAGCTAAAACAAACTTCATTAAATTTATATCACATTTATGTAATATTTTTCTTGACGAGAATGAATATTAGTTATTATTACATGTTTTTCAAAGCAGACACTAAACACAATTATTAAACTTAGTAGAATATAGGGATGTACCAATTTCTAGAACGTAATGTCAAAGATGACCGCATTTGCTTCTTAGATTTCGTCTAATACAAAACACAAATCTTAAAATCAGTTGAAATTGGTCAAAAAAAAACTAAAAATGCAAATTTTCGACTTATTCCGAAACCTTTGTTTTGTATTTCATGAATTTCGACTAGAGCAAATAAAAACTGATCATGACTGATATAAACAATCCACAGAGAACTATATTCAAGAAAAAAAAATGTCATCTTGGATATTACATCCTAATAATTAGTGCATCTCTAGTACAATCCCTCGAAAACAATAAACCAAATAGACATTGAAAAACGTCTATATAGTTCAAGAACATTACATGCAACTATGCAATATGATTTAAAAAATTGATTGACGTATTATAATAATTATTTGAAAGAAAATTATGCTGTACTAAATGCATGTATATTAGTTGAAGGTGAATTTGATGCAAAAACGATCAATACAATCATTATTCGATATATAAATATTTAATTTTATTTATAGAGTGTATTGGCAAAGAACAATTAATGTAGTGAATAGATAGTATTTAGACTATTTATTAATAATTCGAAAATCTTTAATTGCGGATTTGAATATTGAAATTCTGAATTCTTCATAAATCTTATATATAGTCATTCTATTAGTATAACTTCAGTGTATTTGTTGCATATCAACTTTCATTCATTTTTAATTACAATTGTGTTTTTTTTTCAGATAAATTTTTTTTTATGTTGATTTTCCTGTTCAAATTGATACGATGATACACATCATCTTTTATCTGATTATTTTCTTATGAAAAACCGAACACATCACTGTAAATGGATGATTGCACTTCAGTTTGATCTGATCAATGCAGAATTACATTTTGGTAAGAACGGAATATCAGCACAAATTAAGTTAAATCTAATTTGATTTGCTTTAGATCGATTAGATTAACTAAAGACACACAGTTTGTTCTATTACGCTTGAGAAAAGTTAGAAAAATAGGTTTGTTCCTGTTGTTTTCGATTTTGTAAATAATAGAAACATTGTAGAAATCTTAATGATTTACTCTTATGACTAGAAATAATATTTAGATTGAAATAGATATTAATATATTAAATAGTTGTTGTTACTTGTTTAGCTGCCAATGAACAGAAAAACCAAGATGAAATATACTAATTAACAAGTCAATCGAAAACATATTATCGGTATCAAAGTGATTTTAATCAATGTATCTTCTCATTGCATACATCGATCAATGAATACAAATATTGCATGACAAAGTTTCTATTCATTCTCAAAATATAATACATTGTCTCAAATAATCATAGAGCAGTTAAACAAAAGATGCATTACAAATAAATGATCAATCAATATTGAATTTAGCTCATAATATGAACAGATATGTTACTAGTTTCTCAAGATTAGGGATGAATAACTAGTGCATGTACATTAATTAATTAAGACAGTGATTAATATAAATTGGTTGTATAGAAATGTAAAATATTTAGCTTTTGCCAAAATGACTGATAGCATCTTGACTAATTGAAAAAAAAATGTTCTCTTGTTTGTTGTTCGTATAGGTAAGTACTCATTCATCATGTTGACTGATGGGTGATCGAAAATTAGTTTGAAAAAAATATTTGTTCATTTTTCAGTCTGTAAAAATTTGAAAAATATTCGGTTTGAAGTACAATTTTGTATTTTTTTTTTTGAATATGTCTTTAAAATTTTTGTAGAATTCTTGACTTAAAGAGTTATGTGTAACGATAAGATGAGGAAGAGAGATGTTATGACAGACTGGAGGAGTAGCTAGCCGCTACTCGGCAATGATGTTTATTAGCTACTTCACATCTCCAGAATGTGCCTATTGCACATTCAACACACACTTATATATGATACAGAAACAAAGGAGAGAGATGACACGCAGAACAATGGGAGAGTGAAGGAAAGGAAAGAAGAGGAGCAGCGTACCGTGACGCATATATCGGCACACCCTCCCACTGAGACTAGACGCGCTCCTGAGCGTCTGTACAATTTTCACACACGAGAGGAAATAGAGAAAACAACAGAATGAAAAAAAGGAAAAACAAACGTTACACTAAGTTCATCGTATGAATATTAATCATATCTTCGCTCATTGACGAAAAAAAAAAAATCACCTAAGCAACGAACATATTTCTATTGTTACGTCAATCATAACAGAGAGAAAAAAAATGAACACGTCAATAATTAAAACAACAAAAATTCAGAAAAAAGTTAGTGATTCGTTAATTTCGACCATTCTTTTCGTTCATACATACATCAATGTTTCTTCATGAGTTCCTTTCCCTATTCGACCAATATCGTTTCTGCGTGTTTGTCTCATTCTTGCTTTTGTTTTTGTACTTCACTTTGATATGGAATTTTTTCAAGTAAACCATTGTTAATTTCATATGTGGCATAGCAGACCTTAAATTTGCATTAATATCGTGAGTCGCCACGCAGTAGAAGGGGAGCACTTCCATGTCATTCTTCTCACGGGTGACTCGACTGTTCGGTCGTTGGGTCGTTCTCGCAGCTATTCGGGCACACAAATATTCAGCTTCATTTCTTCATATTATTCATATCATCTAAAAATTCTTCCTGCCAACGCTTGCCCATCCGAAGCCGCTGCCGTTCACGCCGTTGAGGAGGTTCATCCAAATATTAATCCAACTAATGCTTGCTATTTGACATACTGTATAACAATTGATTAACTTTCATGTTTCCATTGACTTAATGATTCAATTTCGTAATATCGTTGATGTTAATTAATGCTTGACTTTCAGAAGATTTGCAAGAATTCGATAGCCAGGGTCGCCATGTAACGATAAGATGAGGAAGAGAGATGTTATGACAGACTGGAGGAGTAGCTAGCCGCTACTCGGCAATGATGTTTATTAGCTACTTCACATCTCCAGAATGTGCCTATTGCACATTCAACACACACTTATATATGATACAGAAACAAAGGAGAGAGATGACACGCAGAACAATGGGAGAGTGAAGGAAAGGAAAGAAGAGGAGCAGCGTACCGTGACGCATATATCGGCACATTATGAATCAACTTTTTCAAAGCCTGTAAATTGAGTTTGAGCAAATCAAAAATTATTCAAAGTAATAATAAAAATTATTTCAAATACAGTAGATGAACGAGCAAATATTTCGACTCATAACTTCTCAAGTAAAGGTTCTAGAGAAATATTGAATCAATGTTTTCAAATTTCTACAGACTCCTTGAAAGAGGCTAGAAAATGAATATAGATTTTGTTAAATTCATTTTCAATTTATTTGTTCTTATTTTTGATAATAATGATGTATTTATTGGATAATCTTGTTTATTATTGATTCGTTTTATTAACTATTGAACAAAAAAAATAGTAATATAAATGAATAAACAATTTATCTGACTTATTGGAAAAAAAAATAATAATAAATTTTAACTTCGTGATCTATGTCTTTGTTTACTTTTCTTTTTATTTTCTTCATCCATTCTTTTATGTTGATGATGTTTGGAATGTTTTTGTTTATTTTTTTTCTTATCCTCACTACTTGTAGAATGTTCTCGTTTGGATTCATTTATTTGTTTTTCATATTCATCTGGATATCGTTGCATAAAAAAAGCATGATCCCATCGATCAGCATTTATACCCAGATTCGTTGGTAATGGTGGACCAAATTCAATATCAATTTGGTTATTATTATTATTTTTGTTGTTGTTTTTACTTTCATCATTTGGTGAAGATGATGAACGATGTTTTCGAGAATACCGTTTTCGTTTTTCATAAGGTGGTGATCGGGATCGATATCGTCGTTTTTTATTATTTTGTTCTGCATCTTCTTGTTCATGTTCACGTCGACGCCACATAACATCTTCTTCAGTAAGACGATTATGAAATGAAGCATGCGTAATTGATCGTTGAAGAAAACGATGTCGAGATGACATCGTGAAGGATTGTTTTATTCTTCTATATTTATGATTTTAACTACTGTAAGACAAAAATATTGATGGATTAGAATTGACCAATTGGAAGAGAGTAAACAATTTATATATATCCCTAACAGATGAAGATTTTTTTTTCAAGAATATTAACAGTTAGATTTATATATTAAATCGATTTAAATATTTAGATGCTTCATTTTCATCATTGTCAATAATATTTTGAAGTAAAGCATCGATTTGAATCTCCTATAAATAAAGATGAATCGAACCAGTGATAATAATTCGTCGGCAGTGTCAAAGCCATTTACGAACATAACCGAACACGATGCATATGAAGGAAAAATAATTGCATTTGTCAATCCAAAATCGTATAAATTTAGTTTTTGTACTTTTAAAACTTTAACTTCTCTCTTTTTTCCTATGTCTAGTGGTGGTTTACAAGGTCAAGTTGTATTTGATCAATTAAAAGTTCAAATAGGTGAAGAGAATGTTTATGATCTTGTTAAAGATCGTGGACCACAAAAAGGTTTAACAGAAAATCAACATGTGAGAAATTTACGAATTATTGGTTTGTGTTATCTGCTTTGTTTTTTCTTTTAAATATTTCTTTTCTTTTCTAATATTAGCATGTGGTGGAGATGGAACAGTTGGTTGGGTTTTATCAGCACTTGATACATTACAAATGCAATATATGGATTTTGTCAGTGTTGGTGTTATTCCCTTAGGAACAGGAAATGATATGGCTAGATTTCTTGGTTGGGGTGTTGGTTATCGTGGTGAAGCATTAGCACCAGTTATTCAATCATTAGGAAGAGCGGAAACACGTTTGCTTGATCGATGGAACATTGATATTCAAGCTACTTTAAATAGTGGAACTGCCAGTTTAAAAGTTAATAAAAATGCTACTGATTAAAATTTAAAAAAAACACATAATTAAGATTTTTTAGATTCCACAACCTGTTTTTAATAATTATCTAAGTTTTGGTGCTGATGCTCAGGTAAATTTTCGATGAATATTGAAAAGAACTTTTAAATATTAATTCTTCATAGATTGTTTTTTTCATTAATTCATTTGACTAAGATGTTCTTTAATACCATTTTATTATTATGAATAATATATATATTTGCTTTTAAAAAATAAATTACATGTTGTTAAATATGTGTTGTAGTTGAAATTAGAATTCAGCCGAATTCTAATATCATCAATGATCATCTTAGACAATGTTGAAATTTTCATTTTGACTAGACGAAATTGAAATAGCTGTTTGATGAACGCAGAATTTGAAGAAAGACTAACAATTAGAGCACGAGAGATTAGAGATAACGGTGAGAATGGGGTAGATTTCGATGATGGCAAATTGAAGAATAGCATAAAATCATATTGTCATTAATACCCGTATGTTCATTCAGACCTTTCCTCCTTTCTACCCTCATACTTCAATTCTTTGTCTTTCTTAGATTCATCCAAATAATGTTCGTATTTTCGTCTGAGATGATCATGAACGAGATTACAAATTTCAATTCTGTATGAACGAATTATGAACTTCGACCACAACATGTATATATATCCAGCATTTCTTAGACATACATGACATCTGTCTCTAGTGAACGTATCTATTAGAGATATCAAAAACATGTTGAGAACCACGCGAACTGCTATCCGCCGTTTGAGTTTGTATTGGCCCTACAAGGACTTCTTGGTTAGCAGTATTTTATCCAGAGGGGTGCCTGAGGGGGCGGCGCTCCTCTCCCCCCCACAAAATCGAGTTCGCCCCCTCGAGACTTGCCATCATCGTGCGACGAACTATACGGCTTGCCTTCCCGAAAAAAAATTTTCCACTCCCCTGAAATTTCGAACCGCCCCTCCGAAGAAAAAATCCTGAATAAAACACTATTGGTTAGACTAGCAAAAATGTACGGGGGCTCGTGTCCATGGACTTTTGGAGTCAAGTTATGACTGTTTTACTGAATTTTCAACATAGTTTTTTTCGGTATATACTGAAAAATCAAAAGAGTAATATTTTGACATGAAATATTGCCCGTAAATAGTTCAAATAACAGGTAAAATATCCTGAAAATGTCGACCGAAAAGAATGTTCCTTCATCGAGATATTGAGTTTTCAGAAAAAAAATCATTTGTCAGAGATACATCAAAGAAAATCGAGTTTGCTTGAAAATCCAATATTTGAGCAAAGAAATATTCTTTTAGACTGAAACTTTCAAGATATTCTATAAATCATTAGACCTATTTATAAGCAAATTTTATGTTGAAAATTCAATAAAATGAGCCTAACTTGGCTACAAAGCTCATGAACACGGATTTCTTTAGTCTTTCACTAGCCTCACAAAGACGTTCTTGTGAGTCCAATTTGAGTTCAAACAGCGGGTATCAGTTCAGATGGTTCCCTCGTAAGTACATTGACTAGAAGTATAAAGTAAAGAATTAGTTGTTTAAAAGGAAAAGCAAAAGAAAAACGTGTCATCGAATATTACATGTAGTAGAATATTTCAATGATTGATTAATAATTATATCAATGTTGATCTAGATTGATTATATGTCAACACATGATTTTTCATTCTAATAGATGACGATCCATCGACAATATAAAGAATAATGATTTTCAAAAGCATGACACATGAAAAATAAGTTTTATTGATTTTTCAGAATAGTACAACAGCTTTTTCTGTAAATTATTCTTACTACCTAATCAAAATATTCATATTTATTTAGATTGCACTTGACTTTCATGAAAAACGTAATGCAAATCCAAGTTTTTATGCTAATCGAATAGTGAATAAATTAGCTTATGGTTGTATTAGTTGGTAAATTATCTCTTTTCAATTGAGTTTTTTAATCCTAGTTTTGTATATTCATATTAGTAATACTTTTTGGAATTGTCGATATTTATGTGGAAATATTGCTAATTTTTTTGAACTTATTGTCGATGGAAGAAGTATAAATGAAGATTTACTTCGTATACGACCTGATGCTGTACTTATATTAAACATAGCTTCATATGCAGCAGGAACAAATCCATGGGAAGGAATTTATGATAATCTTTGGTGTGCTCGATCACAAACTGATGATGAGCGATTTCGTGAACAAAGTTGTTCCGATGGTTATTTAGAAATAATTGTTTTTAAACATTTTGAATTAGCACATATTCGACTTGGACGACGTGGTCAGCGACTAGCACAAGGTACAGAAAAAAAACAACATACAATAATTTTTTTCTTCTTTTGAAATAAATCTTTTTGTTGTTTTTACTAAAGGAAGTGAAATCAAGTTACGATTTCGACGAGATGTACCTATGGAAATAGATGGTGAACCATTTTTACTTGGCCCTTGTCAGATGACAATAACACGAAAGAATCAAGCTCGAATGATTGCAACTGAACGTAGTCAAGCTGCTCAACAAATTCAATCAACACGTATTTAACATTTAAATACATATTGTTTTTCACGATGAGTAACTGTCTGAGTAACGATTTCAGCAAAAAAAAAACGAATTTCAATAGAAGAATATGAATCAACGTAGCGTGTGGTATTTTGTTTTTATTTATTTTATCCTACTGTATATTTTTTTTCATATTCTGTGCATCACATAGTTTTTTATTACTCTTTTATTAACGAATATTTGCGTGCCGTGTGATATTAAACAGTCTTTATCTCTACTTTTTTTGTTTGAAAAATTTTTTTTCGAATATAAATGTTTTTATATTATAGGTGCTTTTTATTTTCCTTTTCCTTCAACCAAATAGAAATAAGAAATAAATAATATTTTATATTTACTGATTTTCTTTTCGTGAAGAAATATGATTAACTGACTTTTATGAGAGTATAACCAAGTATGATCTGTTGGAAATTGTCTTTTTTATTTCATGCGTTTTCTATGCATAAATGTATATTATCAACGTTAACAATTTTGTAAAACACAATCTAACAAGTGTTGAAGTATGTTAAGTAAAAATTTACACTCACTCCCTACTTCCATAGATCATGACAGACGGAATCGACAGACCTTAATAGACATATCAGAAACGGTTCATCACAAACATGATATACACCTTAGTAACATTTTCTTCTCTCGCATCACAGATTGCGAAAGACATCATGAATATACTATCACAGACTGTATATCAATAATGTTTCATTCAAGGGGAAAAAACGGAATCCTGTGGAAGCATAGAATCCGATGAAATCTGATAGAATCCAATAGAATCCGATGTAGGACAAGTTATATTAGAATCATATGAAGTATCAATTGGATTAATTGAAAATTCAAGAATAGTAACATTATTAAAATAATCATAAAATTTATAAATTAGAAAAATTAAGTAAATTTATGTTTAATGAATTAAATTCAAAGTCAAGAGTGTCTGATAGTTTAACAGGAACAATAAACGTTGTTAAGGGCATCACTTCAAAAGCAGATGATTATGAATATGAAACTAATGATGATGAAGACAACGATTGTAATAAAAGTAGTGATGAAGATAAGAGGATACTGGATCTGATAATGAAGAAAATGCTGAACGTGTTCAATCTATAAAAACAATACTTTCGGGAACACATATCAAAGATAAAATTAATCCTGATTTAGCAAACTCAGATTTCAAAGTGAAAATTAATGATACAACGAAATTCTTACATAAACAGTGAGCAGTATCGCTATTGACTGAGAAAAATGATCATCTGTCAACCGATAGGTTATCACGACCTATGGAAGAAAGCAAGTAAAATTAAATAAAAAACGATTCGAACATTTCTGTCTATTGAAACATCAATTATATGATTATTGATATCAAAAATATCAAAAAATTTTCATTAATAAAAGGATTTCATTGATGCAATTATATACTTAGACATCTGATAAAATAAATCGATCTGAATCTATTGATAGATAAATGAGGAGATCGGCTCGGTCACAACGCTTCTAGTGGAGGTAATGTGATCCTATGAACTGCAACTCAGCAAACAAATAACAAATCATCAATGTATACATGTATCAATAACCACATGAAAGTGTCCATGTAATTCGAATATAAATTGTAATTCACTAAAACATTTTTCTTTTTTCTTATTCTAAATTGTCTCGCTGACTATGAACTTTCGATAATTTGAATTGAACCTCTTTTACTTAAATCAATACAAATTAGTTGTGAATTATGTCAGAATAGTTTAATAAATCAACACAAAAATGGAAAAAATTATTGAATAAATATCTTTCGATTATAATATAATGGTTTGATAAATCAAAGAAAATATCGTAAAACTGTTCAAAAATCTTGATTAATATCAATTTCATTTTCATGTTAATTCATTAACATCATTATGATAAACCTATGACATGAAGTTTCTATTCAAGATGTTCCAGAACGATAGATAGTGATATATTGATTTACTACAGTCGTAATATGGTCAATATAAAAAGCGAGACTTTGGAAAATAATCAAGATCAATATTTCTGGGCTTATCGAGACGTACAATAGTGCCTTGTATTGCGATCTGCTATAGATATAATGGATATATACAACAGGCTTATGTGACAGCTAAATCAATGAATAGAATAATAATAGTGCTAAATTAAGAAAAACGAGATACGAAAATGAAAAGTAAAGAAAATAATAACTGCAAGATCAGTAAAAAATTTTTGTTCGAAATGCAGATATAAACAAAACAGATCGGTTATCCTTAGAAAACAACCATAGTCTGCTAGAGATTTTTCACTTTACATATTTTGTATTAGTATAATGAGGCTAAAAAACAACATGCCAATTCTACACTTTAACTTCAAAGGAGCAGCATTAACGAGCTTTTTTTGTTTAACACAATCATAGTTTTTAGTTAAGAATGATCTCTACTTCTCAAAATACATAGTTATATACTTTTTATAAAAAAATACGATAGATATGAATATTTAAATTTTAGTGCTTAGAAAATAAACGAAGACAAGAAAAAATAAAATTTATTTATCGTTATTTATCAATATTCATTTATCAGGCACGAAGAACGATAATTTCAGTTGAATCATATGTCGATACAGCTATATCAGAACGTAATAAATGCAAAAATTTCACTCCAACCAATTGACTATTTTCGATATGATAATTACATTCATGTGAAATCTTAATTTAAAGAAAAAAACAAATAAAATTTAATCTTATTTCAAATAAAATCTAATCTACCTGTAAATTTTCTGCATCACCTGATAATTTCCAAATTCTAACATAACAATCATCACTAACAGATGCCACTAATCCTTCTTCATTACAATCAATTGCATTAATACATCGTGCATGTGCAGTAATTGAACCAGAAATTTGAGCTATATTAATTTTTCAATTTAATAAAAAAAACAAAAAACATTCATATATTCACTCACCATTTCCAGCATCAAAAAATCGAATCATTCCATTAGCATAACTAGCTGCTATACAATTTTTCCATATTGATGTTGATGTTATACCACTATCATCCATTGGTTCAATGACATTTTTTTGTAACATTGTACGATTATCCCAAATTAATATTGTTCCATTTGTATCACTTGAAATTAACAATTCACTATTTGATACTAAACTTGTTATCCCATGTTGATGACCTAGAATATGAAAATTATTTTTTTGTATATTTATAATTTATTATTTACCTGGAATAGTTTCTTTTAAAAATATATTTGTACCTTTTGGAGGAATACTAAATAGAAGTATTTCGCCTTGATGATTACCTAAAAGAATACGTAATAATTATTAATGATAATTTAAACTTACCAACACAAAGTGAATTTTGACCAAAACCAGTAATACCTCGCGAATAAATCGATGATTCTAAATATAATAAATATCGTGTAAATTTATCTTAAAATTTATTTATTTATTTTACCTGTTCGATTGGGAGAAGTTTTATCAAGCATATGAATATGAAGATGCGTTGTTCCATCCGGTTCATAAATCTACATTCAAGATAATGAAAAAAAAAATCATTCTACAAATAATGATTCACCTATAATGAATGATTAGTTTTGAGGCTTTTATTTTGTTATCAATTGGTACGTCTTTTTAAAAATTAAATATAGTACAAGAACCAGCGTGTCAAGCTCTATCAGTTACAATAAAAATCTTATATAATAAATGCATCCTTGGTTTTCAACATGGACAAATTCTATGTGATCATGGTAGAACGCTATGAACAAGGTCATTTTTGACACACGATGAGTTCCTTTTCTATCGTCATCAATTAAAACATTATAGTTTTTAACGTTAACTCATTACATATTGTTGATGATAACATCTCAAAAGTAGTAAACCAAAACGTAGAGATCAAGACATTTTACTGGCCATCTGGACTATACACGGAAATTCTATTCACACAATACCAATGATTTCTAATGCGTATATGAGGTAGTGTTGCCATATTCATATATGAAATCATCGACTAGAAGCCGTTTGTCTTCAGATTGCGCATGTGAGAGAACAATTTCAATATAATTTTCATGTCATAATATTTCACTAGATTCACATATAATTGGAAACATAAGATACATTGTGTAGGCTCAAATAAACTATGAGTATCCTGAGAAGAGTTCGAGTCCTTAGCTTATTGCTGCTGAGATATTGCAGTTTTATGTTGGTCAGTCCTGTGGTTCCCCTGAGAAATACGAGAAAAACTCATTTGTGAATTTTTTCTATAGAGACAGAACCTAATGAGAATAGTTTATTGTGAAAGTCTCAGGTCATTTTCACAATAGAGTATTCTGATTAAGATCTGTGTCTATAGCAAGTTTCAAGTCGAAATTTGAAAGCAAATTTTCCCAGTGTTCCTGAGAAGAACTATGGCATTGACTTAAAAATTGTCGTAAAATTGCAGCATCTTAAAAGCAATAAGCTAAGAGTTCAAAGTGTTTTCAGGATACTTATAGTTTATTAGGATCTATATGATGCACATAGTTCAGACTTCAAAGTGATTAATCAGTTGTGGAACTTTCATTATTCGTCTGTTTCTTCTCAACTAACAGCATAGACATATTCTAATGAAAGATATTTTTTCATCCATGAATAGAATTGTCTTCAATCGATGAGTTAAAAAAAACGATCTTGTTCGCAGCGTCCAAAAATTAGTCGCATAGAATTTCGTCCATTGTAAAAACAAAAGGTACTTATATTAAATAAGATTTTTATTATAACTTGTAGAGCTTCACATGCTACAACTTTTATTAGATTTTTTTAAAAAATAAAATATTATTAGTGATAATAAAAAGAAAAAAAAATGCCGGTCATTCATTATGAGTTCATCTATTATGTCTTACCTGAATACTTTTTGTACAAGCTAAAACAAGTAAATTTCGAACTGGTAAATTAACATATGCAGCCTATTAAAAAAAATAAAAAAAAATATTTCTTTCATTGATTGTTTTGTTTTTCTTTTACTTGAACAATATAAGCAATAAATCGAGCATCATTTTCCGGTGCAGGAGTATTATTCTTTCCTATAGCTCGACATATAACTTGACCTTGAATTTGTTTAGTTCCATCTTCAGATACAGTTGCCTAAATTATTGATTTTAGAAATAGTTTATTATTATTAAAATTTCAATTCTACCATAGCAAAACCACTTTTATGTGATGTACCAAACATTTTCAATTGACGTGGTTCAGTAGGACGATATATGGTAAGATTATTTGACAAATGGGATGCACTCCATTTCACTAAAACGGGTTGAGCTGCTGGTGTATATTTAATTGACATTTTAGAATAGAGTGATCTAAAAACAAAATGAAAGATTTATAAGAAAAGAAGTTTCTTTTCTTTTTTTTAATATAAAACCTAATACAAAATGTGTTTGTACTCTTTTTTAAAAGGCCAAACTTATTTTACAATTAAATGTTCAACTAAATGTAATGACATTAGACATAAATTATCGTCACAAAATGAACATAGTTACTCTAGCTAGTATTCAAACTAATTGCTTTTTCTTACTCACATTTTTAGTAAACGTAATAAAATTTCATTTTTAAACAATTATCAAAGTTATCACATTTAATGTAATAATAATAGTTCATTTAATGAATTAAATTCTATAAAAAAAAAATAGCGTATATGAAAAGTAATGTCTTTTCACATCTCCGGCATTAATAATTGCTTCTTTACATTTCATTTTCTACTAACAAATAGCTTTAAAAAATTGGTGAATGCAAAAGTGATGATTTGAAGTCAACTTTCTTTCTTTGTTCAGCTAGAAATTATAACAAAAAAAAAAGCAACCAACGACTTTTTAAAATTGACTGTTGTTTCTTCAAACATCACTTTATATATTTCGTATAAGAAAGATTTCAGAAATTGAACGTTCTACAATTAGAAAGGATTTGAGAAAAAAAATTTCATAAATCTGTTACATCTATCTCATAAATTTAAACAATTTAGAACAGTTTCTTGTTGAATATCATCAAATAAATATTCACAGAGTTTTCTACATATAAACAACAATGATACGAAAAAAGAAAGAATGCATATAAAAAATACTCGGTAGTTTTTTTTTTTGACCTACTTGTTAATATTTATATGTGTGAATTTTTTTTTAAATTTTAATTTCTGTCTTGATTCGTTAAAACAATTTATATTTTTCTTTTTATAATTGATAATGCAACTTAATCTTCACTATCTTCCAATGTAAAACAACTCCTATTGATTTTTCGAAACATATTCATAGTAGAATACATGAATTCATATACACAGTTCATCTCTAATTACTATACTTAATTTTCTGTGGGTTGATAATCAACTGAATCGTAATTATCATTCATATTCATAATAAAACTCGATTTTAAATATAAATAACGAAATTAGACGATAATCTTTAAAGTGCACTGAAATAGGTAATTTCGCCATTATTGTATACTGTTACATAGAAACGTCCTCATCCTACTCAATAAACCATTTATGCACTTATATCATAATAATATTTGTTGTAAAATAAATCATATCTAATTTGAAAAATAATTTTTTTTATAAAATTATCTAATAAAATAATTTGATAAATCGATACATACAGTAAATGAATATTCTTGTTTACTTGTTTATTTTTTAACCTATCGATATTCATCCAATGATTATTTCCTTTCCAATATTTTCTTCAGCCGAACATTTAAAATATCTATACATATTGATATATATATATATATATATATATATTTCTTTTTTGTGTTTTAGATTTTAAATATCTCCATACGACATGTCATCACCACTAATTCAACCTGAAAAATTTCAACATATTCTTCGTGTACTTAACACGAATATTGACGGTCGTCGAAAAGTTGGTTATGCTTTAACAGCAATTAAAGGTGTTGGTCGTCGTTTTGCTCACGTTGTTATACGAAAGGCTGATGTTGATGGAACAAAACGTGCTGGTGAATTATCTGAAGAAGAAGTTGAACGTATTGTAACAATTATTACTAATCCAAGACAATATAAAATTCCTGATTGGTTTCTCAATCGTCAAAAAGATATAAAAGATGGCAAATTTACACAAGCAACATCAAACAATCTTGATACAAAAGTTCGTGAAGATTTAGAACGTATGAAAAAGATTCGTGTTCATCGTGGTCTTCGTCATTATTGGAACTTACGTGTACGTGGTCAACATACAAAAACAACTGGTCGACGTGGTCGCACTGTTGGTGTATCGAAAAAGAAAGCTTAAAAATCAATGATAAGATTTTTATTGTTTTTGATCTTGTTATATTTATCATCGTTAAAGAAAAAAAGAGATTAAAAACAAGAATTTAAAATAAAAAACAACAACAAGAAACAATAACTAATAGAAAAATAAAGAAATTTTTAGATAATTCAAATCGTTTTTATTTTTTCGTTCATTGAATTTTATAAATAATTTCAAAGGATTTTATATTATTCTTAAACTAACTATGAAAATCTACTATTGGTTTGAATTCAATCATAAATCATGAGTTGGATATATTGAAGGATGAAAATAATAATTCAAACGCAAAAAAAAATAATTTATTTTAATCTACTGCTAAGGCTTTTTCTCTTACAAATAAAAATATGATATTTGCTTTAATTATTCTTACATTTTGAGATTTGTAAACTATACTATCGAAAAAAACTCGTCTTCTAATATTTTGAAACAATTCTATGTCAAAGTCAACAGATGATTTTTGTATAATCTAACTTGTATGTAAAAAGTTTTTGCAGAATACATCTCTTCAATTTTTTTTATTCATATACTTATAAGTCATTTGAAACACTGAAAAATAATGAAAATCAGAATTTTTTTTTCTGATTCACAGTTAATAAGAATGTAAGCAAATATTTGAATAAATCAAAAATATGGTTTGTAATTATTGCTATGATTTATAATTTCTCTGAATGATATATTGAATTTCTATCGTTTTAGAAAATTTAATTTCCTATAAAATCATAGTTTATAATAGGCTAGAATTCAAGAAAAAAATGAGCAAGCTATCAACATTTTTTAAAAAGTTTATCTTTATATAAGACAGTATATTTCAAAAAAAAATTGTTTTCGAATTCCAGTATCTTAAATGTAATCGATTTCGATCATTTGTAGCAATATGTAACAAAGATAAACAAATTCGATGTTTTGTTAAACAAAATCTCACTTTATGAACTGTTGTTAAAAAAGACTTTCTTATAGTTTGATGTGAAGCTATTTTAATGATAAACTACAAAAACAGCTTCTAAATTAGTGGAAGAAACAATATTTCAGCTCAGAATAAGCCCACATTAACCCACGTAAAGAACTAATTTACCAAAGCTTTCAAAGTCTTCCAGGATGGGTCAATGAGGGAAATCTCCAACTAATAAATCACTTTTGAGTCGAGACTATGTATATTATGTAGATGTAAATAAACTATGAGTATTCTGAAAACAGTCCGTGCTCTTAGCTTGTTGCTGCAGAGATACTGCAAACTTATGGTAGTTTTTAAATGAATGCTGTAGTAATAGAAAAATTGATTTTCGAATTTTGACTTGAAACTTTACATACAGGCGGGCTTTAACTGGAATAATTTCTTGAGAATACTTCAAATCTTGTTGTTGAGGGTGTAGGTGTGGACGTGAGTGTGTGTGAATGTGCGTCTCCAGGCACAAAAAACTCGCACTCAACCACATCGACACTCACACAGAGGGTACCAAATATTGGTGAAAAAAGATCGGGTTCAGATCTAGACTCGATCGGGTTCGGGTCCGATTTGCTTCTGAAAATTCAGCTTTTCTTGGTCCCGGGTCCAAAAAAATACAAACTCGAAGCTGTCTACCCCGCAGCCACACTAACACACTCACACCCGCTTGAATATTTCGAGATTGTTCATGTACAGGAAAGTCAATATATGTAGGAGGATTCGTCATGATCAACAAAAAAAAACTCGTATTTTAATGTTTCTCTTACACAACTATCGTGGACGATAAAACAAACAGAGCTGTATGTTAGGTGCCTATCCTGCAGCGCTGCACATTCACAGAGTCTATTATTATCGTTTATGAGTTTTTTTTTTCTCCTAGAAATGACAAGAAGTTAAAAGAATGAAATTTTTTCTGTTTTGTTCTTTATTCATAGGACAAAATCTGAAAATAAATATCAATCATTAACAAATCATTGAATACTACCTTTGAGATTTAAAAAATAGCTTGATTCATATTCATGTACAAGGATAAAAGATGCTAAAGAAAATGAAGTTATATTATATTTCAATCAAAAAATAAGATTCTGATTATAAGTCATCATTATTGATTAACTATCGGATATTATGAATTTGTACAGATTTATATGACTCAGAAGATGTCATGAATTGAAGTACTAAGATACTTTCGTGATCTAATATTTCTTCTTCATCTATATGTCATTCTTAAATAAATGAAAATTATCATCTGTATAACATTTTCTATCTGATTTATACTGATGAAATAAAAAAAACACACACCAATTTCATCATATCAAGGGAAATTGACATTGTTTTGTTAGTGTTTCGGAATGCTGCAATTACAATGTGTTGAATATCAATATGATACATTCATTCCTTTTTCTAATAAATCAAGTTATCATCATTAATACTATGTCTACTGTAGTAACAGTTAAAACAGTACTTTGTTTAATTCGACCTGAAAATGTTTGGGAACAAATTCAATCAATTCGATCAATATATGATAAAGCTTATCCACGTTGGACACCATATATTAATTTAATTTATCTATTTGTACCTGAATCAGAATTTTCCAATATAAAAATTCAATTATAGCTCATCTTATACTTGGTCAAATAATAACATAAAGAATATCAGATATTCTTATTGAAATGAAAGCAAAACGGAACTCAATTAAATTTACTATTGATCATGTTTGTATGATTAGTTGTAAAAATAATCCCGATGATTTATTTACTATTAAAAATCAAGTTCTTTTAGTTAATTTAGAAGAACAAGATAATAATAATAAACAACCTGTCCCCATTGAAAAACCTTCGGTAATAGAAATTTCTCTAACTTTAACTACAAAAAGTTGTTTATGTATAATGACATCAAATGAGTTTTCTACTTGTCTCTTATATTGTTGTTGCTGAACATGATCATATTCCAATTGAATTTGATTTATGTTTACAAATTGGATCAATACCAAAATTTACAATTGATTTTGATGCACAATCAATTTGTTTTTAATTATTTAACATCATGTCTTTTTCTTAAACCAACTAATATTGAGTTTATTCAACGATTAAATTTAAATAGTAATAATTTTAATGGAACATTAACATTATGAGAATTAGATAAAAAAAGATTTAACTGAAGTTGAAAATCGATTTACACAAAGTTGGACATTTGAAACTAATGGATTTGAAGTTAATCGAGTATATTTAATTGATGCAAATGTTTCTGATGGAAAACATATTCCTATTCCTTGTGTTTGTGTATTCTTCTTATTTGTTTAGATGATCGACAAAGTTTTCTTCTTCTAAGTTACAAACAATGTGTATTTATTTAGCGTGACGAAAACAAGTGATATGACGTATTTCTGTATCATCCTTATATCTTATAATCATGCATACATCAATACAATGGTCATTCGTTTATCTCTTCCAGACAGATGCAAAGATTTCTATCCAATCGACTTTGCAGCGATCACTCTTACAAACTTCCGAGGTTTCTAAATTGCCCAAGCATTCAAAAGTTTTATAGATGGATTCTATTGAGTCCTTAAATTTTTCAAATGTTTTGAGTACAAAAATTGTTTAAAAGACTCCAGAGATTTCCATGCTGGTAAATAAGAATTAAACAAATTTTTAACTTAAAACCTTGAAATTTTGACAGTTTCATTATGAAAATATTCATAAAACTTTTCAAAAATTATTAAAATGAGGGAATTTGTAACACATCTTGTACATTGATTCTTTCAGAGGAGACTTCTAATAGAGTAAGGGGTTCAGACAAGGGGAAAACATTGTACTTTACGTACTTTAATGTATTTTTTTGTACTTCAAAGTACTTCCTCGTACTTTGAGGTACTTCATTGTACTTTAACGTACTTTACGTACTTTATGTACTTTAAAGTACACAAGTACGATGTTTTCCCCTTGGGTATGGATGTGAGAAAGATAATAATACCCACATTCACATCCACACCCACACCTCAAATCCACACCAACACTCTCACCCACACCCCCACATCCACATCGACACGCATCCACACTCAAACCGACAACCAACATTCGAAAATATTAATTAAAGAGGCTGTTTGTCAAAAATAGGCTTTAAGGAGGTAATTGGAGAAGTGAAGGTTACTTGAATATGACAAGTGATGACATCATGTTTAAACGGTCCACAAGCACAGCCATGAGTAAGAGAATTAATCTTTCGTTCATCTACGAATAGTCAATATTTATTTATTCAATAAAGTTACTGTTATTCTATCAAGAAAATGAGACCGGTCCAAGTTCTTTGGATTCTAAACTGCTGAGGAACTCAAAGAACTCTCCAAATCTATATTTTACTAAACATACAGTACACACCACTAATGGAATTCAACGGATCTACGGAACTGAAAGAATTCAAAGAACTCCTGGAAGAGTGAGTAATGAATGAGAGCGAGAGTCAGGATAGCGATGCATACAAAGACCATCTCTCGAACTGATGGCGAAGACAGAAAGTTATACGCTCGACATCACTGCTAGTCGGACAGATGACCTTTGTGTGCATCATCATCCTTACTCTGGTTCTCAACCATTACTCACTCTTTCTGGAGTCCCTTGGATTTCGTGAATTCCTTGAGTTATATGATTTCCTTGGACTTCTTGGCCACCTTAGATTCCTTCATTCCATGTGTTCCTTAGATTACTTATCTTTTCATTAATGGTATGTTGTTTATTATTATGTTTTATTAAGAATCTAGGATTTCTTAAGCTTCTCATGAGTTTAGAATTCATGAAATTCGGACAGTGCTGTTCTTCAGAGCGGCGAAGGCATAATAAACTACAATATGTGTGTATGAGATTGGCGAAATTTCTTCAAAATGGATCTGAACACGATTGTAGGTCTAAACGAGTATGATCGCGCTTAGTACGCTATTTTTCATGTACATTCACATCCATTTATCAAAGGTTTTGCAAATCGCAGCCAATAGCCATTGTAAAATGAAGTGCGTCTGCATGCTGCTGAAAAGTTATTTTAACCGCTTTTGAATGCATCTATTTTGCGCTTGATGTTTATATGAGCAGAAACGAAAATAGTATTCAAACAGTGCCCATTGGACACTGAGAACAATCTCACGCGATAAACAACTTGTCGTGCTTATCAACCTAATAAATTTTCCAGATGTATCACAATCTCATCAATAATTCTAAGAAACGGCCAGTTTTCGAAGAATTAATAATATCCATTTATTCAGAAAATTAACAAGAATATTTATATAAAAGTACAAAGGAGCGAGAAAAAGGACGATCATACCTTGGCTTGTTCCCATCTGCGTAGTCCGATGTAACTGAGAGAAAAAAGATGATGTTATGTCCTTTGTTTTTAACTTGTAAATACCACACTGTGAAAAAAAGTCAAAGGGTAAAAAGAGAAACAGCAAGAAAAGAAACAAAGATGAATAACAGAAAGAAAGAGGAACACATCATATCTCATATATGTTTTAGGTATAGCGAATGAATATCTTATTGATTTGCTTATAATGTCAGAAATGTTATAGACAGTCACGAGTAAAGTAGCAGAACATATGAGAAAAATTCTCATAAGCTTTTTTCTACTTAGAATATACCAGAATTAATAACGTTAGTTATGTATCAAGAGTACAATTAAGATCGCTTTTTATTTGGAATCGAAAACAGCTTATTTTTTGTGTAGAAGTCAAAAGTGAGTCTATTGCGGTATCTGTTTATCTGTGAACTTTTATCTTGATGGATAAAAATTCAAAGCTTATTTCTCATTAGAAAAAACCTGGCGCATTTAATTAAGAATGATGTAGATAACTTAATTTGTTTATTATCATCACTTATTATAACAATCTATCTATTTAATATACATAAAAAATGAACAATGTTTGGAAAGTCTTGAAAACATTTGGTTTGTAATTTGTGGATTTACAACTTTTGGACTTGACTGATTTACAGTTTACACAAGTAAAAGATGTGTTTTTCACACTTATGTATCTCATCTAGGATGGATCACTACAGGAAGTATCAATATTACACGAAAATATCATACAGCATCGGCATTAACAAAAGGAAAAGTATTGATTACTGGTGGATACAATAGTACTGAATTATATGATCCATTAACAGAAATCTGGACACTTACTAGTACCATGATTACTACACGAGAATTTCATACTGTATCGACACTTACAAGTGGAACAGTGTTAGTTGTTGGTGGTGATCGTAATGGTGTTGTTTATTCCAACAGTGCAGAACTGTATTGATCGACATTAGCAGGACAATATTTTCTTCTGTAAATTAAAACATTAAATTTAAACTTCGTATTAAAACTATTTTATCCGTGAACGTTTCTATAAGACAGCCATTAAAAATATCTTGGACTAAGTATGTATTAAATAGACGTATTCACTTATGTAATAAAAACAAGTTCAAACAATAATTCTTAACTGATGTTTTTAAGCAATTGACATCAGTGATATGAACTCATAAGATGTGTACATGGGCTTTATAGCACAAATAATAATATGCAGAGATTAATTGTTGACGTCTTTTCTGAGGGATATATATATATAGAAATATCCATAACTACTTTCGACCTTACTTAAGAATCTTATCACATGATTTATACTTTTGTATGGTTTTTATGATCCGAATAAGATACATTATCTAGAAGGGTGTGAGTGTGGATGCGGATATCCAGGTAAATTACACCTGCACCCACACCCGTAGATGGTATTCGAGGTTCTTACGACTAAGAAATGAAATCGAATGACATAATTCTAAATTCACTCTCAATCGAACAATCATCAAAACTCAAAAGCCATTGTATGACTATACATTGACACGACATAAAAGAGACATTCTCAACCTAAAAAAATATCAATACTATCTTTTTAAAGACACCCGGTAGGTAGTGATTTCTCTAAATTAAATAGTCATGTCTTCAAGTTTATTCGAAAAGTTATAAAATAGCAAGAAAATTAGGAAATTATGCTTCACACATGTGCTAGATTAAATATGATATTGAATGTTTTTGCATGTGATACAAAGATAAATAAGAAATGTCTATATATGAGAAATGATTCATGCACTACGTTTTCCATCGACTCCTTGTACTGATGCTGGGCCATTGCCATCACGCCGTCGTCTACTGCAACTTGTCGAGCCGTCACACGTATAACCGTCTGGACAACACAAAGAATTCACATCCCGATCGCTGCAGCAATGGTAACCTGTCTGACAACAATAGCCAGGCTTTATATCATTGCAGCAGACGGTACTAGGTTCATTGCAATAACGTCCACTGGTGCACCTAGTTGATTCGGTGATTGTAATAATGCCAATAGTCAAGATGAAAGCAACAAAAAATAAAGTATGTGTTGTTACCATGTTAGTAGTTGCTTCTTGTTTGTTGTAATGAATTTGTGAGTAGCAGAAGTTTATTTGCTTCTTTCTTTTATAGACAACCTCTCCTACACTCAGCGAATATTTCGTTTTTGTCACAAACTACGACGTTTTTTTTTCCCTTTTTTGTTTATATTACGACTATTTTATAAAAAACAGTGAACGAATATAACAGGAGAAAAAAGAAGTACAGAAACGAAAAAAAGTTATACAACACCTACTATTGACATAAATTGATAAAAATATCATGGATGAATAAAAAAAAGTGATGAAAAAAAAGGAAGAAATGATCCATACATACCTTTCACACTTGAAATATTATTCGGTCGATTTTGATTAGAATGAAACTAGTACAATATTTTCAACGCACTTTTCTTCAATGCTAGTATACCTTGTTTTGTCTGATACAAGATTGAACCGAAAAAACAATTAGCAAAATGGATCTTTTTTCCTGAGTTTTTCAGTATGAAATGCATGTTAAAGGTACTTCCTATTGTAGATAAACGTTAAAAAAAGTTTTTGTTCACTCATTGTACATCTAAAGAGTTGAGTGCTTGTCTGCAACTCATTTTGATATATTTCGAGTTTTCATCATTAAACAGAATGGCAATCAAGTTTTTCCTAGCAGATTGATTATAGTTAAAGCGCAAGCGTTAGTAGAAAATATAATAAAAACTAGTGTCACATCTTCAAAACGAGACAAAATATTATTAGAACTTCGACTATAATTGACCTACTCAAAGACACAATTAATTTTCTAGTCAAACCAGTCTTTTTTCATTAAATTCTATCGAGAAATAAAAATTTCTAAAATCAATTTTTTTTCTAAGTCCCATTCGCTGTGATACCGCAGTTCTCTGTATTCCCATCAAAACCATCCATTTTACATTAGACTTCTTTTTAGGTCGACATTTCAACTTTGTATAAAAATTCCCAGCGAAAAACTTTCAATGAAACTAGTTTATTCTGGAAGTTTCAAATTTTATGAGCATTCCTTCTAACGAAGATAAATGGTAGAAATCTTCTATGTGTGAAAGTCACACAAAAAATAAGCTATTTTTTATGATCGATTTTTAGCATGAAAAAGCTAAATAATCTGAAATTGTTACAATAAGAAGATTTTTTCGGCCTTTCTCTATAATGGTTATATTCAAAAAAATCTTTATCTATATAAAGATCTTGAGCCAAAAAAAATTCAAAAACTATTTTCATGATGAATTTGTTGTAAAATCTTCTGTTATGCTGCAAAACACACTATGACTTGGATATATCAGGAGTGAAGGCTTAAAAATGAAAATCATTTAATATTTTTTATTGATTAGTGAAGGCCAGCGAATCCATATTCTCTTAAACCAGAGATGTCTCGACACGGTAAGATAATAACATCGATACTGGAAAATGGCTGTTTTTGAAAAGATCTGTTTCAGAAAACTCGTGATTGTCAATGATTTGTCGATTGTAATCAGCTTTTCCTACCCTCGCTTTTATGTCTATTGCGACTATAATACGTTCCATCTAAGTAACTTGGAAAGTAGTTCAGTTTCCAAAATGCTAATAGAAAACATGAAATCGTTGACAAGCAAGCTTTTAGACATCTGAAGATGTTGCATATGTCAAACTGAATTATACACAAACACTAGAATCTTTCAATGTCACATAAATGAATAAAACTTTTTAACGTTTATTGACAGTTCGAGACACTTTTAACAGATATTTCGTACTGGAAAATTCAGAAAGAAGGTTCATTTTACTAATTGTTTTTCAGTTCAATCTTGTATCAGTAAAAAGAACAAGGTATATTAGCATTGAAGAAAAGTTCGTTGAAAATATTGTACTAGTTTCATTCTAATCAAAATCGACCGAATAATATTTCAAGTGTGAAAGGTAAGTATGGATCATTTCTTCCTTTTTTTCATCGCTTTTTTTTATTCATTCATGCTATTTTTATCAATTTATGTCAATAGTAGGTGTTGTATAACTTTTTTTCGTTTCTGTACTTCTTTTCTCTCCTGTTATATTCGTTCACTGTTTTTTTAAAAATAGTCATGATATAAACAAAAAGAAAAAACCGTCGTAATTTGTGAAAAAAAGGAAGTGTCAGCTCATAATGGAGCATGTATATTGCTTATATTCGTCAAATAATAATAAAAATAGTAATAAGACAATAGTAACAGAAAAAACTTTTATATTTATTTTCAATCAATTATGACAGAAAAACGAAATTAACCAATATTTCGACCAATATAATCTTTAAACGGTCATCGTCAGCGTTTTACACATACATCAAAGACTGAAAACCATTTTGTTTTAACACCTACCCTCACCCTTGCTTCTGATTGGAACGATTCTATGGCATTACAAACCGCACGTAGTCGTCCTAGTTTCGATTCTGTATTTCTGCTTTCATCTTGATTATCTCTGCAGTAGAAGAATATTCCACACGTACTGTACGTAACCAATTGAATTAAAATAAAAAAGCAAATAACATGACAAACACCAGAGGATTTTCGCGAGGACACAACATTGTTTTGTTTATCTTTATATCGAAAATATTCTTCCGAAGAAAGCGGAAAAAACCGAATTGTCAATGTAATTGTAGCGAAAAAGAGAGAGAATTGAATTTCAGGCAAAAAATGATCTTACTTTTCGATTGAAAATCATTGTGGTAATCAACAATTAAATCGAATTCTCGTTCTTCGCTCTGTGAAAACTTAGTAGCAGTTGAGTCTTTTTCTAGAAAAAAAACAATTCGTTCTCTCCCATGAAACATATTTCAATACATCCACAGACATACTAAGACAATAAAGAGAATTGTAACTCGTGCCCGCCAAACGTTGTTTGTCACAAAAAGTATTATGTGAACTGCAGTTCCAGAGACCAAAAACGAACCGATCCGAAACGAACCAAAGCGGTTCGGTTCGAGTCAATCCAAACCGAACTCGAACCACTTCTTGAAAAATGATGTCGAACCGAACTGATTTTTGAAATTCGAGTGAATATAAATAAATGTAGAAGAAAAATAATTGATTCATCTATCTTTTATTTTGTAAAACTGTCGTTCTATCAGGAGTGATCAAATAACGTGGGACAGTTTGTTTCACATACTTACATTTAATCTCAGTGTAATGTTCCATTTTCACTTTTTAACGATTACATTTATTCTGTTCATGACGATCGGTCACTTATATGTGACATAATTTTTCAATTCATTACTCTCATTTTCCTTCATTATTTTGTGCTGCATAGAACAGACGGCCGGTCGTCTAATTATCTACAACATATCATTCAGTAATAAATAGTTGCTCATTCTCATTGCTTCTCATTTCTATCTTGAAATTATTTAATATTCGCTTTCCTATAAACTATTCAATTCTACTTATTATTCTAATGGTGGCGACTAATTCTTTAATATTTCATTCATCATTCCAAATTTCATCATTACAGTCTAACTCGAATTTATCTTCAAATTATACTTCGGATTTCATCAAATTACTATTAAAAATCATAATAAGAATTATAAAGTTATTCCAAAGAAACGTAAACGTGTTTCAGCCGCATACTGGAAGACCATGCTACTGAACTGCTTTTGGTAGTTCAAGTTGAATTGTTAAATATACATTAGGTCACTGATTGTTAGATACAATCGCAATGCACAATTGTAGTACAATTTCAAAGCTTTTTTATTATGAGTAGACGATGTCTGAGTTAAGTCGAACCAAACCCAAACTGGTTTTTGAAAATGCACCCGAACCAAACCGAACTAGTAAAAGTCGGTTCAATTCGATCTCTATTCTATATTTCAGATAATGAACTAACGTGTAGTCGATCTTGCGTTGATAATAAATGTATCTAATTAAATAGATATGCAGAAGGAAGAAGTTTATGAGATATGTTTTGATATAAAAATATCCATCATACACAAGGTTACCTAGTTATGACATTTATAGATGCAAATCCTTATTTTTTTCTTGTGTTTCGATCCGTTATTCTAGAAATGACGTTATTAACAGTCTGAATAAACTAAACACAAGCATTATAGATTTCAAATATTTATTGCATAAAAGATAACAATTGCAAATAACTCTGAAAATTCATTTATAATAGGCAATCACTTACATTACTTCAAATCGCACAAACTTATTTTAACTCATGAAAATTATCCTGAATCAAAAAAACTCAGAAAAATCACTTAAGCTCATTTTAATTCAGAAAACTTTCGTAAACTCATTTCAAATCACAATAATCACAAACTTATTTGAACTCAGAAAATCAAAAATCAGTTGTTTTCATATAGTTTATCTCACATCAGAGTACATGAAATATTATTGAATACAATCCATAAAAAAAATGCTTCAAGAGTTTGTCGATTAGTATTCATGTAAGAAAAAAGCTTGTTACCGCAGCTTCCTTTGGAGCTGAAATATGGAACTCACATATATCCTTAAATCTTAATATTCTAATACATCATATGTAAACTGAAAAAATTTCGTGTACACTGTAGTTGTTTTCATTAATAATCAATGACAAGAGCAAGACTTTGTTATTTATTTCTAGATTTAAAACAGAAAATTGTTTTTTTTTGTTTGAAAGCGCTCTATTTTTATTTTGCATTGTTGCTATTCGCTCATTATCATTTATTTTTTTTAATTTTAAATCGTTTTTCGAAATTCAACATTCTTATTATTATAATCATTGAATTAATTGACACATAAATCTGTTTTACATATTCATAACATCTACAGAAGATCTTACGCAGTATTATATATATTAATCATCTCGCAAATAATGATATTGATCATCTTTCAAAATTATAACTTGATCAATTTTTTCAGAAAAACTAGAAAGTCTGACGCCTGTTATTCTTAATTACTAAGGTCTGTAAGGGGAGGGGAAGCTGCAAAAACTTGAGCTTAAAACTTACACTCACTATTTTCTTCGAAAATATATGCGAGTTCCACAAAAAATAAACATTGTGATTGACAATTAAATCAATTTTTTTTTGTTTTCGTATTTAAAAATGTGCATTAGGAAGATTAGAATGAAATCTTAGTCTAATTGAAGTATAAGATTAAAAATTTAATTTTAACTTTTTTCTTGCTTTCAACAAGATTTCATTATAAATGATTCAAATAATGTATAAATATTATTTCTTAAAAATATTCTAACTTATGTAAATGTATATTTTTATTATTATTAATACGAAATACTATGAATCATGTTAAGAAAAATAATAAATTCTTACGAATGTCTATAAAAAAATTTAATCCAGAATTTTATATTACATATTTTCTCTGTTATAATAAATGCGTAGTTAGAAAGATAAAATTAGAACTAATCTCTGTCAAAAAAGTACAAGAAAAAAATATAAAACAGATCTTTTTCTTTCATTATTATTGAATTATTTCAAAATAATCAAGTTTTTTCTAGTTAATTATGAATTTGTTTTTCATTAATTCAAATGTAATTAATTATAAACAAAGAATTATCTATTATTATATATGAATATAGAACATCCTTGGAATTCGAGTTCATAGACCAAAAAAAAAAAAGATCTGGAATTTTCTGCACTATAATAATGGAAGTTTCTTAGTCAAATAAAACATTGTCTTCATACGTAAACAAATCAAAAAAGAAAATCAATACTTTTCCTACATAATAAAGCTGATTTCAAAATCTTAATTCATAATCTATGAATAATAATGCTCGGTAAGGTTAATATTATTATTCAGTGTGAATTCCTAGACTGAAAAATTTAATTGAAATTGACTTGTTAAGACCCTACCCTCAAAAATCGATCTTAAGCCAAGTATATTCAAATCTCATGGAATTTTTAGCATATGTTGGAATTATAATGGAGAGCCTATGATAAAATGTTCAGCTCTATACCATAATGTTTTCTAGAAATATTCAATAAACAAGAGTCAAAAGAAGTTCATTTGGCAACAGGAAATTCTCTTTGACTCTTCATTCTGTATACTTAATTTTGTTTTTGTAAATTCTTACTTTTTAAGAGGTGACAAATGTAGTGTCTCAACAAACTCTCAAAAAAATCGTGCTCTAATTATAAAAGTACTCTTTTATATAATAGTAAGAAATTGTCATGCCTTGGATCTCGACAAGCTGCTTCGAGAATTCTGTGATGCGCGATTAAAAAAGTGTAAACAGAGAAAAAAACAAAAAAAAATTGCTACTTTTTCTAAAAATAGAATATTTTTCACGCAGGTGATGGCAGAAATCATCAATAAATTTTCGAAAAAAAAACCGAGGTACGAAATAAAAAATCATGTCGTTTATGAAAGATCAGACACTGAGCTATTTTCTCATGCATTTATCTTAATGTCGATAATTCTGACACAAAAAATTGACTTTTTATTCATTTCTAGAAGAAACATGTCAAGTTCAAAAAGAATTATACAGTGATAGCCCGAAGCAAACAACATTGGAAGTTGTCTCGTTTTTTTTCTTCGGAAAGGAAGAATATCTTCCTTCTAACAGAATGTAAAAAAAAAAAACTTTCAGCTCCGCTGGAAAACACCAAAAAATTTTCCACAATATACTAATGAATGTTTTTGAACTCGTTCTTATTTTTCTTGCCTGTCAATCACGATTCTTGTAAACTAAGTGTAGCTTTTGCTTTACATCAACAAGACTATTTTCTTTTGTACTATACTGTTTTATTTTTTAATTTTTAACAAAAGAAAAGTACATCAAATAACTATAACAAATTTGAAATCTATTTTCATGAAAAACAAGACATATGTTTTACTATAATCCGTTTTTCTCGTTATCACCACTTGAAATCGATAATGATTGATCAATTATTAACGCCATTTTTTTTTGTGGAAACTCTAAAATCAACTACAACTTGATTTACTCATATGGATCAATGAACGCATCTTACTATTAAATATTATCACTTCCTTGATATTGATATGCAATTCATACATTATTAGAAAACGATATTATTTGTTTATGACATAGAACACAATTATAACTATTAACTGTCGTCTGATAGAAGTCAAGTAATAACGTATAAGTGTTTATATATATGCATCACGTGACATTTGTTTTGAAGATTAGGTGAAAATCTGTTTTCTTTTCTGTTCAAAATAACTTGTTTGAATATCAAGATATCTTTAAATATCTTGTCAGATGAATATATCAATGTTTGAACATTTAATAATCTTATCCCATTTGATCTATTAAAAATATAGATACAACTGAGATTTTGTGAATCTATTATTATTTTGAAGATAATGATAAAAAAAAAAACAATCGCAAGATGTTTATTTATAAAACATATAACTATAATGAAAACTAATGTACTTGTCAAGGGTCGAAATCAGACGATATCATCTATTGGTTTTCGCAATTTTAGTTGTGCATGGCTTTAGAATTTGCACGTGACATCTTATCATTACATAGCATAATACTTCATTATCGGATATATTTTTAATAGATTACGAAGAGCCAAAGTCAGCTTCGTTTCTAGTAGAAATAATCAAGATAAACAGAGGATTGGTCCATTTGTTATCGCTTGCTATTTTATAATGCAAAGAATACGAATCCCACACATAATTCAAATATTTTTGTCCATCCTGTTTTTTTTTTTTTGCTTACATTGTGAGATCATTTCAAATAGAATAAAAGAAATTATGAAAATGTTTTGTTTGAAATATTCTTATGAATATTGTTTAATGATTGATTATAAAAAAGAAAAGACAATATTTTGTTACATCAGGTTTTTTATGTGATAGGGTCTATATTTATTGTTTATTTATATGAGAATAGTTGAGTAAAGTAAAAGAGTGTATCTCTATATCAAAATAGTTCATTTGAAATCTTTTTACAAAAATATTTAAGTAAATTTCAATCAATATAGATTAGTATTTAATCATTAATGAATAATGAAAATGAATTCGCTGAAAATTATCGAGTGAGCAAATACATATTATTAGAGATCTTCTTCATAAAAACTTTCTTTTTTGTTATTTAATTAAATTTAAGAAGTCACGGTCAATCTAAAAGATTGAATTTATAAGTAACAATGATGAATCTGTCGTCTAATCATTGATATGAAACCATTATTAGAGTTCTTTTTTTTTATGTGATAATATAGAATAGTCTCAACATGACTTGTAAAGTGCTTGTTAAATATTCTATCATTTACTTAAAGTAGCAACAACAACCGTTAATTATTTAACTGTGAAGAAAAAATGTTCTAAAAAAAGTCAACCAATCACAATGACATTCTAGAATTCTGAAGATTTAAATGACGTTAAAACTAAAGAAATAATAAAGTGTCAACAGATGAGAATTAAATTTTTTATATTGTGAAATAACCTTTTTTTCTGTCTGTTAAACTTCATAAACATATTGTTTTTTAACATGATAATGATTATTCTTTGATCTCGAACTACTGTTATTAATGAATAACAAAGAGAAAACAGACATCGTTTTTAAGAAAAAAAAAACAATTTATTATATTTGAATATTATAAAATTGAACAAAAATAAAATAAAAATCTAAACATGGAAATATTGTATATAAGCCATACTGGAAGATACACTATTTTTTATTTATTATTAATAAGAATTTTTGATAAAATCCTCAGCATCTTTTACCATGATCATTTGATGATCGATTATATGAATCAGTAGTATTTGTTACATGCGATGAGGAAGTATTGCGTGAGGTTGATGAATCTGTTGGACTCGTAAAATTATTTTTATTATCCATATTTTGATTATTTGATGTTGATGATCCATCTTGATGATTAGCAGTATTGCTATCATCATCCATTTCTAGAAATATTATGTAGACTATTAAAATAAAAAAGAACATTTCGCATAATATCTTACTTTTATATGTACGTGGATCACCACCGTTTGAACTCATAGATAGAATCAATTATAACGAATAGGAGTGAAGCACGTGCAGTTATATCGTTGTCGGCTGAGCTGAAGTTAGAATACAGAAAGATATGCGATTCTTCCTTTTTATAGACACGAGCGTACGTAGACTTCAAAGTATTTAGTCCGAAAGAACATGTTATTATTATAAAACTACTTTTTCTTTTCCTCCTCTTTTTCATAATCTTTTAATCAGCATAACAAAAATATAAACCGAGTACATATGTATCTTCTACCATAAAAAAAAAATAAAACTTAGATTATTTTTCCTTTTCATTATTTTCATTCGTTTACATTATCTCGTGACTAGAAGTCACGTGATACAAAACTACGGACATGTATCATACAGTTTTCAAATCGATATTTGATAGAAGTGCATTTGAGTACAATAAAATGTACACATATCAATCGTGTAACGTAAAAAAAAATATTTCTTAAGAATAAAAATTCAAGATTATTCCTGTTGAGTTTGACTTCAGTTTTCATTTCTTTAAATGATTAATCATTTATATTTTCCTTCTTTTTCTTTTTCTTTTTTCGTTTATCATTGAAAACATATGATGAACTTATACATTCTGTTTATGTCACCATCTCGTATGTCTTTAATACTTGGTTTTTTTTTGTAGCGAAAAAGAAGAAAAAAAAAAGAGTAATGAAAAAAAAAACGCAAGAGCAAAAAAAAAGAAAGAGATAGAGAGAGAAAAACGAACACAACAAAATGAAGACTTCTTGATTCTCATGTATGTGACGATGCATATTGTTCGCTGGTGCCATACAATCGACATATAGACAGACAATGACACATGATTAACGTCATCAATGGTAGAAGAAAAGAAAAAAAAACGAGTGTAGATTTTAAAGAACAAAGAGACAAGAAAAAATGAACAGAGAATATAAGAACCGTACACGTCAAAGGATATAAGGATCACAAAAGAAGACGACCGATATTTGCTTTGTTAATAATTTGGTTGCTGGAAGACAGATGTTGATTTAGTCATTATATTTACTCCGTTTACAACGATGAAAATCAAGCTGACGAATAAAAGCATGTACAAAACATGAGAAAGCAGCAACCAGGAAAACCACACACACTCACATAGGTGACAAGAATAATAATAAAAAAAAGAAAGAAAAAGAAATTGAGTATGTGGATTGCTTTAAACTTTTCCTATTCTGAATAAATCTTTTATTTCACACCATTGCTCTGTTGTTTTGACGTTCGTTGACCTTTCGATCCACCACTACCACCATTTATTGTTTCTGATGTTGCTATATTATTTGTATCAATACCATTATTCGACGAAATTTGTTGAGATTTTTTTGTTGACATTTGTTGTAATTGTCCACTGCTATTATAATTCTCATCATAATATTCATTTGTATTGTTGTTGTTATTGTTATTATTATATCGATAATTACCACGATTACTACGAGGACCACCACTATATCGATAACGTTGTGATGTATGTTGATCATTATACTGTTGTTGACCTTCTAAAAAAACAACAAAAAAAAAAATAATAAATTAAATCTTGAAAAAAAATTTAATAACCATTCATATCTTGTGTATCAAATGTAGTACTTTCATTATCATTATTTCGACGACGATCACCATAACCTTCAAAAATAAAAATCCAAGAATTAATAATTAATATAATAGTTTTTATAAATTTTTGTTAAAATGAAGCAAACATGCTTATGTTATTAGAGAGATAAAAAGTGTTATGTTTAGAAACATGCGATCGGTTATCTAGTTATGTGTCAAAAAAAAAATGTTAAAAAGCAATGAAAATAGCAGAATTTTATTCATATGCACACCTTCATGAATAGGTAATGGTGGTCGACCACGTTTCCAACCACGTCGACCACCTCGTCCACCAGCACCTCTGGGTAGTGTAGCCGACTGTATCATACTGTCTGTACTGTAGCCAATCTCTTGTTGTTGTTCACTATCGACCTGTGCCGACCAGTCACGATGTTTTCGACTAGTACTAACCGACGATGATGCTGCATCACCACACTCGCTGGCTTCGTCTGTGAAGATAAATATGATTATCCTTATTTCTCATACGGGACAATATCTATTAAAATGATATTTTTTTTTTGTTTAGATTGAAACTTACCACCAGTACCAGCATCACTATGTGTACCACCACGATATGAATTATTAGCAAGACCTCGACGTCCACGATTAGTATTACCACTAGCAAAATTAGTTGATCGACGTGATGATTGATTATTATAATTATCAGCACGTTGTTGTTGCTGTTGTTGTTGTTGAGGATATTGTTGTGGATAACCTGAATCACGATAATTTCGTACATTACCAGTATTACTCGTTCGATCAAATTCGTAACTAAAATTATAAAGAATAAAATAGTTAGTTGAAATTTCAATAATTGATAAAATTGGTATATTCAAGTGATATGAAATCTCTTTAAAGTCTTTTCACTCTCAAAAAGTTGTTAGTTCCTGATATTGTAAAAAAAAAGAAGATTAATCAATATGTTTATTCCTATCTACTATTAATGCATGTCGATGATGAAAGATATCAAGCTTTTGACGCTAGACTTATTTTTTATAAATAATGAAGTAAAAATCAATTGTTAACATGCTATACTTTGAAAATTATTGGCGATCATAATTCTTACATTTACGAAGAAAAGTCTCCAAATGATCAGTCGCTTTTAAGTTGAGACTACATTCAATCAATAGAGTCTAGCGAATAGGTAAATAATCAAATTGTTGAGATATCAAAGTTCTAATAGATTTTTCCTGCAAGGCTCCAATTTTCAAGCAAAATCATACTATGGAATTTTCACCTGAGACTTTGCTCATATAAAGGTCCCTCTCAGACTAGTTTTCTTTAACAAGAGCACTCCAAGATATCAGTCTTTAAATAACATCCATGTTTTTTATAAGCTAGTCTAATCGAAGTCACTATGTGAGCAAAGTTCACTAAAAATCCGATATCTCAACAATTTGAACCACTCTATAGTATTTACTTATTGACTACGCTCAATCGATAGTATACAGTCCCAACTTAAAAGTGATAAATCATTTTGGGACCTTCCTTCGTTAGACTTCATTTAAAGATGCAATACTATTACCAGTGACATCTATGTCAGAACACAATAAATATTCAAAAGACTTGTTTTGCTATATTTCAACTTCACCGTCAGACAATTAATCGTAATATATTGCGGCGAATGTGAAAGAGAAGTAAAAGACAACTATTATACTAATCCTTCAGTGGGCTTTGATCTCGCGATTACGTATACAACTGACTATGATAATTCTTGAGTCAGGTACATTCGAATCGCATGAAATTTTTCAGTCCTATATCATAACGTTTTCGGATGACATCAGAGTAAAAAAAAAGATCATTTGGTAACCCAAAATTCTCTATGGATCCTTATTCTATACATTTAATTCTTTTTTTTTTTAATATTCTTACTTTCTATGCGGAGAAAAAGAATGATAAGTTCAATACCTCGAAAAATAGTCATCTATTTATGAACGTGCTTTTTTAATATCAATAAATGGGCATTGTAGCTTTACAGGCTCGTTCAAACAAAAAAAAAGAAGCAATTGATTATAAAGTTCCTTCGAGAATAATCATATTTTGTTTCCGACATCAACCTATCTTCATCTTAACTTCGATAATTCTAATGGAAACAGACTTTTTTTGGAGAGTGAGAGCCGCTTAAAATCAAACAATTTACATAAAGTTAAATAATATAAATTCCAAAGTTTGCTTATTAATTTTGTTTTTTCTTACCGTCCATATCGTCCACTTTGATAACCCATATTACTAGCTACATTCATTCCAGTTCCCTGTTGTGGACCAGCAATAGTACGAAATTGTTCGTTAACTTGAATTTTTTTTTCTTGTAATTCATCAAATTCCTATATAAAAACAAAAAAAAAATTTCAATTCATCTTAACTTTAGCAATATATATATATATACCTTTAAACAAGCTAAATGATAATCAAGTAATACTCGAGCATTGGCAATACTTTCAGCTGTACCAACAAATATAAATGGAACTTGACTCTATCAAAATAATAAAAAGAAAAAAAAAAACTCTTTTTATAAATATTATTTTTGTTTCAATTATTCAAAACATACAGGATGACTATTTTCATCACGTGATGGTGTTTGATCATTATCTCCTTCAATTTTAACACGAACAACACCACTTTTATCAACTATTTCTTGAATAATATGACCTTTTTTACCAATAACTTTGCCTAAAAATAAAAAGAAAAAAGATTCAAATTAATTTTAAATATTTTTTGAAGTATTTCTTACCAATAAGATCTCGTGGAATTGATACAACATCTTCAGTATATTCAAGTATATTACGTGCTTCTTTAACAGCTTTTTCAGTCTGAAAAAAAAAACAAATATATTTTTTTGCAATCATTAATAAAATAGCACAATCACTGCGGGATTAAAATGTAAAACATGATGTAGCTTACTACTGCTAATCACGTGAAGATTATTTTATTCTACGTTTTTTTTTGTAGCACATTTCTTCATCCCTCTTTTACTTAATTTCCTAGAAATGTAATCAGAAAGTCGTTAATAGACTGTAACGAGTCATTATTGATATACAGTCTACGATTGTATATTAACAACATCTGTCAAGGTCTATGATGATTTCTAGTTAGCGTCTGTCACATTCTCTGGAGAGCGTCTGTTATGGTCTTCGAAGAACATCTGAAAGAATCTAGGAAGGTGTCAATCTTCCAAAATGACTTACATCCCCGAATACTTTAATTGTACAAGTATCATCTTCGACTTCGATTGCTGTTATACCGGGTACTTCGCGTGCTTTTATTATATTTGAACCATGTGAACCAATGGCAAGACCCATTAATTCAGTTTTTACAGTAAATTTTTCAAAAAATTTTGATGTTTGATTAACCATAATTCGCTATAAAAGAAAGAAAAAGTAAAAAATTCTTTCATAATATATTAATATGAATGATTTGATTTTTTACTTCAAGTTGTTTTGAAACTTTTTCAGTTTCTTGTACAAGTTTAGCTTTTGAACGTAAATTTCGAAAATGCATTTCCGATAATATTTGAGCACGACGAAGAGTACTATCATTTTCTGACTAAAAACAAAAGAAATATAAAACTAATAAAAAAAAAAAAAAAAAGAAAATCCTCAACTTACAATGACTACAAGACATGAATTTTGTTTGTCATATCGAACAATTGTAGCACCAGTTGTTCGTTTAAAATCTTTATGATTAGCTGGATTATTACATCTATGAATATAAAAAACAAAAAAAAAAATTTGATTATTTTAAAAAAAAAATAAAAAATTTACGCTTCTTGAATTTCTTTAGGAACAGGTAATTCTATACGTTTAAACATTGAATATGTAATCGCAGGACTAAAAATACATAAATAGTTAAATATTAAATGTTAATATTTATTTATAAAATATACTTTGTATTTGGATAACGAATTTTATCACTAGATATAATATCCGAATAACTAGCGCCTTGAGCACTGACTTTATAATCAACAACGAAAAAATCGCCTTTGAACATTTTAGCTGTAGCTGGCCACCAACCAAGTGGTTCGTCTTCTTTTGCTTTTGAAAGTACCTAAAGAATATATATATATATATATATGTTAATTATGTAATATGAATTGATATTCATACTTCGCATGGATCACCAGGCGATAATTTTTTTAGATCAACTGATTCAGGTGGAAGTCGAACACGATTTTCAGAAAAGGGAATTTTTGTTGGAGGGAAGAAACTAAAAAAAAAAAAAACAAAAATAAAATTAATTATTTTAGTATATTTTAATATTTAATTAATTACTCTTGATCATATTTGACATCAATACCAGTTGTATCCACATCATGAACATATGCCTATATAAAGTTGTTTCATTTGTAAAAACCATATATAATAACTTACTTTGTAATAGGCTCCATTTGGATGTCCTACTTCAACACTGAGATCGTTCATTTGTGTTTATTAAAATGAATTATATATAATCAGATCGAACGCCTTAATGAGGCGACAACAACAACAACGAGAGAATTTGTTAGTGTTAATATATTTTAATACATGCAGTTGACAATTGTTTACGATGTAATTTTTTTAATTTGCTTGATTCTCAACGAAAGAGATAATATCTACAATGTAATTGATGGATTATTCAATAGGATTTAGTAAACATCTGACGAATATAGAATAGAATATTTTTATTTGTTTTAACCATGAACTCACATATTATTAATAATGTTTCTTTCTGTTTTTACTTTATTGTTAAAAGAGTTCGAACAAGAAAGTCAATACAAGGAAGACTTGTTTATTTATTTACTATTTTTTCTCCCTTGAACAACGATTCGCTGATATTAGGCTTGATGGTAAATAATGGAATGACCTCTGTTTAAGAAAACATGGATGAAAGATATTAATTTCAAAGAATATTACAAAAATATTTTTTCAAATAAAATTTAATTTTTTACAATAGTTTGAATATTAATTAATTATGTATAAAACAAAAAAAAAAAAAATTATCTAAGATGTCGCACTTTAACATATGTCTGAATAATATTACGCATAAGTTAAAGAAGATGTATTATTTCATAAACGAAAAAAGATTAATATTGATTTCTCGTCGATTCTACCGGTCCATGAGACGATACTATCGTCGTTGTAACTTGAGGATTTGCAGGAGGCTGTTCTGTTGAACTATCATTATTATTATTAGTCTCAGATAATTGCTGCACAGTTTGTTCATAAGATGGTGGTTTACCGAATATGTCGTCTGACATAGATGTATAACGAGGTGGACATGGATAATTATATGGTGGTTGTCGACGTTGATCATTATTATCGATTGGAATAATAGTTGCCATATCGCATTGCTGTTGTTCTAGAAGAAAAAAACGACAACAAATAAAAACTTCACACTTTCATTTTTTTTCATACGTCTTCTTAATTGTTTCTGTTTATAACGAATATAGATATACACAAGTACGATAATTATTAACATGATTGATGGTATTATAACTCCTAAAGCACTAAAATAGAAAAAAAAACAACAAGAAAACGTTAACGTTTTTTTTTTTTTGTTTTGTACAATTTTAATTGTCTTACATATAAGATGATAAACGAGATGAACAATATTCAAGTCTCTGAGTTCTAGGATTAAAACATTCAGCCATGTTGATTTGACGTCAGCAATTATGAATAAACACACTAACGCACTCGTCAAAAGGTAGGTTCTCTTAACTGAATAACATCGTCAATCGATGTTGTACTTCACATGATCAACAATATAGTCTTTTTTTTTTCATTTCTTTTCTCATTCTTTGTAATAAATACGTAGGAAACACATGAAAAAGCACATTCTGTATTACTCTATACCTTTCTGTCGCTCCTGTAACATAGTCCTAGAAGTATACTCTGATGACTCAACGTCGTCACGCTTGATGCTCACAGCAATCAATGAAAGTTATAATGAGTCAGAAAAAAAAACCTATCTTCGGTTCAATCGATATGTCCTTGACGTTATATTATCTTTACTGACTTTATGAGCAGTTTTACATTCTTGGAGTAGTCAAGAAAAAAAAATATATATATAAAAGATTATTTTCATTGTAGAATTATTTGTAAAATAATACAATCTTAATTTATCATACAATCATCCTCATATATAATGGAAAATAAATATGAACCAAGGATAAAGACAATGATTTCAATGTACAAATGTATTTGTTTATCTTGTTTAATATTGTTATCATTCAACTAAAATACTATATGTAGTTTTTTTTTTCTTTTATTTAATTATTGATTTTGAAATTCATGAAGAGTATCTTGAATTTCTCAAGATGAATATAACAATTAAGAGATTATATATTTTTCTTTTTTAGAAAAATTGCAAATTTATTCAATAATAATATTTACTAGTAGAATATAAATTTTTATAAATTTCTTTAGATTCTATAAAATCTACTATCATACAAATTTATTCATTTTTAATTTCGATTGATGAATAACGTACATATTTTCACATCAAACTTGCTTACAAAACATTTACTTCATTCATCTAAATTATATTTCAAATTAGACATAATAACTGTCACTCATAATTAAAATTTGTACTGGATTTTATTCAAACGCTATTGTTTTTAGTGATTAAACAAAAACATATAAACAACGGAAGTATGTATCTATGTAATTTATAGTTGTCGCTAATAGTCCTGTAAGCAAGTAAAAAATATCATCGAAATGCGAATCCTTTATATTTCATATTTTGATGATCAATAGACCGTGACGATCATTTATTACGAATAAAAATCAGGATTTGATTAGCCTTCAAACCAAACAACTACAAGGTCAATATAAATTTTTTATTTAGACAAGAATAATTTCAAAATTAACAAGATAGTTTCATTCGAGAATTCAATATTGCCTCTATCACTAATAAAAATTTCATATCAAATAATTGTAATTCGTTTGATTTTATGAAATTATCTTTGAATACTATTAGCATAAGAGTTGATAAAATTCTAGATATATTCAACTGTTGTCTTTGAAATTTTTTGCAGCGAATTATCTGCTCTAACCTAATTTCATGGTTATAGCTATTAATAAAGCAAAGGTCTACACGAAAGCCATCCAGAATAATTCAAACTATTGCACTTTAGCATCACAGTAGATTAGAGTCTCTTATCTATGACATAGTAATGACATGAAAAGTTCTATCTGTCAGTAAAAGGATGGATAACAACACTTCAAAACAATGACAAGTTTAAAAAAAGCCTTTTTTTTTAAGGTCTAAGAAGAAAAACATTGTATATTGTCTAAATTCGATGTAATAAGATCGATCCAACTTTACCGAATTCTGTTTCTTGTAAAAATATCAAGCAAAACAAAATATTAATGCGCATATTGTATGTCACATTCACATATGTTTCTTCTATAAAGAACAATTGAATCTCATTCTTAAGAAGTAATTTTTCGTTAGACATTAAACATGTTCGAAATAAAAAGATGTTTTATAATTGTCCAGACGTCCTATTATTAAACATAAGCTTTAAACTATTTTGAAATGTTGTTTCTACGTGACACGAACAAAACGTTTTGACTTTTACAGTCCATGTTAAATTAAAGTATAAAAATGCAGCTCAAGTAAAAACTATTAGAAATTGATTACAACGATCAACTAGATAATGAGAAATATAAGTGTAGAACAATTGTATTCTTAAGTTTTCTTCTCGATGGTAATAGCTAACAAAAATCTGAGAAAAAAAAAACATTGGTGTAGCTGGAAAGATTTTCTAGTAGGTCCGATGATTTCAACAAAATTGCTTGGATGAGAGTCTGCGGAAAATTAAGTTTCCTAAAATCAGCTTTTAGGAAAAGATTTTATTTGATAGAGTAAGATGAAATGTCTTCATCGAACTGCATTCAATTTACAGAACACTTCGAAACGTCAAACATAGCAAAAACATTGAAATTTTCAATAAAAAAAAAAAGAGAAAAATAGGTCTTCTGTAAATTGAATGCAGTTTTATGGAGACGTCTCATCTTACTCTATCAAATAAAATGATTTTCTAAAAGTTGATTTTATGAGCCTTAGGTTTCCATAGACTCTCATCCAAGCAATTTTACTCAAAATTTTCGGACCTATTAGAAAATTCTTCCAGCTACACCAATGCTTTTTTTTGCTCAGATATCTTGTTAGCTATTAAGAAGAAAATCTTAATAATCAAGTATTAAAAAATAGCAAAACATAATTCATATTATATTTATATTCTTCTATTTTTCAATGAAACAAATAAATCAATTATTTGAATAAAACTACATATTTTGCTTTTATTCATCAGAATTGATCAAAGACAAATATTTAAAGACAAGCAGAGACAAGAAATAATAAGTTTCATCATTTTCTCATTTGTTTTTCAAAAAAAAAGAAAAAGATAAACACCAGATATAGCCGACAATGAATGAAGACGATACAAATCAAACCAAAAAGGAAAAAACAAATGACATAAGTTTATCCACACACACAAATATTTTTAAACAATTTGAGATTTTTTTGTTATTCTTCTTTTTTTTTTTCGTCACAGAGGTATCAAAAACAAAAACAAACAGACAAGATATATATTTTTATTTTTCTTTTTTTTGTTTCGTGTGCAAAGGATTATCAGACATTTGATTTGAACAATAAGCAAGAAGACACAAAAAAACAAAGTGCAGCACTTTTTTTTCTGTATATATTCATGAAAGAAAGAAATGAATGAATGAATGAATGAATGAACAATCGCGCATTCGTCTAATCTACTACACAGTCTAACTCATCCAGAAAGAAAGAAAGAAAGAAAGAAAAACGCATATAATAGATATATGACGTGTGCGCGAGCAATTTATTGAACAGTTATCACTGAGAGACCACGCACAGCGCACAGTAATTTCCCTACATGGAAGCAAAAGAAGAAATATAATTCCTGATTAATCTAGGAGGAAATAAAAGATAGGAGCATAGCCCACTTTTGAAAAAAAAAAGAAAAATAAATGTAGGCTGCACATAAAGAAACAAAAGCAACGACTACAACCACAGTGAAGAATAATTAGATGGATAGATATTGATTTTCTCTTTGTAAAAAAAAACAAACAAACAAACAAACACATAAACTCACTGTTAATAATTAATGAATAAAGAAAGAAACAAAAAAAAAAACCAAAAAGAAATTGCGAGAGACATTTATACACACGGATTTATTTTTATTTTCTTCTTTTTTTTTTTCTTATCCATTCAATATTATTAACCTTTAACCCAAACATGTTCAAGTAATGATTCAAGTGATGGTCGTCGATCAGGATTTTGTGCTAGACAACGTTGTATTAAATTTTTTAATTCAGCTGATAGATGTGGTTTAAGAGCTAATTTATATCCAGTTATTTCTTCTTCACTTTCAAATGGTAAACTACCACATACCTATATAAAAAAAAGATTTTAAATCGAAAAAAAAAACAAAAACATTATACGAACCATATCATAAAGTAATACACCAAGTGTCCATACAGTTGATGGTACACCTGTATAACGTTTTTTTAATATATATTCAGGTGATTTATACTGTTTTGTTCCATGAAAATCTGAATAATATGATGTTGAAGATTTATAAATGGCACTGGCACCAAAATCAATTAATACAAGGGATTCTGTTTCAAGATCAACTAAAATATTTTCACTTTTAAGATCACGATGTACAACGCCTTTTCTAAAATAAATCAAAATATTAAATCTCTTCGTACAGATATCATTACACTACTATACAAAGGAAGAATATCCTTAACTAACAACAGATTCAATAGCTGGATATCTTTCCTATACTATCTCAAGGCAATGATTCTCGACGCCTGGATTTATAAATTTCCGACTGAAAACAACTGGCTCGATATAAAATTCTATGCATTATAACTAACTACAAGAGTAGATTATACATCAAAACGTAGTTATATCACTTTAAAAACTTTCTGTTACAAAACACAAAAAAAATTCTTCGCATCAATACAAATTCAAAATCGTGTTTTAACGATGTAGCGGTTAACTATTCAAAGATAATCTTTACTAACAAAGCTTTATTTCTAATGTCAATATCTCGAAATTTTTATTGACTGAAGTCTCAATACCACCTACGGAATAATAAATCTCAAATCTGATAATGATTTATTTTTGTATCATTACTATTTTAATTATAGTCTATAGATTTTGCAAAATATTATTTCTACATCTTCTTTTGTGTATTCAATTTCAATAATTTTCATCTTAGACTATAATTAATCTCAGTTTCCATCGAAGAATTACTTTATTTATTATTCTACACTCAGTAGGAATCCTTTAGTATATCATATTTCTAATAATTTGTTGTCGTACCGTAACATAGCTAAATTAATGTGAACTAATTGTTGAAAGAATTTTCGTGCTGTTGATTCACTAAGACGTCCACGATCTTTGGCTTCTAGAAAGTCAAATAAATCTTGACAATTACGTAGACGTTCCATGACTAATATCCAATGTTGAGCATTCTCAAAATAATCAAAAACACTGATAATACCTAAATTAAAATAATAATAATAATAATAATAACAAAAAAAATTCTTCTATATTTTCTACCTTGTGTTTCATGTACAGCTTTATGTAGTAAAATTTCAGCTGGATATTTTTTTTGACAAATCATTAACCAATTTTTTGTTTTTTCTTTTGGTATAAATTTTACTACAACTTGTTTATTGTCACTTAAACGAATACCTTCATGTATATCAGAAAATCCACCACTTCGTACAAAATCACCCAATTGATAATAATCACAAAAATTTGATTTTACAGAATCAAAACGAACCATATTAAATAAATTTTGTTCAATTGTTAATGAATCAATAGGTGAACAATGTGTAGTTGTGGTTGTTGTTTTTATTGGTACAGCCATAGGTGTATTAGAATTTGTTATTATTGGATTATTTTGTGTACGTGTTTGAGTAATATAAATTTCTTTTTTAGTTGGTACTGATGATGATGATGATGACGATGATGACGAAGATGTATTTGAACCATTTGATTGAAATTGTAATTGATCATCTTCATATGGACGATATGTATTAAAACGTTTTGTTATTGTTGTTGAATTTTTATCATTAGAATTTGTTGATAACGATGATGATGATGTTGATGTTGATGTTGGTGTTTGATCTTGTTCACGATAAAATCCAATTGGTAAAATACGTGTAGACATGAATGATGATGTTTCAATATCTTCGTCAATAGATGATGATGAAGATGATGATGAAAGAGAAAATATAGCTACACCACCAGTATTATGATGATCTTCATTTATATTAAGAGATGATGATGACGATGATAAAGATGATATTGAGTCCACCTCGGATAATTTTTGATTTTGACTTTCTATATACAAATAAAAATAAATAAATAGATTAAAATAAATTCAAAATTTTTTAATAAAATATTAAAATATCATAAAACACAAATACACATATGCTTGTTCTGTTTGCTTAGTTTGACCGTTTAGAGGCAATGTACAAACGGCTATTTTTTCTTTTTTTTTTTTTTCTTCTTCTTATTCTTTCTTTCTGTGTATAGAGTCAGTCGGTCGATGTCCATCGCATATGTATATGTATGTATGTATGCGCGTCAACACTTCACCGCATTTTTTTTCTCTTCTCTTTCTCTCTCCTCTCTCTTTCCATTATTTCTTCTTCTTTTTTTTCCTTTATATTAACCCAATTTATGTACGTACGCTCAATCATTTGCCACAGCTGAAACGAAAATGTACTCGTCCGTCCACGAACGAAACTGTCCGATGATACTATTTTTCTCTTGTCTTGACATTTATTCTGTCTTCTTTTCTCTTGTCAGTGCAATACGTTTTTTTTTTCTTCTCTTCTCATGTCGGTTTTTTTTTTGCTCCTCATCCAATACCATTCTACTACACATACGTCCAAGGTTGCATCTTTATATGGCCTACATACTGTGCAAGTTGTCACACACTTTCTAGCTGATGTTGTTACTGGTTAGAGTTACGTAATATGCAGAAGAAAGACAAAAAAAAAGAAAAAGAAAGACGAGAAAGAAAGACTTGTCAAAAATGATTCGTTGCCTGATGTTTGTTTGTTCAACAGACGACTATATATGAATGTATTCTAGCTCTAACCACAAAAAGAAAAAAGTATTGCGTATTCGAGGGAAAAAAATCAAGGAAGAAAGAGCTACCATATGAAACAATGACGAAGAGGATAAGAAGAAAAAGAACAGTCATTAGAACAAGAAGAAATAGTAAACAGAAAAAAAAAACGAAGAGGGATTTTGCGGTCGACTATTGCGGGTATATAAATAAACATGTATGCATACCATCATACGTAGGAATAAACATTTTTGACGGCGAATCGTCAGCATCGTTAAGAAAAAAAAATACAACATGTCTGTCTCTCTCGATTGTATTATTAAAAATAGAATTGTTGACAACTTTCTTTTGTACTCATTTTAATGCGTTGTTCAATTTTTATTTCTCTCTTATCAATAGTAAAAAAGAAAAAACGAACAGAATGTCCTTGTGACGACACATCCATAAATCGAACGAAAAAATAACAACAAAAAACAAAACTTGTTTTTCTTTCTGTCTGTGATTGCTTTCTTTTTTTTTTTTTTTTTTTTTTATTGACTTTTACTATAACTGGCAAGACCTTGTAATGTCGCCCATCATCATATTCTGTTACAACAGTAGTATACATAACAACCTTGTTGTTCAACATGTGATCTAGGCAACCGAAAGAACATAAGAAAAAGACAGAAAAATGCGTAATTAGCAAGAAAACCTTGATGTGTCTATTGCGACCTAACAATCAATCGGATAAAGAAATTCAAGGCAAGGTAACAGAGAAAAAAATCGCTATTTTTTACCGATTAATACGAACGAAAGAATGAGAAAAGAGAAAAAAAAAAGAAAAGAAAACCAAGACAATGTCTTGAACGAGCTCACACGGTTGCTATGTATGGGAGGGGGGGGGGGTGTCGAATGCTACAACAAACTATACACAGCAACAGTGCGCAAATACATATACAAACGCAACAGACTTTTTGTCTATGTAAATATATTGTCAAACAGATCATTTATCCGAACGACAAAAACAAAAACTTGAGAGACAAGATTGTAAAATAAAATACACTATAAAGACAATAAATTCTTGGTTGTAATATCGTGACTGAGAAGGAATTGATAATAATGTATTTATCAATCATTTTCTGAAAGACTATTATAACTAACTGATTCTATTGAATGAATCGTCAAAATAATTGAATAGTGTAGTTTCTTTTTTTTTTTCTTAAGTACTCACTAGATTTTGATTTAGCAGCTGCTGTCTTCTTTTTGTTGGTAACATTAAATATACGTCTTACATAATAGGGTAATTTGTTTGTGAGAGATGTCCGTCGACATTCGTTAGAATTTTTCATATCTAGTAAACCTGTTGGGTGTGCCATTAGTTTTGGTTAACCAAATCACAATGTATTATTACGATTCGTGATACGCAATTATTGTTGTTTATTTTGATTCATATTTGGTTTCGATGATGAGGTATTTATTGGTTAGAGAGAGAAACGTGACATGATCAATATATATATATATATATATATATTTTTTTTTTAATGAAGTGATCATAACCAAATAATTTGTATTGGGAAAAAAAGATAAAAGAAAAATACGAGAGAAAAAGAAAAGAAAAGAAAAGGGAAATGCCTTTTATTTTATTTTTTTTGGTTAATTTTTTTCTCTATATAAACAAGAGTGATGAAAAGAAAACAACAAGATATTTGTTTCGGTTATATATATGTACTCAAACTTGAATAACTTGTTTTTTTCTATTAATTATCAACTATGTTATGCATAGAGCTTGATTTAGCTGTCTTACAATAATATAGACATCATTAAAATAAAGCCTTATAATCTATAAGATGAAGATACGAATGAAAAAAGAACGACGCATCATACATTGATACCATATGCCTATCGGGTGCATACAGACACATAGTGAGACTAAAAATAACATTTAGATAAACTATTATATACGTAATCTGAACTGTTAGATTTATAGAAGAACAGATTTCGGGAGGGGGGGGGGGGAAGAGAGAAAAGCAAAGGAACAGTCGCCGTCTATGAAAGAAATATTTTTCAGTTTTTTCTCAGTAAAAAACAAAAGTTTATGTTAACTCGGATGTGCCTAAAAAATAATAGACTTTTGTCTATGATCATTCTATGTTTTAGAAAAATATTCCTCTACTATAAAAATCCTCGATCCGTTGTATATATTGTTTTCAATTGAAAAAATACTAAATAAAAAGCTTACCTAATAATAAATCATTATTAGCCAAATCGGATAAATGTTGAGTTGATTTACTTTTAAAAAATCGAAGTAATCCCATGATTTAGTTGCTTGTAACTAGATTAAGGCTTCTTATTATACAGTAAATGTTTGTAACGTGATTAAATGCATATATATATATACAGACAAATAAAAACAGTGTGCAAAAATAGCCACACTATTCGAATTGCAAATAAAATCTAAAAAAATCCCCATATATAAAATAAAGTTCAGTACAAAGTCGAAATATTACATGCAAATATATATATATATATATATAAATGAAAATGTTCCTATGTCTATGACCTATTTAAATTAGTTCTCGGTTATGTATTGTAAGCATGTGTTCGCAGAATTTTTTTAAAAGAATGTTAACAAAAACATAAAGATAAACGAAAACAAGATTGGTCGTATATGTATTAGAATCTTATTTTCTCTTCTATTTTTGTTAATTTTATCAAATATTAGTTTGTTATTCGTATTCATATGTGATCATTAACGAATCCTCAAAAAAAAAAAAATGTACGTGCTTCTATTATCAAATAATAGAGCAGCTGACTTACAGTTTTTTGCCTATTTGTACTCATCACATCTTTCGTCATAGATATATATCAATGCCAACGAGTAACACAAAACAAGTCGAAAAAAGTGGCAACAAAGTGCCTGCGTGATGAAAAAAAAAAAAAAAAAGGAATGTTAATAAAGAAATGTAATGAGATACTATGCAGCACGAGAAAAAAAAAAGCAAATTTTAGCTCTTTTAAAAATTACTGAAGATAATGATAAGAATAAGGCATCTAAATATTTGAGTGAAAATATTAGTTAAATTCAACTGAAAAATAAAAGTGCAAAAAAGAAAAATCTATAATTACTTATTTTGAAATAACTTTTGATTTTCAGTATAGAATATATAACTATTTAACTGACGTAGTATTAGTGTATTTATTTTTTCACAGAAATATAAAAAATAATCATTGAATGTACTTCCTTAGAAACTTTCTTTTCTTCCCTTATGACTTGACTACTTGTTTTTGCTTTGAGTCATGTCTGGCAGTCGATAGCAAGTCATAAGATGCTAATTATGTTTATTATGTTGTACTCAAAAAGAAAAAGAAAAGTCAGGCGTACAAATATTACTGTCGTTAATTAGAATTTTCTTTTTTTTTTTTATTTTCTTCGTATTTATTGTAAATTATTTTTAAAGACATCTTTGATGAGATTTAACAAAATCAGGGATGAAAACTTTTTTGTCAATATTTGTTTATGTGACATTTTATTCTCAATCTTATCAGCATAGGATGACATCTATATAAATGAGAAAGACAAGTATTATATAAGTTAATTTCTTTATCAGATGACTGTAAAATATGTTTGTTTTATGATATTAGCTCATATGTGCGAAATGACACATGATTGTCTATAGTTTTTCGATAGGAAATGCTTACCGTAATAATTATTGTTATTTTTTTGTTCAATCAACTGTTATGAATAAAAAAAAATTTCTTTTTTTATTTGATTTAATTCTGAATAAATTCTGTATGTAAAGAAAGTATTTATATGTTAAATCACTACAAGGTTTATTTTTGTTTGCGAGTTTTGTCTTTTATATTTGCTTATGTTGTTCTATTTTTGATTTTTTTTTTTTAAAGCCTAATAAACGTATCTATATATATGCTAGTCGTCTGACAGACGTGACGTCATTGTAGATCATTCTTTTTTACGTATGAAATAAGAAAAAGAAAAAAAGAAGAAAAAGAAGAAAAAAAAGAAAAAAAGAGAATATACTTTAAGACTGTTATTTCAATGACATGTGGACTTCGTTGATTTTCGATTAAATGAATATAAAGTATTAGTACTTTTTTAATGGTACTATATAACCCTTTTCTTTGTCCGGACTCTCACTTTCTAAGTATCAGTGCATTTTTTTGTACGACCTATATGAAATTCGGTATGTGTCATGAGTTCGTGAATAAGAGTGCATTTTGCCTCCAATGGGAATTACCATTGTTATAAGTAGACAGAACGATCGAGAAGAAAAAAAACTCGCGTAATTTCACTAGCATTCTTTCTATTTATAAAATACGCAAATAAGTGTTATACAATACTTTGGACTCACATGAGTAAACGAACTTTAGTCATAGCATATTCATATGTCTGTCTGCACTAATAAAGTTTGCATCACATGTCATTATTGATTAATTAATAAAGAAAATTTTTTTAGTAAAATTGCGATTCTAAACATTTATGTACAAACAATGTATTATGTGTATATTATTTATTTTATATTAGAAGATGACTCAATAATAAGAAGAAAGAAAATTTTTGCAATGTTTATTGCTGGAGGGCAAAGTGTTAAAAGTGCAAAATTCAAATGGAAACGATTTTAGTATTATTTATATATCGTTGAATAGAGTTTAATGTACCGATCATGAATATATGGATTTTGGTTTTTTTTTTCTATCGTCTTCTATGAGAACAAATTCGAAAGGTATAAAAATGAATAAAAATCATTTATTTAGGAAAAATTCAATTTTTTAAAGCACCTTTAATACCTATAAATCGTAAATTACAGTAAAACCTCGACTAATGAATAGTATTAGGTTTGACGGAGCGATTTTTTGCTAAAAATAACTCTCTCCAATATGAACATTTTCATATACTGAACATTGAACACTAATTTTTGTCGTCCTCTCTTGTTATCATAATCTCTTTAAAATAAACATGAGTAATAGTTTATTGACCTCTTTTTATTATCTATCACCTGTTTTTTAAACATTACGAGTACATACATTTTATGCATGAGAGTTATTGATATATAGATAAGGATACACCTGCATTTAGTGAATGATTCAATAAATATGAATGCATTATAACATCAGATATTAATGAATACGATGGTGATGCTAATAATAATAATGATTGTATGTGAATAGAATCACTACGTAAAAATTAATGAAAACGATACGAAAAGTTCAACAACAAAACAATCAAAATAATATCGATTAATTGATGTTTATATTAATTTAAAAGCTACAAAATGAACAATATTAAAGAATTTTTTTAAATTAAATTCTTTTTTTGTTATTGAAAAATTTTTGCAATTCTATTCCTTTAGATGAACAAAAGAATAAATAATCAGACTTTTCTCTACAACTAATAAAGAAGCAAATATTCTGAAAATCTTTTCTTCATTTCATTTCAAACTATGTGTCAACTCTCTACATTGAACACTTTTAAATGGTCTTGACATTATTCACAATAGAGAGATTTTACTGTGTATTTGTTTTTCTTATTCGCCATCTAAAATCGATTATAACAATCATATTTTATCGACTTTAAAACCAAAGATTTATTCACTACGAGGGTGTTGAACACTCCGGACTAAGACTTGCCAGTACCCAAATGAGTTACTTCATCAGAACTTCTCAAGGACAGGTTTTAACAGTACGTACAAATCTTTCTGTTATTAATGAAAAAATGAAAATTTTCGGTCTAAAGGATGAAATCTGAGAAAAATTCTTCCCGAATTCAGCTATTTTGATTGTCAGAAAAGAACAAAATAAACGTCATATTCAAAATCAGCTCGAACTACATAAATTTCATGAAAACACTTCCTCTATCAGACAGAAACTCACTGATACTCTTCGTCAGGTTACGTTTTCGAAAAATTTTGTCTATGATCAACAAGGGCTGAATTCCTAATGGAGAAAGTATTTCGATGCAGTTTTTTAAGCTGATTCCAAATATGCCATTTATTTTACTCTTTTCTGATGGTCAAAATAGCTAAATTCGAGATGAATTTTTTTCTCGGATTTCATCTTTTAAACAGAAAATTTTAATTTTCTCACTAATATAATAGAAAAACATTTTGCAATATTCCGACAATAAAAATCGTTAAAAAAAAATTGAATTTTTCCTAAATAAACAATTTTTATACCCTTCGAATATTTCCGAATTCACTCTTTTACAATGTGATAGAAAAGAACATATATTCGTGATGAGTATATCAAATTCTATCCAACAATGTATAAATAAAACTAAAATCGTTTTCAGTCGAATTTTGCATTTTAAATACTGAAGAATTCTCATAAGAGAATTTCATCAAATGATAAATTGGTTTTTGTGAAAAACTTTTATCTCGATTGAGACTAGACAAAAATCTATAATGATGTATGGTCATAGTTTTTTCTTCTTCACTCATTATAAAAATCTCTTTTTTTTTTTCAGATAACTCTAATATCTCTATCACTCATCTTACCAATTATCCGTAGCATAATACAGAAAATATATTCTGTGCATTTAAACACTTCCATAATTGTCTATCAAACAAAATCAACAATAATTTTTACTTTATAGTTACCACAGCAAAAAAAAAATTAGTTGTTGTTCTATATTTTATCAATTCATCATTTGTATTTTAAAAGATACGATGAGCCTATAATAACTAAAAACAACAAAAATAATGAGATAAAAGATTGAATTAATTTTAATTCATACAAGTGAAAAATATTGAAGTTCATCTCTCGAGTTAATATCTCATCAATGACAGCAGTAGTAATTGTATTTTGACAACGAATATATTGTTGTTAAAGATTCTTTAATGGATTCGCTTTTTCTTTTGTATTGATTTCCGATTTGCATGAAGAACAAATACAATCTGAATTTTTCTTTTACGTACTTTTAATAAATCAATCGGAAAAAGTCCAATAATATTCCATATATATATAAATAATGCCAGTTGATGTTTTACTTATAACCAAGTATCAGAGCCCCACATGGGATGGGATAGAATAGGGAAAAATGGTTCCATGGGATGGGATATGTGTCAACATTTTTTTTCTCCTACATGGGATGGGACAATCTTCAAAAATTTTCTATCCCGTAGAACGTCATATTCGTTAAATTATTTTCAAAAAAAAAAAGTGAAATTTATTAATTATACTACTGAGAGTAATTCAAAAGTGTAGTGTTGAAGATACTTTATTTCTGTATAGCAAGTTTGTATTTTTTCTGTAATATTTGATCATACTTCAACTAATATCATAATAATGAAATTTCGATAACAGCTGGTTGGTATTACATGTGGCGATAAAATTAGATGGTATTGTCTTCGATGGGTATTTTTCTATTGCGTTTTTTATTTATTTATTTTTTTTTGGTGGGAATCAGTGTTATTTTTCCCCACATTCTTTAGAAGTCATTCTATCAGTTATTACTTAAATATAAATTAATTCACTCTGTCAAACTATTATAATAAACAGAATAGCGTCTTTTATTTATTTATTTATTCATTCATTATTATCTATGTTACTGTGTTCTAATAACTACAATGCATAACATAGAATAAAATTTTATTTTTATTAATCCTATTGAAATAGATAAGAACACTATCTATACGAAAAAAAAAATAGTTATATAAATGACTCTTTGTCCTATGAGATGAGACATAAATCTTTTGATAAACGTTCCATGGAATACGATCAGACTGTCCCATCCTATACTAAACTCTATCATGTATGTCCATAAAATTTCAACCTACCTAAATGATAATAAATGCTGTTAAATGTTAAAGAACATATAAAAAGAAACTCTGTAAACGTTTTATAGACTTATTATTGAAATTTGTATTGAGTATAAAACTAAATTTTTTTTTTGCTATCAAGAATTTTTTATACAATTGAAAATGATCTTCAAATTGCACGAAACCAAATATATAATGAAAAAACTATTAGCGCAATTCCTGTGGGGATTCATATGTGAAACATGATTTAGCTGTTATTACTAATCGCAAGATGATCGTTTTTTTCTATTTTGGGATGAAGAAATTTCTTCATCAACTGTTTACTTATTCCTCCGTAAATGCAATAATAAGAAAGTAGTACATATAGTATAACGAGACGTCATGGAAATATGATCTATGATCATAGATCAGTAACGTCTGTCACGATCTGTAATGATTTGTTGATAAAATGTCTATCATGTATGCACGAGACGCAAGGGACAAACTTTGTACTTCTGTTAAATTGTGTTTTCACAAAAAATGACATATGCAAATATTTCTAATAAATTCTAACTATTGGAATAACAGGATGGTTTGACATCATGTTTTAATATTGTCAATGAAGTGCCATTATTAACACTAGCAAAGATCAAAATCTAAATGACATTTATATATATATATATATATATATGAAAGGTTAATAAAAGTTATGATGTTCTTGTTTACTTTATATAGAATAGGAAAATTGATACCAAAATATAAATTGTTATTGTGAATATATATCAACAATATAGTTTCTCACATATGATAGTTTTTTTCCTTTTGTTTTTTTAATTTTGAATAAGGTAGAACGAACAAACGTCATAATGAACGGAAGACAATATTCATGATTTAGAAAGACAGAACGGAAGATGCATAGTGGAAGACGTTCACTTAAAGAGAATAGTAATAATGAATAATAGAAAAGGGTATCAAGGGCATTTGTTTTTTTCTTGCAAATGCTTTTCGCTATTTCTTAAGAACAACAACAAAAAAAGAATGAACTAACACTATCTCGAATAGGCTTCGTTATTGACATATTAGATATCTTTATCTTGTTTTACAAGCAAAGATATGAGTCATGATAGCATTTGATAGTAATATTTATAGAATAATGTAAAAGATTAATACAGATATATTCAATTAATAAAATTAAATTTTGCAATAAAAATAAAAAAATTCGAAATGCTACTATAATCTAGTTAATAATTGTAGACTTTATTTATTGAATAAATATTTTTTATGTATTTAACAGTTATGAAAAATAAATATTTATTTTATCATCAGGCGAAGTTCAATTACTAGTTGAACTGCATTAGTAACAGTTACACTAATATTTACTTTTGAAAGTATAGAAATATGTAATAAATTCTATCACTAGTTATAGCAATCATATGACCTATTTTGTTTGTTTTTTTTATAATCGATTAACTATTTCATATTTTTATGTTCTGAATAAATTCTAAAATAAGTCATCTAAATATAAAACTGAATTAGCAATATCTCGATAATTTAGTTCTGTTAATAGGTTTTCTTGAAGTGTTTTTTGATAAAAACATCTTATCGTTCATAACAAGATGTTGTTCTATTTCTTTTGCATCAGTTAATATTTTTACTGTTACACTTACGGACTTTTATAAAAAAAAAAAAAAGAGTTAATTTATTTTTTAACTAAAAGAAGAATTTTTCTTACCAAGTTATAACGCATATTGGTTGTGGATGTAGAAAAGATCCAAATCAACATATACATTCATTTTTGACATTTTCCATCAATGAAAAGAAGACAAATGGAGCACTTAGTGAAATTTATTTTTTTTTCCGATGTATGTCGAATATATTTACTCATTAGAACACTGTAGAATCAAACTTTTTGAGTCGGAGAAACTCAAAAAACATTTTTTTTTTAATTAACAAATATATTCTTGTTAGTGCCATTTGTTAATGAGAATGTCTTTCTAATACTTTTTTTTCTTGAAACTCATTTGTGAATCTATAAAATATTACAGTCGGGTTTTTAAGTCCGATGCCGGATTCTATCATCCACATAGACAATTAATATAATATTTTTTTATTGATTCTGCTATGTTAATAAGCTTGAATGCTAATAAATATTCAAATTTATTTAAAATTTTATACATCGTTAATTGTATTAATAAGTTTCTCTCTCTCCCACTGACAAATCGCGATCAGGCCAAGATTACCGGCATTATGTAGATTTAAATGAATTATAAATTTGCTGAAAGGAGTTCGTATCATTAGCTAATTGCTGCGTATATATGACGTTTCTACGGCTCTTTTAGTGAATGTCATGTTCCCTTGCAGGAAAACTGATTTTCGATCTGAAAGTTTGTATAGAGGCAGGCTTTAATAAGACTAAGATACAGACACAATTTTACCATAACTGTATCTTAGGATAGGAATAACAAAAACATCTGAAACTTCCACAATAAACTATTTTTGTCAAGGCTTGTCTTGAGTAAAATTTCAAGGCGAAATACAAGGAATAAATTTTTCCGAAAGAGGTCACAAGATGATAAAAATGTAACACCTACGCAGTAATTAGCTATTCAGGGCACGAACTCTTTCCAGAATATGTAAAATTCATTTAAATCTAAATGCTACACATAGTTCTAATTCAAAAACGATTAATCAGTCGGAACATTTCCTTTATAAGTCTTTATTAATTGTAATATTTTATAAATATTGTTCTTCACATAAATACTTCTCACAATGTCGTTACATCTAAAAGATCACTCAAGATATTCCAATTAATAATCTTAAAAATACTTGTATTCACCAAGATTACTATAAACTTTTTTTTTCAGATAATATTAATTGACTATATATATATATATATATTCTTTGTTAAAATCTAAGACAAGCTTTGATTTGCTTTGTTATATACACATTATCTTTCTTACACATTCACTTGAATGCAATATTTAATGTATGTATATTCTTTAAGACAGCACACGCGCGCATAAACAGTAAAAGAAAAAAAAAATGAGAAGATATGACCGATAAACATCCACAAAACACACATAGTGAAATCGAACATATCTAGAAAAAAAGAAAGGATGAGAGGTCTACAAAGAAACACCATAGGGGGAAGGAGGAGAAAGGGAAGGGGGGAGGGGGGGAAGAAAAACTGAGGACATGCACAACAAAAATTAACAAATTACATGTCATCTATGTATGCATGTTTATGACAATAAGGTTATATAATGTAGGATGATGATGATGATGATGTCAATAAGACAAGAAATTAGCGCGCTATGAGAAGAAAACGAGAATTGAATATAGAATGTGTAAGAAAAACAAAAACAAAAACCAACAACGACAGAGACAGTAAAGAAAAAAGGAAATTTCACTATAGTTACAAAGAGAATAAACAGAGCGCACACACTGTTATTTCAGGCGATAATAAATTGTGTCAAGTCAAGAAGAATAAATTACGCGAAAATTATTTCAATATATTCATGTGTGCAAGAAAAAAAAAACAAAAAACAAAAGCAACGTTCATCCGTATTTCAGGTTATAACAGACGCAGATATTCTAAGATCTACAATGTATTTGTGTGTGTGTATGCAGAGAAAGAAAGAACATCAAAAAAAAAAAAAAAAGAAAAATTATTTATAAGAGCTGATTCTCATGGATGAATTTCGCACGCCAAAGAAAAAAAAAAAAAGAAAGAAAATAAATGCCTTATAGGCATAAACAAGCAGGACAACAGAGAAAGAGATCCTTGTTTATGACTCATATCGATAACGCACAAATGCTATGTGTGTTTAATTATTTGATTCATTTGAGGAAAAAAAAAAGAAGAAGAACACAGACAAATACATGTAAGATACAATCACTAAAAAAAAGAAAAACCAATGAAACACAAGATAATGAACATACACAAAAGACAGGAAGATAAAGGATTATGAAAAAAAAAATCACAATTTGAGTTCATTAGCAATTTTACTCGCTATATTTTTGAACCCAATTGATGTGCCTGATATACGTTTAAATCGAACACCATTTAATGATAGACGTGGTAATTTGCATACTTCCATTTCCCATGATACAACTGAATCTGTATTTGGATCACCATGTACACAAAGTAAAAGAAATTTTTCTCGTTGTTCATAATCACAATTATTTATATCGAGAACCTTAAAAGAAATACTGGCTATTATATAGTCTATCGAATGAATGATACACATATTTGTCTTTAAACGTTATAAAATAAAAAAAAATTCGAGAAGAAATCAAATTAGCAAAAACTATAGATTATTTCATGTTTTTTCTCTATACGTTAGAAAGAATTCAAATAGTAGAAAATAGCTTTGAATAAAATATAAGGAAATTAAAATTATTATCATATTCGTAAAGACAGGAAGTCTAGAAAATTGAAATCTTAGTTTTTCAACACCTAGAGCGTGTAAATATAATTTTGTTTAGACTCCATAGAGTAAAGTATTTTCTACAAAATGAGATATTGTTGAGTTCTCTACGACTTTTTCTTTTTTACTGCAATATAATTGAAGGACAAAAAAATATTTTTTCTATAGGAAATTAGAAAAAAAATGACTTTACGAGATACCTTAAAATTGCTATATTTCAACTAAAAAAACATCGTAGAGAACTCGGAGATATTTCATTTTATAGAGAATTATCTGTTCTATATAATCTAAATAAAAATATATATTTATCCGTTCTAGACGTTGAACTTTTGATTTTCTGGATCTTTGAGAATTTGATGATAATTTTTATTTTCTTTTATTCTTTTTGAAAATAATTTGCCGTTAGTTGAATTCTTTCTTCAAACGACAAGACTCTCATCCCAAACATTGTCTAGTGTATGTGAAAAACAAAAATTTTCAGCTTGATCAAACATAGCATCTCGGAGAAACCGAGGCGAAAATTGAAGCTATTATGATTCCAATATCTCAGCATCCGGCATGACAATTTTTATTCTATTTATTAAGATCTACGTACTCTAAAAATTCTTGTTGATAAACTATTCTCGAGAAACTCCCGAAAGGGAAGGAAGAATGGTATCTCCTTAAATGAAAAAAAAATTTTTTTTTTTTCGTTACTTTGCGAATTTCTTTCATCATATCTCCTGGATCCATTGAACTAGTCGTTTTCATTGACCATGTAAAACGAAGTGAACGTGGTTTTATATCACCACCACCACCACCTGTAGCAAGATTATCATTCGTTGTAACTCCAGCTCCTTCATTGGTTGTTATATTTGTATTATTATGATCGACTTGTCGGCGATAAGATGATGATGATGCACTTGCTATGCTTCCACTCATTGTTGACATATTATTTCCGATAGCACCACCAGTTGTTGTTGATGATATACCCGATTCTCGAATGGATTTTCTAGATAATGATGATAAGACGACAATCAAATAAATAAATAAAAACAAAACAATAAGAAAATGAAGAAATCAACAATCTAGACAAAGATCAAGAGAGAAAGAGAGAAATGGGAGAGAAAAATCAATATTTTCTTTCTTTTAAGTGTTAGTAATTCTTTTTTTTTTTTTTTGTTTTGTTTTGTTTTAGTGCACGTGCAGTGATTTTATGTCAGTTATGTTACCTTCGTGCAAATTTAGATGAAAGCTTGCTTAAAAATGATTGAGCCCCACTTCCTGTCCCTCCAATCATGCTCGAAGCACCACCAGCATGTTGCTGGTGACGATTATTGCCATCACTAAAACCCATTGTACTACTATTTGGAGTTCTTGTTGATGCTCGATAATCATTTGGAGTTGTTGTAGATGTTTGATATTGACGTGAAGGAAATGTACTATGAATAGTTTTACGATCAGGGGCAGAACGATTCAATAGTACACCATCGCCACCACTACTGATACGTGTGTTAGTGGAAGATGCAAGTGGAGTGCTCGTCGTAGTAAGTGGTAGCTGAGCAGGTGTAGTATTAACAGCAGAATTTGTAGTAGTTGAAGCTTGCACCATTAAAGAACTACAATAAGATAGAAAGAAAAAAAAAACCATAAAACAAAATCATTCATTAAAAAATACACACACATACACATTCAAGTGAATATAAAATACAAATATAAAAATAAAAAATAAAATAAAAATAAAACATAAACAAACAAGCAATAGCAGCATTCGTGCAACATGACAAAGGTTAGTCTCTGAGTGTAAGTGTGCGTGTATATATAACTAACAAAAAAAAGAAAGAATTTGTTTTTTTTTTCTCAATCTTTCAAGATCATGTCGATGGATTGTTGTCTGTTCGATTCTTACTTGACTGTCGATGGATGATGTTGACTCGAATAAACTCGAATTGAACCTGTATTGGTATTTGCTGACGATGGTACAGCCATCGACGTTTTTCTGGATCTGATATGTCGAAAGAAAATGTTTTGTTTTGTTTTTTATTTTTTAATATTCTTAACGTTTTTTTTTTTATACGGATGAAAAAACTAATTTTGATAATCTTAACTAAAGAAAAAAACAAACCAGTACACACTTGAGTTTCTCTGGAATTTTTGACGTTTGATGTTGTGCTGATAAACTTGCTGATTTTGGATTCTCACGTACTGATGTACGCATCAAATGATGTGGTGTTTGTGAAGAAGAAGTAGATGATGATGATGGTTCAATACCACTACGATTAAAGCTAGAGAAAGTCAGGGGATATATTTCATTTTGTTATGTTTTTCTTGTGTTTTTCGTCGAGAGACAAAAAAAAAAAACAAACAAACCTTTGAGGTAAACGGGGTATACGACTTTCGAAAGTTGTACTAATAAGCAAAAGCAAACAATCACAACAAAAAAAAAAACATGCAAATATTGAAAACAAAAAAAAAGAAAAATTAAAAGAAAATAATACATACGTATCACCAGTTGGTGTTTTAGGTTTTTCATTATTATCAACTTTTCTTGCTGATGTAACACCTGGAACAGGATCAAGTGTTTCTCGTCGTCGAACACCTGTTGCAGGTAAACGAACTGTTTGTGAACGAATTTTATCAATTGTATTTGTACGAGTTGTCATTGAATTTGGTGCTATCATTGATGATACTGGTGGACCACCACTTGCACTTGATTTTAATGCTGGATATTGACCATTATTAGTAGTTGATGTATCAATACTTGATGATGTTAATAATGTATTATTAATACCATTTGTTGCTGTTGTTGTACCATTAGCTAATGAATGATCATTAACTGTTGATGGTACAACTGTTGTCATTGGTCGATGTTGTTTATCAATAGATGGAAGATTTTCTTTATCATTTGCTGTTGATGGTCTTGTACTTGATGAAACAATTTTAGGTGCTAATGTTGAAGGAGTATTAGATGCATCTGTAACACCTTTATTATTAATATTCGTTGCTGTTGCTGTTGATGTTGTTGTTGTTGTACTTAATTGCCCTTCAGTAGTATCATTCTAATGTTAAAAAAAAAAAGAATTTAACAAAACAAAAATGTAGATAAAATAAATCTTTACTTCATTTATTCGAATGGCAAGTAGAAGATAATATGCCATAATATCATCATATTTACGTGAATTTAATGACTCAGTAACTTGTTCATGAGTATATGCACCATCTCGTATTATGATCTCTATTCGATAATTATCATTAAAATCTTGATTTGGTTCTTCATATGGTTTTAATTCATCATTCTCATAATTAATATTCATCCATTTATCTTTCATAATTGACTTTAAGAAAAAAAAAAAAAAAAAAGAATGTTTGATAATTTAATAGATTTTTATTTTCGAATGATATCTTACTTCAAGAGCAGCACGTCGTGTTGGATTTAAAACAAGAAATCTTTTTAATAAACTTTCACAGTCAGTTGACATATAAAATGGTATTCGATATTTTCCACGTAATACACGTTCACGTAATTCCTAAAAAAACAATTTTTTTCTTAATACAAAAAAAAAAAAAGAATAAATAATTGAATCATTTTACTTTGAGATTTTGTCCATCGAATGGTAATGAACCACTAACAAGTGTATATAAAATAACACCTAAACTCCAAACATCAACTTCTGGTCCATCATATTTTTTTCCTTGAAATAATTCTGGTGCTGCATATGGTGGACTACCACAAAATGTATCTAATTTATTTCCTGGTGTAAATTCATTACTAAAACCAAAATCAGCTATTTTTATATTTAATTCTGAATCAAGTAGTAAATTTTCTGCCTAAAAAAACAAAAATAACAATCGATTTTTTTATGAATTAGAAAAATTGAATTTTTTCTTACTTTAAGATCACGATGTACAATATGTTTTTGATGAAGATATTGTACGGCAGAAACAATCTAAAAAAATTTTGTTTTTCAATAGTATATTTTATTGGAAAACAAATGTTTCTATCAATGTAGAATGTTGTTGGAATATTTGAGACAGCTGATGTCTATTAGATATTTTTGTTTTTATAATTAAATGAATTTATGCAACACACTTTATGTTAATACTGAAATTCTCTAGAGATTCTTCTGATAATTTGTTGTTGTCTATTAGTTCGGTCAGAAAGTTTTTTTTTTTTTTTTGTAGATAATAAGTTGTATAGAAAGGTCATCATTAATTTTATAGAAACCTTAGAAATTTTATCAATCTTCAAATCTCGAGAGATTCGTATTTGTAAATAATTTAAAAATATTTTCTTGACATACTTGTCGAAATTTCGATCGTGCTTCTTTTTCTTTCATACGTCCATGTGCAACAAGATAATCAAATACTTCACCTGTATAAATAAAAGATAATTATTTTATTTATTGTTATGTCTATGCTTACCGCCACTTGCATATTCCATAACAAGATAAAGTGTTTTTTCAGTTTCAATCACTTCAAAAAGTTTGACTAAAAAAAAAATTTAACAAGAATTTTAATTTATTATTTATTTATTTATTTTTTTGCAAATCAATTTTTATTTTAATTACCAATATTTGGATGATCAAGTCCTTTCATTATTTTTACTTCACGAAATAACTAATAAAATAACAAAAAAAAAAAAAATAAATATGCAAATAATTTAAAGTAAATAAGAAAAAAAAACAACTAACTTTTTGTAATGATGTTGGATTAAGTTGAGTTTTATCGATTATTTTTATAGCTACTTCTCGACCAGTTGGAATATGTTTAGCTAATTTAACTTTAGCAAAATTACCTTTGCCTATTGTCTAATTAAAAAAAAAAGTAAAAATTATACTTCATGTCATATAGATGAAGAAAAAAAAAGATAATTAACCTTAATAAAACGATATTTGCCAATATGTGGTTCATTTGGATCACGCATTTTGCTCGACTGTAGTCGTGACGATGAAGATGATGTCGTAGCTCCAGTAGATGATGTTGTATTGTTATTATTATTATTGTGATTATTATTTTGATGATAGTGATGGTTATCGCTATTCGTAGATTTCTGGAATAGAAGTGAAAAACATTACATACTTCGCATAGATACAAGTGCTACAATTATTATATCTATATTAAATATGAGAAAGAACCATTCATGCTCGCCTACAATTGTTTCTCGCTTTATGCCAGTTCTCTTTTTTTTTTTCCCTTTCATATTTTTTATATTGTTCTTTTTCTTGTTCTTATTTAATATCGTGTTGTCAACATTGTCGACATTTCAATGTAACAAACAAAATATCTAAAGAATAGAAGAGAAAAAAAAATCTATGTGTTTTCCACTAGGACATGTTTTGCATGTATCTATAAGTCGAATGAAACAATCTAAAAAAAGGTTTTTTTTTTTTTTTTTTTTTCTTCTCTTCTGTCAATTACAACTAATAGGTTGACGAACACGTATATACATACATCAAATTTGGTGGAGTAGGTGTAGTTGTCCCTTTCTTTTCTTCTCTTGTACACATTCTTTCTTTTCACTTTTTTTTTCTCATGCTCTTTATGCACACATGCATATATGAAAACACTTAAACGGTCAGACTATGAGACACGAATAAGAAATGAACGGTTTACTGATGTAGTTGAATGGCACTGAACTAGTAGTCATCATGTTGAAAAATAATTCACAATGTGAACTATTGAATGACAAATGTCATTTATTGCATGAACAGACAAAAAAAAAAGAAGCGAATATATGACGCCGTTTATATATAGGTATATATATATATATATGTATATGTTGAGAATGATCAATCATAAGATATTACATCATATAAAATGAAAGCTAGGAAAAAAACACATTATTTGATATTAATTGACAATATTCTATATGTACTATTCGATAACAATCTATATTGACAAAAAAAACTTACTCCATCAGCACCAGTATTGTCTCTTGTTGCTGATGATGAAGAAGGTTGATTGAGCTTAACAATATTTGTTTTAGGATATTGAGTAGATGCTGACATTTTGCTAGAAATAACTTTGTATTCTTGGATTTTTTTTCTTTTATTAAACTGTTGAAATTAGACGTACTGTTCACCAAGTCATGGATATATTTTAATATAAATGGGATATATATCTAATAAATAATAGTTATCCCATTTGATAAAAGATCTCATAATCTACAAAAAATGAATTGATGAAATGATAAATTCAAATTACTTAAGAAAAAAGAATCATTGAATTTTTGTTTTTTATTCTCATTCTTCTCATCTTGTTCGTCAATGATGAAAACATATATACATGCTTATTGTACAGGTGTCCGCCATCTTGAGTATATGACTCTGCACCTCTCGAATGTCATACACAGGTGTTTAGCAATATAATAAATGTAGCAAACAAATGATAAAATAAATTCATTTAAAAAATAATTTTTATGTTTATTTGAAGGGAAAATTTAAATGACAAAAAATATCAATGAAAATTATTTTATTAATTAAATTAGATGATAGATGACGCTAGTTTGTTGCCTTTCTTTAATAAAAATTTTAGATTATGAATCTCTATAGCAGAAAACAAACCATAGTATCGATTACAATAAACATAAATTATTTATTAAGAGTTAAATAAAAGAAGATTCCTATAGGAAAGCTTTCGATTTACAACAAATGAAAGGATTTGACTTTCTAACTGAGAAAAAAAGTCTAATTTTAGTGTAGAAGTTTTTGTAGGATTATTGTCTTATAGTTTTTTACAAGGACATAACTCAATACATCAGATCCATACTGATACTCGATTAGTTCCTAGTGAGCCATCAAAATAAGTCTCAGATGGTTTTCTTCTTAAAGTATTTCTTAAAAGAGATCATCTCATGAACAAACAATGACTCCTATTGATGTTGGTCCTTTCTAAGTTATGGAGATGATAGACATTCGACATGAAAGTATGTCTTGTATGTTGATCGGAAAAGTCGGTTTTCATGTTCACTATTGTTTAGGATTTGTTCAAAATGTGTAAATAATCATCTATTGTCTTTTCCCTGCCAACTGTTATATATTGTTTGTTGGTTTTTTCCTGCTCTCTTGTACATATATATCTAACATGAGCCCTGTGGAGTTAAATTTTTGTGACTGGCATATACAATGGCTAGGAAATAGATCATATAGATTTAATTTCGTTTCATTTCCGTCATAGTAACTCACATGTAGAATCCGAATAGTGACTTGAATAGAGAAAATTGTCTTCAAGAAGTATTTAAGGGAGATAAAGTATTAACAATATTCCTCAAATCTGGGATCTCGTGAGAACGCTAAACCTAGTTTTCCAGCACACAGAACCCGAAAATAAAAGCTTTTTTGATAACATGGAGCGTCAGGGCAATTAATTGACATGTCTCCAAGCTCGTCACGAGATTTTTTGACTACATTACATAAATTTTAAAGGAACATGAAAAATATTTTTTGTCTAGTTTTTCTTTAGGAAATGGAGAAAAATCTATTTTAGGGCGCTGCTTACTATTGAGTTAGTTACATCAAAAAACGTCGCAAAGAACACGGAAACGTTTTATTTCATAAGGAATCAATTGCTCTATTACTCTGTGTAATCAAATAGCAATTTTTTTCAAACTCTGTGTACTGAAAAAACAAGGTTTTGAATTTTCTAGAGATCCTGAGTTTTGAGAAAACTATAAAGACTTTATTTCTCTTAAATCCTTGTTGGGAACAATTTTCTCTATTCAATTTACTATTTAGATTCTTTACACAAGATATTATTACGGGGAAAAAAATCGAAAGTAAATCTATATGGTCAGTTTTTGGAATCACTGTATATTTCTGTTTGTGCTATTTGTTAATAACTATTTCTCTTTGATTTGTTTTCCTTGAAGCTTATGTATATGAAGTATGCACTTGTTGGTATGTCAGAGTTAACATACTTGACTGTTTTACTGATGTAACTCCGACTCTGACGAAGCCGGAGTGGGATTCAGTTTTTGGAATCTGATGTAAGACTCTAATATGTAATGCATATATGGATTTGTGCTTTTCTATCATATATATTAGTGATTTTTCCTATTGTTGTTATTTTATAAATGCACACGCACGTCTTCTCGCCAGGGAACACTCGTGCTCTATTGTTCTTCTTACTTTCTGCTTCTATCTTTACAAAGTTATTGGTATTAATAAACCGACCTCATGATCACAAAATGCATAACACTTACCACTATTAAACTTTCTTTTCCTTTTTTTTTTGTTACAAAATATACCTTTAAAAAAGACCTTGACGCATTGAATATGTTATGAAAATGTTAGCCTTGATTCTTACTAAAAAGAGATGTTATTGGTTAATTTGATTTTCTTTTTAATTTAAAATTCATACGAAATTAAAAAAAAAAATCTACTATTTCTTCCTTGATTACTAGAGTGAGTACTATGTAAGTAAGGAATGATTGGGAAAATGTGTTTTATCAATTCTCATTTACGTAGTATTCTTCTAATAATACTATTTTTTAAAAATACAATCATTCATTTCAAGGTTATATCAGCTTAAATAAATCTATTTGCACATGAAATTGCCAATTGTTGATGAATATACTTATAGTATATCGAAAGTAGTGATAGATGCAAAATCAATACTGTGTAGAAAAGTTGAGTACATTTTCTGTTTTATTCATTCTTCACATGATTACAGAAACGAGACCTTAAATTTCGGTTCTCAATCTCTTGCGTTTTACAATTCATTGGAGAAAATTCAATTCAATAAGCAGTCTACTTAATCAATAAGCATTAGCAGTCTGACGCGAAGATCATTGGCTTAATCATTGATGACACAGAAGAAGTACCCAAGCAGTATATCGAAACTCTAGAATCTGACTCTTGAGTCAGATGATGATGCCATATTGCCAGTCTGTACTTGAGAAAATTTTCTCTACATATGCGCCGATAGGAAGAATAGTGCTTTATATTTCCCCCATATTCCATTATTCTTCAACAAGTATAATAATAATAATAAAATTTCGATAAGAACTGTTTGTTATGATCTATGACGATGATGTTAAAGCTTATTTCAACGAAAAAACAAGCCGAGTTGATACATTCTGAATAACTTTCGATAGAGTCAAGATAGAGAGTTACGCCTTTCACCTTTAGAAAGAGCATATGAAAATGCATCGAATTGTAAATTACCGATTTTTCATCTGGTTTTCTCAGAATTTTCAATTATCAGGTGCGTTATTTCAGCTGTCCATTGAAGACTTAAAAAATTGTGCAACGCTCAGATGTTTAGATTTCATCATTTACGAGTTGTAGAAGTATTCAACTTGCAATTCGAAGTCACTTTTTCTAATAATTCCTGTTTAAAAAATCACTTTATTATCTTTTCGCTTTGATACAATATCATTTTTCGGCATTGTGTTTGAAAATTGATCGAAGAAAACACTCAGACAACATATTAGAAAAGCCAATAGAACACGATTCAGTACATTTTCATCTCCTCTTTCTGATGGTAAAAAGCACAGTTCCATATCTTGGTTCTATCAAAAGTTATTCAAAATACTTAAGAGACGGTCCATGAGAAAATCGAACATTTTTCAAAAGTATGGTCCTATTGAAAAATGTTCGACTTTCTCGTGCACCATCTCTTAAAAGTCTCATTTAAAACAAGCATCAATGAACTACATTTTTAATTGATATTGCCATATCGCTCATTGATTTTTGATGATTTCTTTTTAATAAAAATCGTTTTAAAGGAATACTTCTAGTTTATTTTGTTTGTTGTATAACAGTGACAAATATTCGATGAATTCAAAAAAACAAAAAAAAAAAAAGAAAAATACCCTTTCGAACTTTGACACTTCGATCACAGAAAAAGAAAATAAAACTGATTGATGATAAGAATCAAGGAAAAACAAAATCATTATGTGATGTCATATAAACTTGTTCCTGTTTAAAATACTTAGTTCTCAACAAAATGATTTTTTTTTTTGTATCATAGAATACTTCTTTCTTGATTCATTTAACTTTTTTGTATTTCTTTTATTGAAACCACAATTATCGTTATGCATATCTTCTCATACCCATGATGTCCATCCTTCATAAAGTGTTGCTAAATTTTCGATATCTGTTGCTTCACGAATAGTATAACGAACCTATTAAGATAAATTTTTGTAAAATATTTTTAATCGAAAAATTTTTCTTTTATACTTGTTCACTAATAGAACTTTGAATTAATGGATCAGGATCTGAACCATCAAGTTTATCACGAATTCGTTTACAGATTTCAACAGCATATTTATTCCGTTCTTCAGTAACTAAAAATTAGTATTTTATTGATAAAAATAAAAAATAAGATATATTTACCTTTTGTTGTTTTATCTGTAGTTTCATGTTGTGTACTATTATTTACTGTTGATGAACTTGTTCTTTCACGATTTTCTATTAAATATAAAATAATCTTCAAATTTAATTTAGAAGAAAAAAAAAACCTATGCTTACCATTATCAATAGTTGGATTTAATTGAATTAAATCATCAAAAACTCTTTAAAAAAAAAATTCAAAAATATTATTTTTTAATAATTTTAATGAAAAGAATATTTTCTAGGATGATTGTTTTTTTTTCTTTACTTAATTTTAATTGTTAAAATTCGTTTCATTTTTATTATAAGTACATCATATTTCATTGAACTATTTGTATCAATATGAAGTGTATGTTTAACAACAGTATGACATAATTCAAGAAATTCACGATGAATATTTGAATAATTTTGTAATGCATGATTTGGAATAATCTTGAAAAAGAAAAAATAGAAATTTTATTTGATAGATAATTAATAATAAAAAAAAAAACTTACTTTTAGTAAACTTTTTAATACAGATGATATATCTTTGAAAATAGTATTATGTTGAGACATATGTTCTTTTAATTCACTTATTAAATGACTTGTTTCATCCTATTTAAAAGAAAATCAAATATAATTATTAAATTTCTTTAAAGTCAAGATAGATGTTGGATCTGACAGAGGAAATCCTCCAACAGATCAGTCGAAACTATGTACATTATATAGATTCAAATGAATTATGAATATCCTGAAAAAAGTTCTTGTCCTTAGCTTTTTAGATACTGCACTTTTAGGGAATGTTTTTGTTAAATGAATGTCATAGTCGAGAAAAGTAGATTTTCGACTTGAAACTTTGTATAATGACAGGCCTTAACGAACTTGTGAATATTTCTATCTTTGGATACAACTATGATACAAGCGTATCTTTTACATCGTTCATATAAATCAGTAGATTTGATATTCTTATTTCAAGATAGAAACAAATCAAAAGATCTGAAATTATTCTCGTTAAGGACTGTCCCTGTGCAAAATTTCAGGTCGAAATTCGAAAATCAAGTTTTTTATTACCACGACATTGATTTATAAAATAGTATTTCAGTACGAATAAACTTAGAACCTGAGCTTTTCCAAGACGAGTGTTGTAGAAATTTGGATCCTTCCACACAGACACGTTAGAAATGGTTCATCACCAGATATGTGCAGGACCGAAATTCTAAAATCTGCCGGAACTAGAACCACGTCGAAGAGACTTTGATCACCAGAACCATCAGAAAAGAAGCTATCACGATTAGGACTAGACCACATTTATCAAAGCTATGGCCGAGATTGATGGAAAAAGTTACTGGGATCACAAAACTTGGTCTCGCACATCTAGACCGCAACAGACGTAACCATGGGAACGTTACAGACTGTGTATCAATAACGGCTCGTTATAATCTACAAAACACTTCCTTATTGGATTAAAGTAAAAGGATGATAAAGAAATATGTCTCAGAATAGATAGAATAAAACAATCTTCCTGTGTTTAGCAATAGCAACTGTATCATATTTCACATTATAATTCCAAAACGATTGTAGTAATAGTTATTTTTTTTTTTGTTGTAGGAAACAAATCTTTCTATTTCTAGAATAGGATTATCTTAAGATTGATATCTATTACATATAAATAAAATACATACACGCCGATTTTCAAGTTCTCTTTCTTCTTTAATTCGACTTCGTTTATGTTTCATACATTCATTTTCTGCTTGTTCAATTAATGATGGAAGATTTTGTAATGTTATTTGTTTTAAATTTTCAACCGGCTAAATCAAAAAATAATAATTTGAAAATTTTAGAAACAAAAAAAAAGTCAGAATAACAAAAATTTACAGGAAATTCTAAAATTGCTTGTTCAACAATAGTAAAATTTGATTCAATATCATGTTTTAATTGACAAATTTCAAAACCTCTGAAATGTAAAAATAAAATAAAATAAATAAGAATTTTGATAATTTTTACTTTTCTGCAAATGTTCTTGCATGTATAATTAAATCTCGTTGTAATTTTATTTGTTCTTCATATTGTTCAAAAAGAAGCCATGATTGAAGAATTTTAACAAGATGTGAACACAGTTGTTTATCATTCTAAATAATAAAAATTTGAATGAAAAAAACAAAAAAAAAGAAAATTTTTTTTTTCTTTATATACATCGATTTGATTAGTACGTTCTTTTTGTCGAATTTCAAATTTATCAAGTACATCTTGAACTAATGGATTAGCACCAGCAGCCCATCGTAATCGTTGAATAACTGTTTGTTCAAGATTAGTCATTTTATCAATAATCATTGTAGATATACTATCATTAATAGTTAATATATTTTGATCCTTTAATAATAAAAATATAATTACAACTGAATTATTATTATTTTGTTTTTTTTTTAATGAGAAATAAAAATTACCGTTGTTAATTCTTCATATATTGTTTGTCGTTGTTGATCTTTATTCTTTGAATTAAGTAAATAAAAATTTTTCCAACGATATGCTAATAATTGCATTTCATTTGTATGTTTACGTATTTGTAATATATCTAATGAAGTTTTTATGTGTCTAGAAAACAAAAACAAAAAAAATCATATGAAATTTTATTAATTAAAAAACAAAAATGAATTTTTATTTACTCAGCATTATTATAATTTTGCCATATACCATTTATTTGTGCTAAAATTTGTTGAAGATCAGTTAATTGATTTGTTGGTGTTATTAAACAATTATTATTAATAAAATCTTGAAATTGATTATCTGTTTGAATAAGATTATTTTCAAGAATAGTTTGAGATGATGGAATTAATGAAAATATTAAATAACTTGTTGCAAGAGAAGGTAAATCAACAAGCTAAAAAAAAAGGAAAACATATATAAGACAATTTATGATATTGTTAACAAGTTATAGATGATTGTTGTATTGTATAATCTGTTGGAGGCGAGACTATGTGTATCATATAGACTCAAATTAGTTTTAAATATCCTGAAAAGAGTTCTTGTCCTTAGATTTTTAGATACTGCACTTTTTGGAGGATGTTTATTAAATGAACGAGAAAAAGTGGATTTTCGAGTTTCGATTTGAAAGTTTGTATAGAGACAGACCTTAACGAGAGTAGTTTGAATAAAAAACACACTTTTACTATAGATGTATCTTAAGCTAGGGACAACGAAAAATTCATAATAAATTACTATCGCTAAGGTAGTTTGTGTGCAAAGTTTCAAGTGTGAAATGCAAAAATCATTTTTTCTAGTGTCCCTAAGGCAGACCATGATATTCATTTAAAAACTATTGTAAAAGTATAATATTTCGACAGCAATAAGCTAAGGATCTAAACTATTTTCAGAGTATTCACAGTTCATTTAGTTCTACATAATGGACATAGTCTTGACTCAAAAGCGATCTATCAATTAGGAGACTTTCCTCGTTAGACTTAAGGCTTGTATACACAAAGACTAAGGATAACTAATTCTCTACTGAATTGGTAGATTAATTTATAATTTTAGCCTCAGTTATCCTTTTGAATGAAATCTTGACTAAAAAATATTGTCATCAGTTGATTTACAAGTACTCGACGATATTCCAAAAGTGACTCATAAGAGAATCTCTTCCAGTGTCAAATCGCTTTTCGATCAAGACGTGATGTTCATTTGATGAGTAACAGAAATCTCTAGAATGATTTGCTTTCGAGATATTGAAATTTTACTAAGTTTTCGAATGAAATACTATGGACATGAAAGTTTTAACTTCAAACTTTGCACAAACAAAGAGATTAATTCATTCAGCAAGTTGTAACTTTTCTAGTGTCTCCTGTCCTGAGATATTTAGAGTGATTTTCCACGTGACCAAAGCTTTTTATTAAAAAATGCAGCAAATATTTCGATATCTCAAGAACAAACTATTCTAGAGATTTCTGTTACTCATCAAATAAACATCGTCTCGGTAGAAAATTGATTTGATACATGGGCAGACAGATTCTCTCGTCAGTTCACTACAGTAGTTATTCGTACATATCTAACTGACAGTAATATTTGTGATTTATGCAAATGCGATATCAGAACTCTATCGCTATTGGTGTAGAATACTTCAACATTTCCCTACAATCAACGATCACCAATCTTCTTACTATTTCCTAAACTATATCTTAAGGTCAAACTAATCTATTGTAAAATATTTAATACTACCATTAAGTAACGTCGAGAATCAAAATGTACTACATCTTTGAAACATGAGACAGATATTAAATCACATAATTGATAATCATATCCTGTTTGTTTGCTCTTTTCTTTTCTTTTTTTTTAAAAACATGTAAAATCATATTTTCGATTTACTTACATATTGAACAATATAAAGAATAATAAATTGTTTAATTATATTACTAAGATCATTATCTTTTGTTATTTGTGATTTAAGATCTATGTAATAAAAGAAAATATATTGAAAAATTTCATTTGAAATTTTTTATTTTACTATCAAATGTTTGTGAATGATCAATAATTAATTGACAAACTTGTCGCATTGTTGCAATTTTACTCATAGCAAAAAAATTTATTAAAAATTGTCGATGTACATCATTATCAATATTTGTCTATAATAGATAATCGTATTTATCTTTTCTTTTTATATTAAAAAAAAAATAAAAAACCTGTTTCCAATCAAATAATGACGATTGTAACCAAACAGAAGGTACGTTCAATGTTTGAAAAAGTATATAAATATTATTAAATTCTTTATCAAGATCATCCAAAGAATTTGATAAATTTAAAAATGTATCGAATATTTCATTTGATGCTAAAACATCGATATAAGATATAAATAATCAAATGATATTATATTATACTTGTTGTCCACGAAGAACGAAGTTGTTGATAAACTGTTTGACATGTATCATCGACTGATGTTGTTGACTATTGAATAAAAAACAAAAAAAACATCAATGATTTCTTTTCCTTTTTTTTTTCTTGTAATAAATATATATGAAATAACTTACATTTGAATTTGTCATTGGTTGAATTTGTTTGAAAGCATTATTTAATAAATCCATACATAATGTAAGACTAGTCTGTTTTGAACAAGCACCACGAATTAAAGATGGAATTGTAGTCAATTCAAAATTGTTTAATAAATTCTATTCAATTAAATGAAATATTTATTAAGAGAATTTGCAATTATATTATTTTCTTCAGAATTAAATTCCACACCCCCATCGACATGAGAACAAATGTGTCATAGATTAAGTCTCGCCTTGAAAAACATGATTTTCTAGAATGCGTCTCATAATATCACTAACCTTTTTCTTTATGAACAATACTTAGCATTGATCCTGATAAGCAGAGCATTACACAAATCGATAGATGTTCGCAAAAAATTGAAAATCTTAATTTGATGATTGAGTCGATTCTAACCGTTTAAATTTTGTGCAGACAAAAAAAAAGACAAAGACAATAGTTTTGTAGAACAGAAAATTCTCTATCGAAGTCTCTGATGCGTTGAAAAATGCCCTAAGAGGAAGAAGACATTTTATTCCATTTATTATGAACGATCTATCATTCGAAATTACAATGAAATTTTAAGAATTATAATGTCATCATTTGAAGAGAAAAGTTTAGAGATGTTTTATCTATCGTTGATTATAATTCTTTCTGCACAATTGTGAAGTAAAATTTAAAAAGCTCCTAATTTATTACTTTTGAATGGAAACGATGTGCATTATGTAGATCCAAATTAACTATGGTTATCCTAAAAACAGTTCAGATCCTTAAATTATTTCTGCCGAGATACTGCACATTTACTATATTTTTTAAATGAATGCTGTAGTAATAGATAAAGTGATTTTCAAACTTCGCATAGGGACAGGTCTTTTGAATTGCTTCTATCATAAAATACAAGCATAAAATCTATCGGTTTATATGACTAATGTCAATCCGTACGCAAAGTTTCAAGTTGAAATTCGAAACTAAGTTTATCTGTTATCATGGCATTCATTTAAAAATAGAGTAAATATGTCATATCTCCGCAGAAATAAGCTAAGGGCATGAATCATTTTCAGGATATTCATAATTCATTTGAGTCTACATAATACACATCGTCTCGATCCAAAAGTGGTTTAAATCATTGGAGAACTTTCTTCGTAAGATAATTTAAACAAATGAATATTTAATATTCAATTGAGCATGTCTAGAATATGTAGACGACCTCTTTTTGTCTTTATTTTTATCTTATATTCAATTTTCTGCCTATGTAACATTACCGTTTTACTCATAATATACTATACATTGAATCGTTTCGAATCTTATAATAATAATTCCTTATAGAATAAACTTTCTATTTCATAACTGTATAGACGAACATCTACTTTTATGATAAATATAAGACTACAAACCTTTAATAATCGAAAGATATTTTCTAGATTACTAATTAATTTGACTATAGTATCAATAAGTGAAGAATTTGATGACTAAAACAAATAGAAAAAAATTTTTTTTTTCTTCTTCATATTGAATTTTAATTTACCATTGTTATAGTATTTTGTTGAATAATTGAAGCAAGATAAGAAGTATTACTAATAAGTGTATAAATTTCATTAATAAATGTATCATTATTGATATCTGTTATTGATGAATGATTAAGAATATTTCTTGCTGTATCACTCATTTGACGACAATGTTGCCATCGATCAAATAACATAAATATAATTGTATTACGATAATTTGTATATTCATTATTATCTAAATCTAATATTTAAAAAAAACAAAAAAGAAAAGAAATAATTAATTAAATTAATGATTCTTTTATTTACTTTGAAGTTTTGTATCAAGTAAATTTTTATAAATTGTAATATCTGCAGATGATTGATTAATAAATATTTGTAATTCAGATGTCTATATGAAATAAATTTTTTTAAAATAAAAGATAAAAACAAAAAACAAAATTTGTTTTTTTTTTTTGTCATTTAAATATTTTTACTTTAGTTATTTCTTGATTTATACTTTGATTATATTCATTAAATTGATTATCAATTGATAATGTTCGATTTATTAATTCTAAACGTAATGGAGATTTTTCATCAATTAGAAAATATGTGTCGATATGATTTAAAAATTCTTGACATCTATTTAATAGATAGAAATATATGTGAGAAACACAAAGAATATAAGACAGAAATTTTACTTTTCTGTTGTAAAATTATTACAAAGTTCATTTAAATGATTTTTAAGTTTAGTTAATAATGATGATTGAATATAATCAATAGGTAAATATTGACAAAGATCAACAAGATTTTTTAAAACACTAGCAATTGTTGGTTGTCGTGCTGTTCGATAAACTTTTAAAGCATTTCGTAATTCATCATCTAATTGTTCACTCTAGAAAAATAAATATTATTATTTAATTAAGATATATATATATATATACATTCGAAGAAGAGATGAATAGGAGTGTCTTAAGGACGCCTTCGTTTAGTTTTTTTGGTTTTTGAAGGGTGTACAATGGATTCGCATCAAATTTTTACCATAGATAATAGCACTTAAAATAAGGGGACTCATGTTCGAGGAAACAAATTTTAAACAAGATTTTCATAGGCCTGCTTACGACTCCTATCTAACTTTGTTCGAATTTTGATCACAGATACTTGGAAGTACTCTCCAGGCGTGAACTCGGCTATTTTAGTTTTTGATCTTTCTATTCGGATATATAGAGCTTTGAATGTTAGTACTTCGGTTTTGAATTCGAATCATTTCTCTTATACAAAAAAAACAAAGCCAGATTTTTGAAAAATCTTAAAATCACTTTTGACGAAGGAACCTTCCGAAGTGCTAAAAAGCTTTTGAGTTCAAATTTTGTCTACATGTAGAGAATGGAAAAATCCTAAGATGACATTGGCACAAGTTGCAATTCGGCTGAGATATCGGCTTTTTATTATAATTCTCCTGAAGGACCTCATTTTTCTCGTAAAATCAAAGTTTCGAATTTTGACCCAAAACTTTGTCCACACATAAAGATCTCTACCAGACTAGCTTACCTATAAAGTTTCAGAATTTTTGAACAAATCATCGCTGAGATATGAATTTTTCAAAATATCCATGTATACCACAATATGCCTACAAAAATGTCTCTATGCTAATATACTCATATCTCAGAGATGATTTGTCTAAAAAATTCTAAAACTTGGTAGGCAAGCGAGTCTGATAGAGACCTTCATGTAGGCAAAAATTCGAAACTTTGATTTTATCGCGAAAATAGGGTCTTGCAGGAAAATTATAATAAAAAGTTGATATCTTAGCCGAATTGCAACTTGTGCCAATATCATCTTAGGATTTTTCCATTCCCTGTGTGAACAAAATTTGAACTGAATAGCTTTTTAGCACCTCGGAAGGTTTCTTCGTAAGAAGAAGAAACAATATCGCTATCTAGGAAAAGAAAATATACTATAGTAGTGGAATCTTTAACAGCTCTTTTCCGGAAGCAAACCAATCCGACGGACTCTACTTTGAGACTTTCTATAAATTGAATAAAGAGAGCTGAGACATCTCATTTTGCTCCATCAAATAAAATCGTTTTCAAAAAGTGTCAAAAGGATACCGAAAAACAAGTTTTAGAGGTCTTGCGGCTTTCCAGACATTCTTATCCAAGCAATTTTATTGAAGGTTTTACATTCATGAATCCCGAGAGAGAATCTTTCCAACTATTCAAATGTTTTTTCAAATTCTTCCTAATTATTATCATCGAGAAGAAAACTCAAAAATCCAACTGTCCTAAATTTATACTGGCCACTAGATACGATCAACTCTGTGAAAAAAGCTAAGTTTTAATTTATATTTAATACCTGATGAAGAAGTGTTGATTTTCCTGCTGTTTGAAGAAAATCTGCAGCAAGAATAACAGGTGATGTACTCATTGAAATATTATCATTTTCAACAAAATCATGAAGTTTATCACAAAATGTTTTTGATTGTAAATCTACATGTGCTTCCTAAGCAAAATAAAAAAGAAGAAGTCGAATAATTCAATCAAAACAAAAAAAAAAAATTTCTATTTCAATGTCTTACACTACTATTAATTAAAATACTTTCAAGATTTTGATAAAGTGTTAAAACTAAATCTTTTGCTGTATTCATATCTGTTCGTATTGTTTGTAATTTTTTTCGTCTAAATTAAAAATGTTTTTTTTTTTGTTTTATGAACAACAAAAAAAATTTTACCTATCAAGTAATGAAAATAATGAATGATTTGTTGATGAACTTTCTAATGTTGTTTTAAAATAATCTAAACGTTTTTCCATAATACTCATTTTAATATCATGTTCATTAATATTTTTTTCTAATTCATTTATATCATTAACACGTTGAATTAATTTATTCATTGTACGATTAATTGATTCACTAAAATATTTTTGTTTTTTTTTTTTTTTGTTTTTTTGTTTACTCACCCTAAAGTAATCCAATTTTGTCGTATTTCAATTTTACGAAGATGAAACATTCGTAATAATGAATCTTTTTCAATTTGACGTTTTTTAATTGCTATTTGTTCAAATAAATTATTTTGACCACCATAAAATGCTGCAAGTACACCTGTATCATGACCAGTCCAATCAATTAATGGATCATAAATAAATGATTCAAGTAAATTAAGTAAAATTTCTTTTCTATTACGTAATATTTGAAGAACATTTTCTGATGATAATGAAAAAACACCTTCAATTCCAGCAGTACCAAGTGCATTTTGTAAATTTTGTGTTAAACGATATGGAACTTTTTCTGGTACACGTAATTTTTTACCTTTTTCAAAACAAATATTATAATCAATATGAATTATCTAAATAAAATATTTAAAAACAAAAAGAAAAAATTCAATTTAAAAATGTTCTTAGTTTTTTTTTTCTTACTTGACCAGATTTTAAATCAACAAGAACATTATCAAGATGACGATCACCTAAACCAATCATATATCCAATCATTGATGTTACAGCTAATGAACGACTAAAATTTAAAACATAATATAAGTAGTTAATACATCGTAACGAATCATTATTGATATACGGTTTGTGATGGTCTTTGGAGTAGGGAGCTGCGGGTTCGGACTCGAAAAAAAGGTTAAAATTTAGATCCGAGCTCGGTCGGAACCAAACTCCTTTGTGTACATGAACAAGTAAAAGATCAAGATTTTAGCTATTTATGCGCTATGTAATCAGACTCGACAAAAATAAAAGGTTGGATCAGAGCCCGAAGCCTCCTACTCTGGAGACCGTCTGTGGAAGGATTCAAATTTCTACTCTATATACTTGAATATTTGTTTTAGATCGTGTATCACAAAATTAGTATAATCTGTATTTATTTCGAGTAGAAACTATTGCATACAAAAATTTGAACTATATACGATCAATTTTGAACATATTGTCATTCAAAAAAGATAATATCATGCTCAAAGGACCTTTTTTTTATTCGGTTAGATTTTCTACTATTTATATACTGAATTTTTGTGAAACACGATCTAAAAGCAATGTTAAAGTATAGAGCAGAATAAGAACTTTTTTTCACTTGAAATGATAACCACCATTTCAGCTCATATTAGGTTCACAATGAAATGTTAGTAAGACTAGAACAATTCTAAAAGAATTTGTATCCACGGATCTCTGAAGCTGAATCATGATCATTTCACTAAATTTTCGATTCAACTTTAACTATTTAATTACAACATTTCGATCTGAAATTTCGCCCATAAACAGGTTGAATGATTATGAAAATTCAATATCTTGACAAAGGAACAGTTTTTTTTTCGACTGAAACTTTTAGAATATTCTACTAGTCATTTGATTTGTTTATGAACAAAATTTCAGATTGAAATTTCATTATTTGATTTTTGCAGTATAATGATCATAACTCAACTTCAAAGGTCTATGGCTTTTCTATTCATACTGAGATCTTCATATTAAAAGAAATGTATACCTATAATTTTGAACATTTTTATACCATAAACCAACACTTGGACAACTACACCAAAGTTCACTAAATATACAAAAAACATAAAATAAAATGCTAGTAAAAACAAAAAGTCTAACCGTGATAAAAGATCTGCTGGTGTTTCACGTATTAATTCTTCAATACATTGACGTAATATTGGCATTGGTACTTCACGTCGATCTTCTACAGGTTGTTTACCCTAAAAACATAGAAATATTAAAAATAAAAGATAAAAAAATTTATTTATTTATTTATTTATTTTTCTATTTTACTTTTTCTTTTAATATAGCATTTAATTTTGAATAATAAACATCATTTGGTTTTTGTACTGTAGCTAAAGTAATTTCTTGATTTTCATTCTTAAATTAAAATAAATTTTTTTTTTGTTTTTTTAAATTTCAAATATAAATTCTAAAAACAAACTTGAGCTTTCCAAGTTTGTGCTGTTGCTTGTCGTTGTTGCCATCGTTTATAAAGTGTAAATAATGGTGTTGCACCTTCAACCCATTGTATTAAACCACTTCTTGATGCAAGTGGTATAACAGTATAATTTCTAGCTTCATATGACCATGGTTCATTACGATTTATTTTTGTAAACATAACATTTATTATTGATAATAATTGCATAATACGTTCATCTAAATGAAGATCTTCAAGACCTTTTAATAAATATTGATAACGACGACCATTTGATCCAACAAACATTAATTTTTTTGGACGAGTTTTTGTTGGTAATACTTGAACAGTTTGACCAACACTATGAATTGTATGAAACTATTAATACAAAAGTTGATTTGTCTACATATATAAATAAAAAAGTTTTTTTTTTTTTCTTTTCAAACCTGTCCATCTTCGCCTGGAATTGGTATAACACTATGTTTAATTTGTGCTAATTTTGGACTTATTTGATTCATAGCATGAATTGTACCTGATCGTTTACCAGTACGATGTAACATTGAATAAAGCTAAAATAATTTAAATTTTAAAATAAGAAAAATTTAATTTAAATATTTATTTATATACCTGTCGAAGTTGTAACCAACATGAATGTGGATTAGATAATGTAATAGGTTGTTTTAATTGTTCAATAGCTGCATCAATTTGTTTACTATAATCTTTTTGAAATGTTTGTTCACGTGGTGTTTCAGCAGGTGAACGAGTTATTTGACTAACTGCTTCAAGAACGGTTATAAACTGAATAAAGAAAAGATTTTAAAATATAAATAAAAAGAAATTATTTAAGATTATATATATAAAAACTTACAGATTTAAATAAAACATCTTGTTTTTCTTTAATTAGAAATTCTTTTTCTTCCTTTGTTAAATGTGTCATAGATTCAAGACGCTGAAGTTCATCTTTAAGGACATCAACACGTCTAAATAAAAGAAAAATGAATCTAATTGTTATAAATTCTTTTCTAATGTACACGATTTCGATTATTACACTATTCATCACATAAGTCAAACTTCTTACAGTCAGAGAGCTACAAGTTCTTTAAAATCTATATCCTGATTTAACATTGAACAAGAACTCTTTCCTCTTTTTTAAGTATAATATCGTTTACATAAATACAACCAAAACTGTACCATACGACTAGTGATCTAAGTGTTACTACTGATTTGATAATGTTTTTTTATTTTGAATCTTATTAAAGAAAAACTTAGGTCGGGATTCATGCCTACACAAAATATGGGCCTGCAGCTTCCTATTGAATATCCATATTCGGAATCAGACTGACTCAATTAACGATAAAAAAAAAATCAATAAATCAATTCATGAAAAATTTTCATATCATCACAATATATTTTAATTTTTCATATAATTAAAATGATTCTTTCAATTTTGTCGGTATTATTATCTACAGAGTAACTTTTCTTGGTGATATAACCAGATAAGGACTCACGAGGAAACCTCTCCAGGTGTCAAATCTCTTTTTGACAGAGAGACGATATTCAATTGATGAGTATTAGGGAGTAATAGAAAAATCTAGAATGATTTGTTCTTGTAATATCAAAATTTGTACTGATTTTTTTCAATAAAAAGCTGTGGTTACATGAAAAATCGACTTTCGACTTCATACTTTGCATAAACAAAATTCTCAATGAGATTAGTTCGTTGTACAAGTTATAACTTTTTTAGTATCTCCTCTTCTGAAATGTTCAATAGTCGAAATTCTCTCATACGTAAACGCAAATCTTATTCATTCATTTACGGTGCTACGACAAATCGTTGCAACGTTTCATTATGCTAGATATTTTTATATCTGAAGTCAACTTTATAAAGTATAATCAAAGAGTGTAGATGCGGGTTCCGAGTTTAGAAGGCAGGTGCATGGTTTAGGATTTGGAGTGTGAGTGTGAATTTAGACGCAGTTGTAGGATCGTTTTTGACCAAACAACGGGACATATGCAGGTTTGTAAAGAAAAACTTCCTCTACTAGATAATATAGATATTTTTAAGTTCTATTACGTAGTATATAGATCTAGATAGGTGGCACCACCTATCGACAGCTCTATAGTACGCAATAGAACTTGATAATATCAATATCATCTGATAGAGAAAGTCTTTCTTTACAAACCTACATATGCCCCATTATTTGATCACAATCTTATAATCACCGTTGAAGTCGAAAGTCAATTTTCCTCGTGACCACAGCTTTTTTGTTGAAGAAAATCAGTAAAATTTTGATATCTGGAGAATGAAGATCAGAAAAAACAAAACCATTCTTGACCTCTAACACTCATCAAGTGAATATCATCTTGTTTGAAAAGTGATTTGACACCAGAAGAGATTCCCCTCATCTGCTTAAAAATGGGTTCGAATCTCCTCTAGAAACATTACCACCGGTTCTTCGTCCCCCTACAACTTTTTTTCTGATTACATCCTAATTTTCCTCTGCTGTATTATTTCTTTTAAAACTAACCGACTAATTTCTTCTTGAAGTTGTGCCATTGTTCCTAACCAAAGTTCATCCCATAGAACAGTAACACGTCGTAATTCATGTACAAATAATTTAACTTGTCCAACAACATGTGCATTTGTTTCCGAAAGTACATTATAAATTAATCTAAAACTATTTTGCATAGCTATAACATTTTCTTGTTGTTCAATATCATCATCTTCTTCAACATCTTCATCATCAACGTCATCATCATCATCATCTTCTTCTTCATCATCATCTTCAATATTATCTTGTGATTTTTCATCATCTAATTCATTTGTACTTAAACGTTTTCTTTCATAAATATTTTCATCTCGTGATTTTATTCGTCTCATTTTTGAATCATCAGTTATTCCAACAATAACTGAATAAAGTATTAATTGTGGATAATCTTTTGCTATACGTATTAATAAATTTGTAACATAATCTCGAACAAAACTATCCGGATGATTTAAACGAGAAAATAATTGTGGTATAAGACGTTTCCATGCAACAGTTGGCATATTAATAAGATTTGTTTCAAATATTGTACGTAATTGTTGAGGATAACGTACAAGTACACGTAATAAACGTAATGTAACAAGTACATTTGATGCATCATCATTATTATTAGATTTTTTTTCATTTATATTTCCATATGTATTTGTATTACTTAATTGTAAATATGTAAAATAAGCACGACAAGATTGTTCTAAAAGAAAATAACGACGTAAATCAAATTGTGGATGTAATGCAAGTAATTGTTCAATTAATATTGGATGTTTTGTAAGTAATGAACAAGTACGTGATAAATCAGTACGATATGAATGAAGTGAAGATAATTCAGAAGCAGTCTAAATTTAAAAAACAAAAGTTTTTTCTTTAAAAATAATTTCAATTGAAGAAAATTAAATTTTACAAGTTCAGAATCATCATCATTTAAAATTCGAATTGATGATAATATACGAGATACTTCAGTTATTTCATCGGATGAAACTTCCTAAAATAAAATAATTAAATCAATGATTAATTAACTTTTAAAAATAAAAATTATTGGTTTTAGACTTATTTGAAAGCTAAAGAATCTTATCGTGAAATTAATCTTTGACATAGAACATCAAAGGAATCGAAAACAAAAAATTATTACAACAACGCCTATAGAATCAGACTTAGAACCGGTCGAACTTTTTTTTCAATCTGTGGATCTAAATGAATCAATTATAATCTACTTGAGAAAAAGTTTATTCGTACAGCTTCGTAAAGACATACAAGATGAAACTCATATAATTGCTAGAATTTCTAATAGTAACCGCTTCTATTTTAGTGTATCGAATTCCACATACGCTAATACTAACCAGAGAATTACCCGAGCTGATACTCGCTGTTTTAGTTTATATCGGATGCTCAAGGAGGTCTGGGTAAGACTAGAAAAATCCTAAAAGGATTCGTATACATGGGTGGTCCGCAGTCGAGCCGCCATGGCTGAGTGACTATTTTGTTCGACATGTATTCACCAGGTGTTGTGTGCAAACCTCAATACCACTGGTCATAAAATAGGAATCTGCAAAATGGTCCTAATTCTGCTGAGATCGAGATCGAAAGTTTGATTTTTACCGGAACCGAAACTTATAGCTTTCCAAGCTAGTCTCAGGGCATTTTTTTTTTATCAAGAATTCTACTACATTTTCACGCTTTATAAATATCAGTAACAAAGAGATACATTTATTTTCTCAAAATCTCATGATTGTTTAACTTATTGAATGAGTATTCGAATTTTTCAAAGACAACTTATGAATGACGAGTTGATTCTATCTAAAATTTTTCAATTCTCAAATTTCGCTATTGCCTACATCAATAGATGATATCACCTTCGTCATGACGCTATCTATTAACATATCCATGGTACGCAGTAGGATCTGATAACACATACACCATTTTGATAGAGAAAGTCTATCTCTGTAAGTCTACATATAATCCGTTCTATGATCAGAATCTTATAGTCTCCTTTGATAAAATTTTGTTTTTTTCAAATATAAAATCAAATGAACAAACCGCTGGAAGAATTGTGCGAACTTGTTGTCCCATATCCAATGAAGATAATCTAATAGAAAGAAGAAAATTTTCGAAAAAAAAAAATCGTTTGAATATATTAACTACATACGGTATAGATCGAGCAAGTAATTGTCTACCCCAAGTATAAGCCCAATCAGCAAATCTAAACCATGATTTAGCTAAAGTTGGACAAGTTAATGTTGAAAAATCTAATAATTCTCCAATTAATAATTCATCAAGAGGAATATTTTTTCGAACAAAAGGTTCTAAAACAAAAGACATATGAATTTGTATTTTTCTTTCTATTGAAAAAATGTATATATTCAAATAAACAAACCTCCAGCAATATCAATACCAATTCCAGTAAGAAGATATTGTTTTCGTAATTGAAATAATTTTCCAAGTGACATAACATTTGTTGTTGTTGTTTCATGATTACTTTCAATTGCACTACGTGACCATTTAGCAATATGTAATAAATTTCTTGAACATTTTTCAATATTAATTAATGAACGTTGATTGTTATACGAAGGATTAATTTGACTTTCATTAATTAAATGTCGTAAAATAGAACGTGAAAGAAATTCAATAGCTATTGTTATATTTACATTATTAGCTTTATTTAATGATAGAGCATGCATTAATTTTCCTGTTTCTGTTTCAAGTTCAATAGAAACCATATGAGTATTTTGATAACGTTCAATCATTGTTAAAAGTGAAGCAAGTGAATAAGTTTCAATTGATGATATATCAGAATGAAATGAACGTAATGGTGATCCTAATGATGTATTACTAGATTGTGATGTTGATGGACCTGTTGACCATGTATGAGTTGATTGAAATTGTTGAATAAGTAATTTTGAAGCTAATGTAAAATTATTTTGTTGACGTGCTAATCGTGCTGCACCCATTCGAAGAGCTGTCCAATTAGAATTTAGAGCTGATGATGCACCTGTAGATATAAAAATTTTAGTATATTATATCAGACTAATTATTGAATTATTTAAACATAGAAAATTTGTTGTTTGCAAAACTAAATTACTGAAGAAATGAATTTGCAAAAAAGTTTGAACGCAGCTATATTAGTGGCATAACCGAACGATAGTAGCTCAGCCCGCCTTGTAAGAAATTGAGTTCCGCTTAAAAAGAGACTTGAGCTTCCTCTAGAAATATTGATGGAGAGCGCAACTTCAAGTCAGTTTCTAAAAACATCAACAAGAGCAATCGGTAAAGAAATTTTCTAAAATGGCTTTGGAGTCCAGACTATGCACGCAATTTAGACCCTAATGAACTATGAATACATTCACAGTCTTGTTAAGACTTTTTCGTATGCAGTTTTTCAAGTCGAAATTCGAAAATTCATTTTCCTAGGAGTCCATAACATTCATTTAAAAAAACCTATAAAAAAAAGCAATACCTCCACAGGAATACGCTAGGAGTCCGAACTCTTTTCAGGGTATTTATAATTCAGACTTAAAAGTAACTAATCAGTTGAAGGACTTCTCTCATGAGCATTTTATATGGCGAAAAATGACATGGGACTAGGGACCCAAAAAAAGTTTAAAATTTGGATCTGGATCGAAAATTGAGTTTTTTTCCATCAATACCTGGCACCCTTCGTGTACATGAGCAAGAATCAAGGTTTTAGCTATTTATTCGCTACTCTCAAAGAAAAGAAATTCAACATACATTTATATCTTATTGCTGTATTTCTCATCTGCGGAGCAACAGGTCTCCAAAAATGCTTAACCGGACCCGACAAAAAAACATAAAAACTTTGTATTCGAGTCCGAGTCTGGAGGGACTCGCAGTTTCCGGCATGGAACAATTTACAATTCGATCAACTTTTAAACTTTTGTATCATTCTAGAAGATGGATTGTTTATAATGCTTAATGTATAAATTATCAGGAGATGAATAGACCATTTCACATCACCATTATTTGTACTGTGACACAATATAAGAATGAATCGATCAAAGCAAAAAAAAAACCATTACTTTAAAAATTATTTAAACGTCTTGCTATTCAAAAGATCGAATAATACTTTTGATATTCTATGTCTGAAAACGATTTAAAATGACAATGATATATTTACTTTGATTATTAAAACTTGATTGACTGTAAAGAAGAATAGAATTCAATGCTCGTACACCATGTTGAACAGGTGCAAATTTTTGACCTGGTAAAAGTGGAACTTCACGATTCTAAAAAATAAAACTCATCATAAAAATAAAATTCAATTTTATATTTAATCTTACTTCACTTTGATATAAAGCTGCAACTTGACTAATAGCTGCTCTTTCTTCTGACCATGATGCATGTTCATCAACATTATGAATTCGTGTTAAATCTTGTGTTAATTGAAGTACTGCATTAAGTGACCAAAGGCCCGATCTTTGAAAAACAAAAAAAAGAACTACAAAATTTTATTTAATATGATTTATCTTTTTTTTACCTTCGTTTTGATACTCCTTTTAATGTTTCAACAGTTGCTAACATATCAAATGCTTCCATATCCCAACCACAAGAAATACTTCGACCAAGGTCTTCACCAGTTGCTTGAGAATTTGGCATTTTTCTCATAGCTACTTTTAAACCTTCAAAATCTCGATTTTCAAAACAACTCATTGCTCTATTAAAAATAAATAAATAAATAAATTTTTGACACATAAAATTTCATTTCTTACCGAATAGCGTTTATATCAATAGTTGTTTCCATAGCTTTACGTAAATCATCATTATCATCTTGTAAAAAAGCCATTTGCATTTTAATACATGCATCATTCCATGCAATTAATTCAGGCCATTGATGAAGACTTAAGTAACAATCATAGACCTAATAAATAAAAATATTATTTTCTTTTTTTTGTTTTATTTCAATAATACTTTTTGTGTTAAAAATTTTACAAGTCCATTTGATATTTTATCATCTTTTGTTTCATTTGATATTGAAAGATTTTTAAAATGTTCATTTAATAATAATTTATATTCATAAGCTGCTTGTTCTAGATTTCCAGCAGCTTCATGTTCACATGCTCGTATCCATGACCAATCAAGTTGATGAATATTTTTTAACCATATATAAATTCCATGAATAGCCATACTATTATGAAGTTTAATAAGTGATTGAACAAATGATATTATTACAAATTCAAATTCTATTGCCTTAATAATAGAATAAAGAAAAAAAAATATAATAACGAAACAGATTAATTGTAATAAATACATTTTTTTAAATCATGTACTATTCATTTATATATCAAAAGTAATTGACACAATTCCTGCAAGGATTAAAATGTGAAATACGATGTAGCTGATCACAGAAAGATTGCTTTATTCTATCTATTTTCGGACACATTTCTCCGCTACCTTTTTATTTAATTCTCTATAAATATAATCAGAAAATAGTTCATATGTTATAATGACACGTTGTGTATATACGATCTATGATGGCCTATGACGATCATTGATCGGAGATGTCCATCGCGGCTAAAAACTTGCCGCTGCCGCGATGGTTTTAAAAAAAATGTTTTGAATTTCACTGCTGCGACTGTATTGGACCAGAAATATTGGTACTAGTCCATCAGATTCATTCAGTTTCCGAGTGTTTCATTTGTAAGCATTGAAATTCTATCGAATTCATGCAGTTTTTCAATGTTTTCGAAAAAAATACGGCCGCTACCTCTTTTGATATATGAATGAATATTTTGTACGAATTTAAATGAGATGAAAATTACATTTACATTTAATTCGATTCATTATGATCTATTCGTTATTTAATAAAAAAAATGTTTACCTCAGCTTGACCTAATGAACAAACATGCATTAAATATTGATTACAATTTCGTACAGCTGATTCATATTGTCCACTTCGTACAGCTGTTAAAATAATTGGTATACGAATACGATTAAGCCATTCAAAACATGTTGATTTATTTGTAATAAAAAAAAATTTCACAGTCTAGAAAAAGAAATTATTGAAATACAAAAAGAAAAAAAACTCAACATTTTTACCTTAGGTAATTGTGGAAGTGACAGAGCTGCTCCTTCATATGCATTGTACATACATTTTTCAAGTGCTTCAATTAATTGTAATAAAAGACCACAACGATGTAAATCACACCACCAATCACCTTTATCTGTTGAAATATTGATTTCACTTGATGATGATGATGTTAATGGAGGATTTATTGTTGATGATGGTGTTGAAGAACGATTTGTTTGTTCTGATGAAGATGTTTCTAGTTTTTTCGTATTATTATCAATTGGCCAAGCAAAAAAACGTAAAGTTTCTAAATTAACAATGTTATTTGTTATAATTATCTATGTTTGTGTTTATTTCGAAGGTCAATAAGTACGATATTTTCGGTAGTGAAATGTACAAATTATCTCATGAAATCATCAAAATACACACAAGTCAAAAATATAATTTAGAAGGAAATACAAGATACTCTTTATCAGTTTTCGTATTCGATGATTAGCGCATCCTATATATTCCTTCGGCTACTAGAAAATCAAAATTTTCGGACTCAGACTCAGCCATGTGCGAAGCGAATCTGACGGACTCTACACTATAAGCACATTTATTCGAATAATATTAATTTACCTTCTAGTGCTAGAAATGTTTCTTGTGGTTTTCCAAGTGATGTTTTTAATTTATTCATAACACAAAATTGTGCACATTCCCATATAGCCCAAAACCATATCTAAGATTGAAGAAGAGACAAAAAACAAAATGAAAATTTTTTTTTTCTTTCATCTATATATAAAAATTTTTTGTAAAAATCAAACCAATGCATCATTTCCAAAATTTGGTAATTGTTCATAACTTAATAAACGATGGTGATCTTCAGATAAATATTCTTCTTTTGAACATCCATTATTACTTTTACGTTGACATGATTGAAATAAACGTTCAAGCCATGTAGTTGCATACATTCGTCTAATAAAAAAAAAAAAAAATAGAAATTCAAATATTAAAAAAAAAAAAAGAAAAAATTGAACATACGGCATTTGATGATTAACAAGTATATAACCTAATATTAAATTAAAACAATGTGTTGTAAATGTTCCTAAATATGGCGTATTCATATGATTTCGTTTAACAATACTGGCAAAACCAGAATAATCATTTTTTGATGATAATAATGTGCCATGTGTTGGAAATTTACTAAACAAAAAAACAAAATATTTATTAATGTCTTCATTAATTTAAATTCTTATTCTACCTAGTTAAAATATTAACAGGTAAACAACATAAAATAGCATAATAACTATCATGAATTGATGTTTCATTAGATTGTAACCAAAATCGACATAAATCAAATAGACTGAAAAGCCAAAAAAAAAAATTATTTTGTATTTAGAAGAAAAACAAAGATTTTTTTTTAATAGATTAAGCTTACCGAACTAAGAATGATACATCCAGATCACGTTGTCTTTTAACAATTTTATTTAATAAACGACAACATAAATTACAAATTTCTTCTTCATCCGAATAAGCTAAATAATTATTTAGAATTTAGTAAAAGTACCCAAGTGAATGATTACAGCATTCGAAAAACTCTGTTCGGTTATAGTGGTTTTCTGGGGAAATCCAGACATCGTATTCCTACTTCAACCTTCTCAAGTCACTAATTCTAGTGCCTGAATCGATGAATTTGCGGTAGAAAATTCAGAAAAATGGTAGGAATCCGACAGTCGGCTCTGCTTGAATCTCGAAAAATTCGACCATCGAATTCCTATCATACAAAAATCTTAAGTAATGCATTTATTTATTCAAATAAAAGTTAAGGCTAACCCCTCTCTCAAAAAAGTCACTTCGGTTTATTTTGTAGAAATTTTTGAAGATTTCCGTCATTTCCTATTCGAAAAATAAGCTGTTTTTGAAAAAAAGCCAAAAATCTTTTTCGATCGTATCTTCAAGAATTCTCGAAGGAACTTCATTATAATCAATAACTTTTTTTTGTTTGAAAGCTCGTGTTTAAGACTAGCCCCTCTTGTAGCTCTTTTCTATTATCATATAAGAAAACACCTCTATAGAAACAGCGCTATTTTTTTAAAGGGTTTTTTCCAGTCATTGAACTTGTCATAAATTTCGTGCCATTTGAACGTTCTGGATCTGAGATCGATTTTTGAACGAAGGGCAGCCTTAAATAGTACTGTTTTATGTTAATGTAAAGTCGGCCTCGGAATATACAAAGTAAAGGAAGCCATTTAGGTTATTCTAGAATGTTTTTTTTCTATCTCAATTATCATATTTCCTAAATGATAATTAAAAAATTTTCTACAATCTCGAAATTTTATTTATTAAAATTTAATATAACTAATAATTTCTCTCTTTTATATTTCAGTCAGAGAAAAATTCTATAATAATTTTTTTTCTACCTATATCAATAATAGCATGAGATAGTTTAAGTAAAAGTGGTAAAGTAAGTAAACCATTATCTTCTTGTGGTAGTGCATCAATAATTTCAGCAAGCCAATTTAATACTAATTTTCTAAATAGAAAATTAAAAAACAAAAAAAAAATATTTATTTTTTTGAAATAAATTCTTATACTTTGTATCATGACAACTAAGATGACTATTAACAATAAGACGATGATGAAGTTTAAGTAAATCTTCAAAATTATCTTTTGTTAAACTTGTTAAACTCATTACATTATTTGTATCATTTTGTTTAAATAAATCAGAATTATGAATAAAATGTTCATGTCTAAAAATTCATCTTACAACATTAAAAAAAAAAAACAAACAAACAAGATCAATCATTTCAAAATTGATTACTTACGCTGCACAATGGGAATAAAGTGTTTTAAGTACACCATAATGAACAGCTGGATATTGTTGAGCTAATTTGGAATTTGTTAATTGAAGATGTTTAGCAAGTAATTCAAAAAGTGGCGGAGAAAGTGCATACATCTATATTCAATATTTAATAACAAATTATTCAAAAATTTTAAAAACATTGAACTTCTGTGCTTTTTTCAAATCTAGATATAGAATTTTTTTTAAAACTCATAGGTTACGAGTTATGTACGAATCTTTAAATAGTAAAGAATGTCGATTTCAATCTTCTAGTTTTGTAAGTTTGAGAATTAAAGAATTAAAGAATTAAAGAAATGTCATTGTGTATCTATTTCCAAAGTTCTCCTTGTTGATAGACAATCTACGAAAAACTAACAATCCGGGTATTATTTTATAGACAAATATTTGTTCTTTGTTTTAATGTAAATCCTAATTCGACGTTGTCTCAAAAATTTCGGACAACTCGTGAAAATAAATTTTGTTTTTGTTAACAACTTACTCCAATTAAATTTCCTTTTACATTTCCAATTTGACATAAAGCACTACAATCAAAAATCAGTGCTGCTTCTGCATCATCTTCATTTAAATCACTTGTTAATAATGATCCATTACCAATAATAATTGATTTTTGTTGAAGAACATTTAAAAGTACATTAAAATTTGATGTCATATCAGCTAAAATAGCTTGATAAACTTGTTGAACAACAGGAATACTTTTTATTGTTAAAAGACGATTAAATAATTGTAAAACATCTTGAATAAGCTATTGAAATAAAACAAAAAGAAAAATCAATAAAAATCTTAATAATAAAATAATAGTTTACTGAATTTGAATATAAAAATCGATAAAGCCATATACGTGAATTTAGTGCAAATATTGAATTAGCTAATATTGCACATGAATCATGATTAGCTAAATCAATAACTTTCATAATTAAACGTAATAAATTAATATCTGCTTCATATGGCCATTGTTGTTTTTGAAGATGTATTTGTTGAATAATAAAATCAAATACATCTTTTTGAACTTGTTCATCAAATTGTGAAAATGTTTCTAATAATGTACAAACAGCTATATTAGCATATTTAGCTAAAATACCAAATAATTTATCTTGTTTTATTATAGTTGTTGTATGTAAAATTTTTTGTAACCAATTATCAACATAATCAATTGGAAGTAATGTTGGTGTTGAAGCAAAATTATCGGAAAGTGCACGAAGAACAGTAGCAAAAGCTCTAAAAACAAAAAAAAAATTAAATAGAATTTAAACATAGACAACAAACTATTTCCCTGAAACTTCGATTCGAATAATTTTAATATCGTTCCTTTTAATTAACGCGAAAAAAAAATGACGACTATATTTCAAAATTATAATTATGAGTTATATCTAGAGATGTACAGGACAGGGTTTGTTTTGGTTCCGATTCCGGTCTAGATAAAACTATTCGAGAATTTATTCATATCACATCTAAAAAAAGTTCTTTAATACTAGTTTTTTGATTTATTTAGTCTACGAGTAGTACCTGTTTGCGTCATCTCTCTTGAATTATGTTCTGATTGATGATTTATAAGATAATTCGCTAAAAACCATAGAATATTTAACATAATCTTAGTTTCGAGACTGTGACTAAAATTGATTTCGCACATCATAGATGTCTATCGCGGCTGAGAATTTGTCGTGGCAATAACTAAGAAAGGTACCGCGACACACTATTAAAAAACCTTGCTGCTGCTCCGATGGAATTCAAAAAAAATGTTTCGATTTTAAAGACCGTGACCGATTTGAACTAGAACTGATGTAGCTGCCTGACCAGATTTGCTACGTCTTACAGTATCACGTATATGAACACCGAGATTCTGTGCAAATTCATGTATTTTTGAAATTTCTTCCTAAAAAACCTGCCGCCGACACGATGGTTTTTGAAAAAATCTGCCGCACATCTCTAATCCCATCTCATGCCTAAAAAGTCAGAACTCTGGGAAAAGATAAAGAGAGATATATTACTTTATTGTCATTCTTATATCTTGTTACAGATGAACAGCTATGTTATATTTATGAAATGAAATATCTGTGTTTAGAATCCAAAAGATATATCGTAAGTTTTTTTTTGTCTATGTATCATCTAGATTCAAAGGAGTGCATATTTAAAATTCAACAGCATTTGTAAAATACAATTTGAAAAGAATAGTAAAGTATAGGAGAAGATGACCAGATTCACTGTTTTGGTTACAGATCGTGATTGTCAACATTTAATGAACAGTGTGCAAGTCAATTGGCTTCTTCAATGAGATCAGGAATTATACTGAATACTTTTAAATAAGAGATTTTTGTTCACGAAGAACGCTATGATTCAATTCATATTTCGATATAAACTTCCATATTTACCTATATAAAGCAGCAATTTTGTCTGTCAATGAACTTATATTATCATCATTATTTTGTTCCTGATTGTCAAATTGCTGAAAAACAAAAAAGGAAATAATCAATTTCTATTCATCTAAAACAATCGTTGTTGTTTTTTTTTTGTTATTTATTTACTTGAGCATAATTATCAGCATCTTCAATAAAATGATCTAATAAAGTTAATGTTGAATCAATTTGTTCAATCCAAAATGGACGAAATTTATGTAATGCTTGAGCTGTATATTCAAGAATACGATCAGTTGGTAATGGTTCAATATACCAACCGATAAGAATATCCACAATATCCTTTATACAAAAGTAAACAAAACAAAAAAAAAAAGAAATTTATACAAAAAAAAGTATTTCTTCTAATAGAAAATACATACAAGAAAAATTTCTTGAAATACTTGAGGATAAATTCTTGAAAGATCAATAATTGTATCCGTAATAACAATCATTAATGGTGCATGAACAACTGATTCAAGAATTTTTTTTAATTGTTCACTTATATGTTGTATATGATCAGTTAAACATAATATATCATGTTCATTTTGAATACTATCACGAAATGCACTGATAAGTAATTGTTTTTGTATATCATTTTTTCGTACATCATTTAAACGTTCAAATATCCATTCAGCAAATCTTTAATGAAAAAAAAAAAAAAAAGAATCAAATCTATATTCAAAAACAATGTGATTTTATTCTACTTTGGTTCGCCTTCATTTAACATAACATAACCTATTAATCCAATACAATGAACAAGTTCAGATCGAATAGTTTCATGAGATCTTTAAAAAATTTGAAAAAAAATTAAATTCAATGAAAATATGTTGTTTTTTTTTAAAGAATGAACAAAACCTTTCTTGAAATTGTTCGAATAATACATTGAGTGCTGGTTCAGCTAATTTCATAATAAACTGAATAATATAGAAACAAAAAAACTTATTATAGAAACAATAAAAAAACCGACTTTCATTACTTTGCTACTATCAGGTTTTTCAAGATAGGCTTGAAATTCTTGAATACGTTGAATACGTAAATCAAATGATCGTTCATCACGTATAACTTTTTTTAATAAACGTGCACATTTTGAATCATCATCAAAGATTTTTTGTAAATCGTCAGACATTCCTTCCATATTTTCATCATCAACAGGATTACTCGATTGTGATCGAGGATTATTTCCATGTGATTGACGCATTGAATCATAATAACGATTATTACGAGAGGAATAAGATGACATTATGTTTTTAAAACATCTAGAGAAATATATATATATATATTCTTGCTTTTTTAAAGCTCGTACAATTCTTTTTTGATACAGATATATAACTGTCTATGTCAAAATTTGCACTGATAAATATATTTTATTTCGTAAGATGAATTGATACCTAATTTTTTTCTTCTTCTTTACAACTACCTGCCTATCTGTCTGGTAATGAGAGGAACCAATCGAACATTATCAGTTGATCTTTATACTGATGTTGATTCTATTCGCTAGATAGCGCAATCTATCGGTTCGAAGACATTATTTCAAATTATTCTTAGTTTTTTATTTTCGTATAAATTGAAATCAATCCTTTTCTTTCGATTACGTGTATATATATACAACTGAATTTATGTGTAGTGGTGCATTACTAATAGGCGCGTACCGAATGAGAAGAAGCTAAGAATTTTAATGCATCTGATTCATATTATTCATCTTATCTTATAGAATAAAAGAAGATTGGAATATATACTTATATCGAACCAAAAGTTTTGACAATTTTATAAACCAGTTAACATTTAAGAGTCTACTACATGCATAAACAATAGAATGCCTTGTCTATAACCCATGTAGAGCCCGTCGGGTGCAAGAATTTCTGGATCCGGACTCGGCCGACTCCGAGTATGACGCAATGGGCTCTGAACCCGTGTCGATTGATACGCTTGTTTCTATTTTCATCGTAACTTTCCCGTATATAGCTCAACACATAAACGGATTGTATCATTTCAAAATAATCCGTAGGCGATTATCCAACGCCCATATTTCCTGGCTACGTCACTTGGTTGTATTCACAAAAAACTATCTTCATTAGGGTCTATTTCTATGCAAAGTTTCAAATCGAAATTTAAAAAATTCAGTTTTTCTCTTATTCGAATAGTGTACATGAATGAAAATGTATTCAAAATCTATTTTGATGGGCATTTCGTATTCGTCGAAGTATTTTATTTCAACAACAACAACAACAACAACAACAACAACAACAACAAAAAATATACAGAATCCAATATAAGACATAGGTCGGTTTATACGAACAAGCACATATATATTTTTTTAATAGTTTCATATCATCAAACAAATATTTAACAATCTTATAATTTTATTTGTAATAATCGTTCAATTTCATATTGATCATTATTATTCATTTCTAATAAATCTTTTGAATAAATATATAGAAAATTATCATTTAATTCATTTAAAAAAATTTTACTAATAATATCAATAATATCAGACCATGTTTTTTGCTTATTTGATGTCCAATAAAAATGAAATATATCATGTTCAAGTAATTGTAATTGTTTAAGTGTCGGTAAATTTTTATTATTTTCATCTGATATAAGATGAAGAAATTGAGTTGCATATTCTAATACATTATATTTAGTTCGATCGAGTTGTTTATATTTTTCTTCAAATGTTAATAAAGTTTTTGTTCGTTTATAATCCATTGATATATCTTTTGTTTTTCGTTTAGATGGACGAGTCTTTACCAAAAATAAAGAAACAATTAATTTAAGATATTCTTTTCATTTGTTTTTTTTTTTTTCAACATACTTTTGTTTTTTCTAGGAAAGAATCAATAGCCCAATCGATACATTGAGACCATTTTTCTGCTTCATTTTTTTTATTTATTGAATATCGTTCAAGCCATTTTTGTTTTATCCATAATAAATGAATTGGACGTGCATAATAAATACATATTTCATTATCATTCCATTCTGATGATAAATCTTGTTTAGCTGTAATAATACGTTTAATATCATCTTTTGGTATAATAAGATGAAAAATTGAACAAATAAATTGTTTTTCATCATTGAAACGATTATTTTTATAAAGATGATCAATATTTAATCCACGATATTTTGTTAAAGATGTATCTGTTGAAAAATGTTTTTCACATTCTATATATAAATCATATCGTTGATTATCATCAAGAATTTTATTACGTTCATTAAATATAAGTTTAATAATGAAATCAAGTAAAAGACGTTTATGTCTAGGATATGGTAATTTTCCATTAATACCATTATAATTACAACAAATTCGTTCTTCTTGATTAAAAATTTTTGAATAAGCTTTAAACATAAGATTATCGAAATTTTCTATTGAACGAAGATTACGAATAAGTGAAATAAGATTTGGTTGAATTGAATCATGAAGAAGAGGATAATTAGGTAGAAGATGTTTTGGTGTTAATCGATTTTGAATAATGTCATCTAATGTAACTGATGATAATGAATAAGTTTTTTTAGATGTTGAACTTTTCGAATCAGTTCTAAACAAAACCAAGAAAAAAGAAATGCATAGTCGATTCGATGTATTCGAGAAGTTCTTTTAAATTTAAATTCTCGATTTAACTGTGCATTGAACTAATATATATTAAACTATTTTTAAACTTGTCTTACATAAAGATGATTTGAAAAAATATTCAACAGAATGATTTTAATTTGAAAATAATCAAGTCTCATATTACTTCTCATTGTATTGGATCACATACAAAACCAAAATAGAGTGGCATATTCATTGCTGAGATATTATAAAACAAAAATCACAATGATGCCAATAATATAGACTCTCGTTATTGTTATTTCTTCGGAAGTAAACAGCAATCGTATGTAGAAATAAAATGTTATGGTCGATTAAATTTGTTTCCATCTTACTTTTCATCTTCATTATTTTGTGATACATCCGATATGAATGATGTTGATGTGAATTGTTCATTTGATTCTGTTAGATTTTCTTTAGATGATTCTATAATGAGAAAAAAAACAGATGTTACAAATTTTAAATTTTTCTTTCAATATAGAATATTTCTTTTACTTTGAAAAAAATCATCTGTTGTTAAATTAAATGTATTTGAAAGATTAAGTATTAATTTTTGTGCTTGTGCTAAGAATGTTGTTGTTTGAGTAACTAATTCTTCTCGATGTATTCCATTTAAATATAATTCTGTATCATTATTTTTCTTTACAAATGCATTAACAAGTAATTTAGCAGTTGTTTCAATTGCTGTTAAATTATCAAGAATACCTTGACGATCAATTGAATTATTCATTTATTTATCGAATCCAAAAAGAAAAACAAATTTTTCAAATTCGTTCTATACATTTACTGATTAAAACAAAGAACTCGAAGTAAAAAACAACAAGTGTCATCTTTATTTAATTTATGATTGGTGAATTATAATCAATAGAGGTTTTATCTATCGGGGAAAAAAAAAGAGAAAATAAAATACGTTAAATAAATAACTAATAGCAAGAGAAAAATGATCACATAAATTCGATTAATAAAAAAACAAAATTTTGATTTTTGTTGTCATAATAATTTTACTGCTTTTTATTTAAATGAAAGACATTTTTCACAGGCTCAAAACAAAATTGGAATTAAATAAAACAAAATCACTGTTGAAATAACTAAAAATAACAAATAAATTGAAATTAAAAATAATAAAACAAAAAAAAAAGAGAAAAATTCAAGTTAGTTCGATTTATTGAAATAGACACGGTTCACTAAATCACTGTGTTACTTATTTGATCATCATCAAAACCTTCTAATAAAACATATTCAACATCATCATGTTGATTTGTCGTTAATTTTGATTTAAAACAAAAGCAATTAAACTGTTGAATAATTATTATTATAAAACAAATACTTAAAAGTATTAGAATGAAAAATAATGAAAACATAATGATAGTTTGATGAAAACCATCTAATTGAGAAAATTTATCACGAATTTTATCTATTGGAGCTTTGTACCACCAAGTTGAAAAAGTTGATGAAGTTACAAGTGGATGAAGACAAAAACCTTTTAAAAAAAAATTAAAAAAAAAAAAATAAAATATGAATAAAATGCTTTTTCTTACCATCCCATATTGATGGACATTGACAACAATCATCAGTAGTTATATTTGATGTACAACAAGATAAACATTGATGAGTAGAAACATTAAGTGACATTGGATACGAACATTGACGACAATACGAACCAGGATATAAACATTCAAGACAATTGTCTGTACATAATTTGCATCCCTTTAATAAAAGAAAATCTTTTGTTTGTTTTGTAAATTATAAAAACTTGAACTTTATGACTTAAATCTTTTCATATATGATTAATTTTCTTATATTAAATATCAAATTATGCTTTGATAGTAGTCGTAAAACGTATATCTTACGAGGGAAGTCATCCAACTAATTAATCGCTTTAGAATCATGTAGGTCCTAATGAACTATGAATACCCGGAAAAGAGGTCGGGTCCTTAACTTATTGCTACCACGAGATCTTGCATTTTTATGTTATTTTTTAGCATAATGCTGTTGGTTTCTCAAGAATACCAGGAAAATTGAGTTTTGAATTTCAACTTGAAACTTTGCATAGAGACACATCTTAACGAGAATAATTTATTGTGAAAGTTTCAGATCTTTTGATTGCTTCTATTCTGAAATAAGAATATTGAATTCTGTCGAATGTTAAAAAAATGCTTTTAATAGCTGTATCTTAGAGTAGAAACAACGAAAAGATCTGCAACTTGCATAATAAACTATTCTTGTTAAGGTCTGTCTCTGTGCAAAGTTTCAAGTTGAAATTCCCAACTCAATGTACCTGGTGTTCTTGAAGGGACCACGGCATCGTGCTAAAAAGTACCATAAAAATGCAGGATCTCGGTAGCAATAAGCTAAACGCTCAAACTCTTTTCATGGTATTCGTAGCTCATTAGGACTTACATGATGTGCATAGTTTTGACTGAGAAGCGATTTGAAAGTTGAGGATCTTACCTCGTCAGCCATGATGGCTTAATAGAGGACAGAAGTACAGCAAGGAGCAGAGGAAAGCCAACTAACAGTCTCTTCAATTATTGCTGTATAGTCTATGAATCTCTTGAAGATTTCCTATATATAATATAACACTATTGTTTCTTTGTTGATTTTATTTTTTGTTTTTTTTTATGAAGATATCAAAGAAAAAAACCTTAGACTTGATTTCGATATAAACTTTTACTTTGAAACCATTGTTTGATAAACATTAGAAAAAAAAATTAAAAATTGTTTCACTTTGTTAGTTACTTACATTATCATCTTTACTATAAAAATTTCCATTTGGACATAGACTCAAACATTGTTTTTGTTGTTCATCAAAAATAAAACCATCTGCACATGATTTACAATCATCTTCCGATAATCCTTCACACAAAACAAACACATATATTTTTTTTTCTTATAATAAAAGAATCTATTTATACCTCTACAAGTACGACAAATTGGATGACATAGAAGACATTGTTTATTCTTTAAATAATAACCATCTGAACATTTTTCAACACATTGGTCATTTAATAAATTTAATTTATCATTGCATGTTAAACAACTTGTAGAATTTGTACATGTCACACACGGATTTTGACATGGTTGACACTGACCATCCAATAGAAAAGTACTATAAAATAAATTAAAACAAAAAGTAAAGCTAATATGTTTTTAATCAACAATGTAAAAGTCTTTAACAAAATGTTAAACACTATTTCAGACTGATGAACACATATTCATGTTAAATGATATTGTTAAATCCTTGAACAATCGATGTGGTCTAAGTCAACGTAAAATACCATGAGGATTTCGGGTACATCAGTTAATAATTTCACGTAACCGTCGAAGACGGACATCAGTTGTTATAAGAAAACGTCGAAAAATTCTCAAAATTAATAGTGAACAGTAACCAATTTGAGTATGAAAAAGAAATTGTAGCAAAATATGTCGAAAATTGTTAAATGGTTGTGATTGAATTATGTACGATGAAAAAATTCTTCAAATCACTATTTCTGCTCAATCGATCTAGTTACAACTCCTACAAACATTAAGTTTCAAACGAAAGCAACATTTGAACTAAAAGTAATGATTTGAATGTTACGATGAAATACGACACATTAACCCAGCCGTATTGCTCCGTAAATACCGGGACATTAAACGAGCTCCCTCTCAAAAATCTAACTTTGATAGGGTACATGAGATATTCATGAACCTTTGCATAAATGTTAGCCTCATGGGAGTATATTAGTAAAAAAAATTTCACACTTCTATATCTTACCATTCACAAGATTTTCAGGGATCAAGCTGTAAAACATGGTTTCTATGCGGACAAATTTTTTCCTAATGTACTTCGAGTTGCTTTTAATTTGAAAGAGAACTCATTGCTGCTTCAAATGAGGGAAAGGCTTTTTTTTAAAATTTTTACTTTGTTGCATTTTTCTGAAAACCTCAGGGTTTCTCTAGCATTGATGACCAATTAGAAAATTCCTTTCCTCTCATCTGAAAGACTATGCATGTATCTATCGATGAACAAAACAAAATACAGCTCTCTAGAATTGTCTCGATATTCGTTATACCGTCGAATGATGTGATAAAGATAGAGTATGGGTCAAAATTTAGATTTCCGTGCGTTCCAAATTTCTCCGCCATTTCAAATGCTAAAAAGTTCGGATTGGTTTTAAAACGTAGCCAAGATGTGGCGCTACAACTTAGCAGGACCCGATTTTTCTATTTTCTCCTAGCCTGTGTTCCTAGAACACTCCTCAGATAGAATACGGAAAACCTAAAGGGATCGGGATAGGTTCAGAATGGTTAGTTTTTTATAAACATTAATGAAGAAATCACAAAATCTGGCTCTGTTAAGTAGTAGAGCTAATTTTTGCTTTCATTTTAAGATCAAGTCCAGCTGTCTAACGTTTAAAATGATGGAGAAATTTGGAATACACGGAAACATAAAAATCAAAATTTTTTAGAAAAAAAAAGTTATTATCTTTTGTATGAGGTTCAAACAAACCTATATAATATCCTTAAATCTCATCATAAAATCAATAAACTATAGTGCATTCGAGAGAAGACACTTTACTCTATCTAACAAGCTACAAATCACAAAATCGACAAATTCGACTTTTTCTGGGATCCCCTTAATGCAGTCGTATGTATGATAGAATACCGCAAAATTACGGTATCGTATACGGCCAGTAGTACTGAGCGTGTTATAACGACTCACTACGATAATTGATCCGACTTGAAAATCAAAAAATGTTGATCAGTTAGTTTGAAGAATCAAACAAAAGGCAAAAGAATTTGATTAAGAAACGTTGTAAGTCATGATAGAGGATGTTCGGAAGAAGCTTCAAGCTATGTGATGAGACGGACTGTATTCAATTTTCTAAATACAATTTTTTTTGTAGTATTTTTCATGCTCTTTCTAATAAAAAAAGAATTAGTTTTTCATCTGCTAAAATGTCTGAGTTGTGCAGTTCAACATTTTTTTCTTAAGACTTTTGCATCACTCATTATTATTATTATTATTGTTATTTCATTTTACCCTGAATCACATGTTGGAAAACATTGTCGACCAACTTTATAATATCCTTTAAATGTATCACATTCACTGCAATCATGTAAATCAGTACATCGTTTACATCCAATTGGACATGGTACACATATATTTGTTTGAATTTCATTTGTTTTTTTTTCCATTTCATATGAACCTGCTGGACATTCATTAACACAATGTCCATCAGTAAGAAGTACTTCTGTTATTGGATTACAAGCAATACAATCATTTGGTTTTGGTCCTTTACATTGTGTACATGATGAATGACATG
>CAJNOL010000233.1:181399-195009 GCA_905250125.1 Rotaria sordida
ATAAAATCCTGGTGAACATGATGAAACACATGTATGATATTGAAGATTAGGAAATTTGCTTGTTTTATCACATGAATTACATTGATAAGATTCATGTCCACTACAAGTTAAACATCGAGAATCACACCATCGACAACTACAAAAAACAAAACAAAAGTAAATTATTATTCTATATGAAAATTTTATAATATAAATATAAATTTACGTATTTGTTGTAAAATCAAAATATTCACTAGATTCACATTCCTGTGCTGCTTTTACACAATCTGTATCTTTAAGTGCATAACCAACTGGACATGTTGTACATATATAAGAATTTGTATCACATGATGCACAATCAGATTTACAACGAACACATTTTCGAAGTTTGTGATCTTATTAATGAGAAGAAAAAAATATATATATTTTTGTTTTTGAAATTTTTATTCAATTCGTTTATTTACCAGTATAATAATTAGTAGGACACGATTCAGCACAAATCATTGTATCATGTATAAGAAAGAAACCAATTTTACAACTTATACAACTATTTTCACTAGCATCACGACATGAACCACATTTTGTATGACAAGGTAAACATGTTTTATCTGTTTCAAATGGATAAGTACCTTCAGGACATATACCTACACAACGACTAAATAGAAAAAACAAAATTAATCATTAAAACAAAAAGATATAATTAGAGATAGAATAAATTTCTTTATATATTCACTTACAATTTTCCATCTGTTAATGGTTGTTTATAATGTCGACATACTGTACAACTTGTATCAGTATTACCACATGGTTCATTAGGATTACATTCGATATAACACTAAAATATATATATATATAATAGAAATAAAATTTTGTAATTAAAATTTTTCAAGCAACTAATACAATAAATTTTAAAGAGTACAATATATAAAAATAGCTAGGCAATTTTCAAATAATTGAAAGAGCAAAATAGAAGATTAGCACTAATCTAATTATATAACTTTACTTAACACTTATGATATTATTCACATCATTTTATGATGTATAAAAATTCTATATAACAATTCAATAAATACATGATATGATGGCAGCTGACTAATGGTTCTCTTAACATTAAGTTTTTTTTACCTGATATCGTTTTCTCAATAATAATTAAAAATATTTCTGTGTTAGTTTTTTTTTTAGCTTTGAGCTAAAACACAAGTGACTATTCACTTTATTTAAAGTAGAAAAAATAGTAACGATAGAAAAAAAAATCTATAGAAGAGAAAGATCATGTATACTGACAAGTCATAGAAGATAGTTTTTGTTCAACATTGAAATGCATAGTAAAATAAAAGCACGAAAGAAATTTTCTATTACAAAGCAGTACAGGAATAATGATATTGTGTCATAACTAATGAACAAAATGCAAATGATTATTATGCATATATATATATATAACCAAATAGATCTGTAAAAAATAAATTACTATTACATTATTTAAAACAAAATTTAACTAGTAACAATTAAAAATTAATAAAACAAATATCAAAATATAACAATATGAGAACGTAGAGGATGTAGAAGAAAATAAAGACAACCATGAATGATTACTTACTTTAGATTGATTAGTTTCAGGTGATGAACGAGGTGATATGGGATAATCACTTGTACCATGAACGACAAGTCGCCAAGATAATAACTCAGCTAGAAAGACAAAGAAAATTCTTAATTTCAAACAAACCATAAAGTCAATGCATGTAGAGTGAATCTTAATAAAATATCTGTCAGTCTGTTGTGAAGATCTAAGGATTCTTATCATTTTGAGGTTTTTAATACCTCACTGAAGTCTATCTTATGCACGGTTTTCATGTTGGAAATGTTCCCTCGTCAGATATAGCTTTTTTCATTTCTGGTTCAATTACAATGATTACAAGAAGTAGGTACACATAATTCTCTGTTTTGTTTTTAGTTCTATTTAATACTATTAAGAACGATCAAAAATAACATCTTAAATAACTGCTACTACAAGCAGAGATGGAACCGACCGGTCTACTGGCACCGAATGATATATCAATAACTCATAAGTACTAGAGAAAGTGTAGTTTAGATATGGAAAATTCGGTTTATCGTGTGACAAACTTGATGGTCAAGTTGTATCACATAATTGCTATAGAGATTGAACTAGTCTGAAGTTTTGATGCCTGGTACTAGTACTAGTCCGGAAAAGTCAGACAGGTCGGTCTACCGGATACTAGCAGGTAACCAATATCGGGTTCCATTTCTAACTGTAAGATTCTCCTTTTCACATAGTTTAATGTTCTAATAATTGACATAGAAAAATTTTTCTTTTCTCCGTTCAACTTGATAATATTCATCCATTCTTTACCTGATCCTCCACCTGTATTAGATATTTGCAGTTTCCATTGTCCATGTGGGCTTTCAAGCCATAGTTGCACTGTTAAAAAAGCCCAATTGCTAAAACCACTATCACTATGATCGTTAGCTCGTTTCTAAATTAAATATATTTTAATAACAATTTAAAGAATAATTAATTCTTACTGGTAAAATTTGTGTTTTTGTATTTGATGGTGAATAAAGATAGATTTCTATTTCTCCTCGTTTAGTTGCCGATAGATTTACGTATACTTGTACTTGTTCAATATAATTTACTTGATTTTTGATATCACCACTATTTTTACATTCTGTTAAATCACTAGAAAATGTTTCATTCGATTCAGATTTTATAGTCTTTTTCGGATTATAAGTCATCGATTCACATGTTGACATAGCTGGAACATTTTTCCAACCACTTGCATACCATGTCATTAAACCAGCATCCATAAGACCAAAACCATATTTATTACTTACTAGAAACCAAAAAAAAAATAAATCAAGAAAAAACAAAAATAATTTTACCATTAAATCCAGCTGCATTTCGAATAATTTCTGTATTCGATGGAATAGCATGTGGACGAGAACCAAGAACTGTTATATACATAATATCACGCCATGTTAAATTAGGACTAAATAAAAAAAACAAAGTTCATGTAAAATAAACAATAGAAAAAAAAGGAAAATAAATACTTGGCTTCGAGAACAAGAGCATAAACAGCTGCAGCTAATGGTGCTGCTGCTGATGTTCCCGTATGATGATGTGTACAAGAATGATGTAAATCCGTAGTAATCTTTTCAAATAAAACAGAAATAATAACAAAAAAAAAACAATAGTAAAGACTTATAACATACTATATCATGATCAACCTGTCCTTGTCCACTACTATATGCTGTAGTTAAAGTCGCTGAACATTCTTCAAGATACCAAGGTGGAGTTCCCCCTTCTGCTACAGCACTAACAGCAATCTAAACAAAAAAGTTGCTTTTTTTAGCTTTCGACAAGGTACCTTAATTTTCATTTTTTTGAAAAACTGGTAACCGTTTTATGTTGAAAAGAGTTCTTGAAAGAATGCTTGAGTGAAACGTACAGCTTAGTTCAATATTACATTTTGTAGAGAATTGTTCGTTCTACAAAATGATCGACTCTGATAACTTTTTAGCATATTCAAAAAAGGACTTATAGAATACACAAAAACCTAGTGGCTCAGCATTAAAAAAGTTTTTCAAAGAGTCTCTCACTATTTTTCAACAAAAATAGACACAACATTTCCAAGAACATATTCAATTTTTGTTCGCACAAAATTTCTAAGCCCATATTCAAAAAGAACATCCTAAATCATAGCTTTTGACTTGTCGGAAATATTTTCTAGTTGGTCAAAAGTGCACAAATATCTTTCGATCATCTTTTATTCAAAATAAGTAATCATACTGTATAAATAGAAGTTATATAACCATCACAAGCACATGAATCTGATGCACGACCACCATTACCACTTGCCCAAACAAATATTGATCCTTTTCCACCTCGACCCTATAAATTCATTAAAAGAATAAAGATACAAAGTGTTCTAAAAATCTAAACGAAATAGAAACACGAATATCTCGTTAACAGTTCAAGTAATTGATATAAGACATTTTGTGACTTTATTAGACGCTTCTTAAATTTTTATTTGAGTATGCTGTTCAAAGTGATCTTACCCAATTGAAACACATAAGTCTATTGATGTCAAACAATTGAAAAAAAAGACATTATATAGTTTCTTTTGAAGTCATTTTCTCTACTCTAACTGCTAGTAGACATCTCGCAAATACTATGTTTCATAGAAAAAGATCTGAGTCACGTTAAGTGCGACAAATGTAGAATTTATTGAATTTGACAATCTGTTGAATTTTGCCTGTTAGAAAAACTGTTTTCTAGAAACTAGAACTTTTTACCATCAATATACGAAAAAATCATATTTTGTAATGTTATTTTCCGAGTTCTGTCATATTTTCGAGCAGCAATATCTCAAACGCATGATATCAGTTTACTTTCATAAACTTTCATCTGTCATTACTTTACAGCTTTCACAATGTGATCAATGTGCTAGAATGTCAGTTTTACAGAAATATTGAGAGATAACTTTAATAAATTCTTTATGTAATATTTCCTTGTAAAATTCGATTGACAGTTTCCGTTTTAAGATATCTGCAACATCAAAACCCAAATAAAGCTTTTTTTATGCATGGTTCAATGGACCTTGATCTGCTGATCAAGGAAAAGTGGTTTTTTTGTTGAACTTCTGCAACTTATATTTTCAAGTTCAGCGTCAAAAACTGAATACAAAATCGCCATTAAATCGAATCAAATGGTAAAACTCTCTTCATGGTGCCGATCCAAATTGATTCTATTGACATGTTTATTGGATGTTTTAAAAAACCTATCTAGGTTTTTTTTGTACAAGTAATAAAACCAAATACTTTATCGTATTTGATTCCATGTATCAGCAGTTATAGAATCATGCATCGCAATTTTTTCTTTATCGAGATAAATCGTTTTTGTTAAATAGCTAGAATTCTACTCATATTTCTTCATCAAAATTAAACTTTTACGTAATAAGAGATTATCATATTCGAAATCAGTATACAAAACTGGATCGATTAATGTATGTTCCCTAAAATTTTATTATCCTTCATTTTTTTTTGTGGTGAAAACCGATGCCGACAAAAATGATAAAAGTACACATCAGTCGATCTGGGTTTTTTTACGCTGATTCTGAATACGATATTCCTATTGTATGAATGCTTAATTTTGATGAAGAACTACGGACAGAATTCCATTACTATGTCATTCTACTCAGAGCTATGATATTTAGCAACTAATTAAAGAAGGACATTTTTTCAGGGACCAATGAAGTCAGTGTAAGAAGGAACCAAAATTTCTGCAACTTAAACTTAAAAGTCCCTAAAAATTTTAAGTCAATCCTTTGAACTGTTAAAGAGATATTTGCATTCCTTTTTTTTTTTGTTCGAACTTTTGCAATAGCCGGTATAATACTTGAATTTACTTACATGTAAAACACCATTTTCAAATGCTTTTTTAGCTAATAAACCAGGCCCATCAACAACAAGACCATTATCATCCGGTCCCCTAAATTCATACAATTATTACTTTTAAATACAAAAGAATTCAACAAAAAAAAAAGAAAAAGAAAAGATTTCATTTACCAACTAGCAGAATAAATTTCAACATGATCAGGTCGATGACTAATTGATCGTGCTTCAACACTATCTGTAACATCACCATCTAACATTCGAATACCTCCAACTCTAGCATGATAAGCAATTCCAACACCACATACTTGATTATTTGCTTTTGCTGATACTTCACCAGCACATCGAGTTCCATGTCTAAAGAACAAAACAAAATAGTTTTCTCTAGAAATTCATTTGAAAATTATCTTCATACTTATTTTCATCAGTAGGTTCATAACGTGGTGTTGGATCATCATCATTACCATTAATATCTGTACTAGCGTCTTTATCCTATTGAAAAGAAAAAACAAAATATTAATTAAATTTAAAGATAAACGAACATAATTTTCTTGTAAATCTGGATGATCAAATTCTAAACCATCATCAAGAAAAGTTACAACTCGTCCTCGTCCTGTATAACCCATTTTCCAAGCACCAGTTACATTTAAATCAGGTAAATTTGGTGTAACTAAATGTCGTTTCTAGAAAAAAAAAGATCTCAGACAAGAGAAGTAATCATTTCATAAAATAAAATCTAGCCTCTTACCAAATACCACATATCATTCCAATCAGGATCATTAAAAACAAATTCACGTTTTTGTCGTATTTTCGGTTTTTGACTTTCAGCCCATTCAACCTAAAATTAGAATATTAAAAATTATTAAAATAAATATTTTAGTTTATTATATACATGTTCATGTTCAAGAAGAATTTTAGCTGGATCAATATCATTTTCAATAGCTCGTCGATGTCGTATATGATTTTCAGACAATGGATCTTCTTCTAATTCACAAAAACAATCAAAAATCTAAACGAATATAATTTATTATGTTTGTTTGGTTTTTTTTGTTAAATTGAATGATAAAAGAAAAAACCTGTCGAACATAACGATATCCATGTTCTTGAGCAATTTTATCACCAAGATTTTTGCAATCACCTTTAATTTGAATAACAATCGTTTTCGGAGAATTGGAAGTTGATTTCGTTGTTTCAATTAATAATAAGAATAACGAAATGAGGAAAACAAATTCTAATGGGTACATTATTGAGGAGAAAATTGAAGAATCTATGAGTAATTAAATTAATTACATCATTGTGATTAATAAAAGTTGGTCGGATCTAAAATAAAAATTTTTTTTTTATGTATGAAAATTTCCTTGATTAAATCTCAAACAAGAATGAGTAACAATATGTGATGTCTACTACGAAACAAATTACTTTACGATTAAGAGTTATTTTATGTCATTCAATCAATTTATATGTGAATACTCATGGGTGTGATTAAACTAGCAATCCAATATTTCTCGATTTATTAAGAAAAAAAACGAATAAATATCGGAAGAACAAGAAAAAATTACATTGGTCAAAGTACAAACTCAATCAACCGAGTATTGTTTTAATTGTACGAACGAAAAGACACACGTATACACTACATCTTATACTTCAACATGGATTAAAATTGAGCTTTTTCTCCTTTATTATTATGTAGGTTTTCTATTGAAAATGCACGAATTAAATAAATAGAAGGATATTGATAGGCTTAAAGAATAAAGAATGATTCACTTAAATCAATATAATTTGCATGTATACCTATTATATTGTATTAATCAACCGTTCTGCTCCGTGAGTTCCGTTACTCACATTTCATTTTTTATTGTCAATGTACTTATATGCGATCTACCAATCCAAGCATCTGTCTATAAAGTTTACATTTATATTTTTCTTTATCATTGAAAAATTATCAGATATAATTTAGAGAAAAAACAAAATATTAAGAATTTAAAAAAGGGTTACGCCATCTACCATGTGAATTTTCAATTCAGATTCAATAAATGTGTTTAAATTTTTGAGTAACAAGAAGATTTCTATACTGAAGAAGAAAAAAAAAGTCGAATATAAATCGTTGCTATGTATCGATGTATTATTGATTATTCTTAGAGGTCGCTTAATATCAATGAATGTTTGATTTTTCTTTTTTGTGTTACAAATTTTCAATTTCGCTCTCGTCTTTACTAAATACTGGTTACTTCCGAAATACATAGCTGAGGTAATGTTCATCTAAATTTCAGACTTATGTCTAGATGAACTGTCAGATGTCAAATACTTCAAGCATATACCAAAATTAGTAACTGTTGCACTATAATACCTTATAGCAGACTCGAGGTAATTGCCTCTTATATATACTGATGGCTGGCATGTGAAACCTCCTCCTTTTCCTCCTATTTCCCAAAACATGTCCTCCTTCTCCTTTTGGCATCGGAATCCTCTTTTTCCTCCTTTTTATTAATTAAGCTTGTGAATGAGTATTTTCAATATTTTAAACAAAGCGTTTTTACGATGCTATGATTCAGACGATATTTGAAATGATTGATTATAGTACTACAACAAAAAATATACTTTAATTTTAACGAATATCAGTCTTTATTTCCAATTTTCGACAATATAAAGTGTCATCATCATGCAATAACTGGCAGAAACTTAAAAAGATTACGTATATTTACATATGTATGTATGTCTGGGTTGTGAATGCTCCTCCTTTTCCTCTTTTTTTTTTCAAAATGTCTCCTCCTTCTCCTTTTTATGATTATCTCCTACTTTTCCTTTTTTGCCACGAAATTTAGCAGCTAGAACGGTGGTTTTGGTACAATTTTGCGAATTGTCTGATACAACTGTCTGTCTCTACGGTTGCTACTCCAGGTAGAATACGGAATGTGCTTTGAGCAAGCAAAATAATTCACTAGAAAATGTTTTTTTTGAAAATCTCATTCTTGTCTTTGCATTACATAAGAATCTTGTGTATATTATGATGTTTCATATGATTGTACATTGCCTTACGCAAATATTTCTTTCAATAGATGAATGTGATACTATGGTATGCTTTGATATAGTTATTGACAAAGGAATATTTCGCGAAAGAGATTAGTAGAGAGAGAAGTGATGTTCCATCGATAGTAGCTGAAAATAACAGCATTTATTGTGAGGGACGAATAGTATCAAACATAAACATTTCTAATATACTTATAGCAGTAATAATCGCGCTTACAAAAGTATACGCACATGTTTCTGAAATATTCCGTTCGATAACATGAAAAATGGCTTCTACAATTCAAACGTCATTTAAATTCTCTAGTCTTTTTGTTAAATTTTCTTCGACATTTCATAAAATTCTGTGGCAAATGCCCTATTATATAATGTAACAGATTTCAACATTTTGTTGATAAAACGCATCAATTGGTTTTAATGAGATAGTACTATTTACACGAGGTAGTTGCGTCTTTTCATAAAACCATAGTTTAATTTTCTATTTTCTATTTGTTCCAAGTAACAATTGGAAAGAAGTTGTAGTTTAATTTTTTAACAAAGCATTACTAATTATTTAACGCCATCTCTTTCTGATTGAAAAGTTTGCATTGGATGTTATGAAAAAAAGACTTTTTTTTTTTTACATGTATTCAAAATCTAAAGCAAACATTTATTTGGAAACCGCTAATTTAAATAGCTTTTAACATGGAGCTGGGCTAGATTTTTTGATGGATTAACTGTAAAAAAAATTCAAGGTCATTACATGAACTTGATTTTTATACTCGTATATCTATCGAATAAAAGGGTCGCAACAAGTGAATATTATTCATTTCGAAAGTGAGTTTTGTCGTTATCAATGTGACTATATGATTAGGATGCGTGTGTCCTCAATGGGCAGAACTCTTTTGCATCGACTTCTGTTGAGAACTATCAGCCTTTGAAACTCTAGATGACGTTCTTGTTTCGTTCCATTCAAATCCCTCAATGCATTTGTAATACGAAAATATTGTTTCTACAGCAAAAGTAATATCCTCCTTTTTTTCTTCTTTTTAGAAAGCTATCCTCCAAAAAACTTTTCCGAAAATCCTCCTGAATTCTCCTTTTTCCCAAATGACTGTTCACATGCCAGACTGATGGTCCAAAGAGTGTTCTATAATATTTTATTATTTTTTTCAATTCATATGATACTATAAAAATTTTTGATCAAAGCTGTTCATCTCTTGATTTAGATGATTAAGAAAAATTTTCATTTCTACATTAAAGTTTATACTTCACAACACGGATTACACAGTAGACAATTTTATGATAAATAAACTGAAAAAAATCTTTCAAAACCAAGATTTTTTAGAAAATCGGTATCTCAGTCAAGAAGCATTTGCGAAGCTTTACGCTAACCAAGTATACGTTGTAGGTATAGAAGAAATTTGCTAAAGACGTCTTTTCGGAAAACGAATAATGGTTTTTTCACAACGAAAACTTTTCTTATAAATCGATAAATTAGAAGCTCTAGTTTCAGGTTATATAAAGAGTATTCCATAAGTATCGGCCCTATTTTTATTTTATTCTTAATCTGTACTATATGTAAAGATGGATAGACATGGACGATATATTTTTTGAAGAGTATTGTCTAAGTTATTATCCAAGAAAAATTATACTCAATTTGCATCAACCCTAAGAAAGTACTGCACTAATAAGAATATTGAAAAACTTTTATCAACCAATTTTTTTTTTTACCTTTTATATCAATATTTTTAAATACAGAAGACATTGTAATATGGAAGTCGGCGTCGGAAAATGTCAAAGTATTACAAAATGTATTAATCTCATCGTTATATATTAAGATAAGAATATAATTATCCGGACTCCGTGTGAGATGGGATGGGGACGAAAAAAATCATCCCATGAGATGAGCCATTGCGAGCTGTCTCATATGGAATGGGATTGTCCCATCCTACGCGAAGTCTTGATAATTATAGTTTAAAAATAACAGCCAATTGCTCACTCACTACAAGAAACTGTTGTCATTCTATTTTTACAACATCCTAATCATGCGAAAGAAATTTTTAATATACACTTTTCTTGTATGAATCTTCCACGTGTGTAATTCATTGTGACACATATTGATTAAACATATATTCTCTAAACTTCTGTTTCTCTAGTTTGAATATGACATTACAATGCTGTTGTCGCCAATATGTATGCGAAAATAAATTTTCCCTCATTTTGAATAGTGTACAACAAGAACAGAACAACAAAAGTGACTCATAGTGAGTGAATGATAGCTTAGATGTTACTCTTCAAAAATATATCTTCAATATGCATTTATCTTTAAATATGGTAGAGATTTTTAAAAAAATAAAAATGGAACCGATACTTATGGAACATTATTTAGAGCTTGTCACGTTACGTCTTGTGGTACATTCTTTTTTTTTTTTTGTTATTAAAACATATTTAGAGATATAAATATAAGATGCAAAGTGCAGCCATTTATTATAGGTTATTTGTTCGATGTATAGATGATTTCCTCAAATCTTCTATGAGGTGTTATAGTTCTACTCTCATTATTTTTGTTATACGCTCAGTAGTTTGTCTTTCACTGTCGTAATTGAGATAAGAAATGTGATTGCCAGGTGCGAAGAAGTTTCAAATAATAATAATAATATGTTTGATATCTATACAAACAATTTTAACAGATACCGAAAGATATGAGTAAGATGCAAAGAAAAATATCGATTTCATTATATATTAAATTTTATTGTCTTAATGTAATATCATATTTTTGTTATAATTCATTGCAAGACTAGATAATACATATTATTGAAGGGATAAACACATGCAAACTGCTAGAATTAATCATAACATTAAACAAGGATCATCTACATATGATTAGCGCTTTTGGCTTTGATTGCTTGAAACATTTGTACCACTTCCACCAGGACCAGATGAGCCACTACCAGCACCTGCACCAGGATCACCTTTACTTTGTCCTGGAGCATTTGAACCGGTACTTGATCCACTTATTGCTTGATCATTTCCCCCTGCACCACCACTAAACAATTGTCGATTAATTTAATTTCATAGATGAAAATCTGAAAAATATTTTACATTACCTACGAGGACCTGTAGTTTGTCCTGCTTGATTCGATGAGAGACCACCTTGGTTGCTTGACATTTTTTTATAAGATAATAGTTAGAAAGCTAAAAAACAAGAATCTGCTTCAATACTTACGAGTATGCAGTATATATATAGATGTATATTAGTCGCAATAAATATGACATAGACGGAAAACAGAAGAAAGATTTTTATGGAATAACCTGTCGATGAATATGTACTCATTTCCCTTTTCTACTCGCTGATATTGAAGGATAAGCATATTTGCCATATGACGTTGTGAGAAATGCTACTTTGTTTACAGATTATACTACATAGATCGATTATTTTTGTCCTGTATTACCTCACGTTATGTATACACGTGAAGATCGTTTAGACAATTTCCTTCGTTAGAAAAGAGGAAAATACATCTATGGTTTAGTAAATAATAATTAATTTTAGAAGAAAGAATTGAACGAGAATAAAATGTATCTTCTATTTTTTATTGATATGTAATTAGCATCAACAATAATGACATTCATTTCTATTGAAAAAAATCTTATTATGAGTATATCGGACAGTTCAGAAGTTTTCTCTTGATTTATATATATATATTATTGTTCTATAGTAAAAACATATAATTATGGAATTATGTTTACAAAGAGAAAGTATAATAAAAATATGTTTTTACAAAATGATTCTATATAATAAAAATTACAAACGAAACTTGTTATAATGAACTTTATTTTCAATTCACTTGTTGACCACAACCATGCATAAAAAATGATCACAGACTAGCTTGTTTGTTGAGAGAATATAGTTGATAATGGAGATATGGAACCTAATGGAGGCAATCGAAGTAAGGAATTGCCTGGCATTTTCACTTGAAGAAGTGATCTCAGAATGTATGAAGATCCGTGTGTCAAGATCCTCGGCACCGTTACAAAAGCCGGTAGTTGAGAATTTTGAAAAAGGTTTGATGATGTTTGATGCATCTCGTTAGGATTTAGTTGCGTTGGTAGCTTGATGAGATATTTTAGTGAATAGAAAAGTGTAACACTAGTTGTATGTTCTGACTACATGACTGAACTTCTTTGTTGGAATTGCATCATATATTGCAATTATTTTATATATCTTCAAAACTTTGATTACTATCATCAGAAAGTGAAACGAGATTCTAGAAATTCATAAAAGCTATTATACATATATTTGAGTTATTATTGTTGATAATAAATTCATAATTTGCCAGTAATATCTGAAGTAATAAATACTTTATCTAAATCTAGAGAAATAATAAATATCCAAGTTTTTATCGATATTCATCAAATTGACTACAATTATTAAAAAAAAACGTAAACAATCTCTATGTGAAAAAGCTTTACACTACTAAACTCAGTTGATATGTATGATTTATTATAGTCATCAACGTATGTACATGTATCATGACAAACAACATAAGATAACTGCATTTGAAGATGATGTTTTTCTTGTTTTGAAATCTTCAATATTTCAACTAGTGAATAATTTTACTTCTATAAGTTTTCATAGTTCTTCTCATTATTTGTCATTTGATTAATTCGATTTCTTTCATTGTAATTAAATTTTTTCTATGAATATTTTATCTAGATGTAACAAAGGAAAATATCTTTGATGGTAAACATTATTATTTGAAAATATTTTCGAAATAGATCGATAATAACAAAGAGATATTTTGTATCTCTACTTTAGCTCATCCTCAATACGAATATTTCTATCTATACTAGTTTATGAAAACAAGAAATTCTATTTTTCTTAATTCAATCATTGAATTAAGAATTGCGACTGTTAAACAAAACTGTAAATAATCAAATGATACATTTACAAACAGTACGTTAGTATCGATACTGCTGCTGACATTAAACTAGATGTATTTTTCTTGGAAAAACCTTGAATATCGTGTTCAATATAAATGGCTTATCTTTGCTAAAGATATTCTCACTCATTAGCTCAATTCTTAACCTAGTTATCAATCACTTGATTGGGATAATACATGAAGTTGTACAACTTCTAGCTCAAATGTTCATGCCAAGTATATAATATTGACTCATTTGAAACTCAAGTAAAATAAAATAGATAACTGAGAAAATTC
>CAJNOL010000234.1:0-25131 GCA_905250125.1 Rotaria sordida
GGTGCATAGCCGATCCGTGAAAATCTACGATTGGCTGAAAACATGCTCCCTGAAATCTGATTGGCTGGCATGCAGATGAAGCAGACATCTGATTAGTTTGGGGGAGGGGGTGGAACTATCGAGTAATCCAATAGCTAAGATTAAGCTTTGTTGCAGGATTGATGATGTTATAGGTCAAAAAAACTTTTTTTCGTTCTGTACGAACGAAGTTACGAACATACGAACCTTGCTCGGTGTATGACCCTCCTTCCAGTAGAGGGAATTACATACAAGTTAACGCGACGCAAACGTCGTCGACCCTCTACTGAAAGGATATGATGCTGCAGAGATTCGGGTATTTGAGCAGGAAAATACAATAACTATTGTATTGGTATACATACTGGGTAAGGACTATTTAAAAAACTTCTATACTATTTTTGGATGGGACACATCAAATTATATTAGGAAAAATATTTCGACTTTTCTAAAACTTTCGTATGAAAGAAACCTGCGAGGACTGTCGTATACAAGAATGATAAAAAAAAGAGCCACAATGCTGACCTGTACAAAGCCTTCTCTGATCTGTGGCACATTATATTCTTGAATCGAGCTCTTTCCTTCTCACTTCACATTGAACTTAGACAAATGATAGACTCTTACTTTAAAATTTTTTGTAATCCCTAGTAAAAGTATTAATAAAGTGAAAACGTCAGCTTATCACCTTCTTTAGCAACTGCGATTTTTTTATCACTAGTTACTCTTGAAAACTCATTTTCTACAAATCCAAATCCAAAAACGCACGATAAGCTCGTCAACATCTTCAAAATCTCATTTTCTCACACCGTAGCTTCAAAACACAAGATTGGCTCGAGTACCACTCCGTGAAATTTCCTTCGCCAACAATCCGCTCCGAAAAATGCCAGATCCCGCCAATTTCCTTGCCTCGCAATATACTTCATTGATGGCCCATATGAAAACAAACCCCTGATGGGCTCTATTTCAGTTCCGCGAAATCCCATTGGCTAAGACCCCATCTCGGAAATCCTCGGATTGGCCCGATTTCGGCGCCGCTAAACACATCGACTGTTGGGCCATATCGAAAAAACTATAATTGGCTGAGCTTCGGTTGCGCCGAATCTCATTCACTGATAGGCCATACCCACAAACACGTGATTGGCTCAGCTTCCCCAGCGCGAAATCTCGTTGGCTAATCGCCTATATCAAGCCGTCCCTCGTTGGCTGGCATTCAGCTTCGCGAAACCCCATTGAGTGAGCGCCCATATCGGAAAACCCTTGATTGGCTGGAGTTCTGCAGCACGACATCCCCTTGCTTAATCGCCATACCGCAAAACCTCTAATACCTCGATTCCGACTTCGCGAAATCCCATTGGCTAAGAGCTCATAGCGGAAAACCTCTGGTTGGCTCGATTTCGCCTCTGAGAAGTCTCATTGGCTGAGAGCCCATATGGAAAAAATTCTGATTGGCTCGAATTCGCCTCCGCGAAATCCCATTGGCTTAGAGCCTATATCGAAGAACCTCTGGTAGGTTCGATTCGGGCTTCGCCATATCCCATTGGCTAAGAGCTCATATGAAAAAACTTCTGATTGGCTCGATTTCGTCTCCACGAAATTCCATTGGCTAAGAGCCCATACCGGAAAACCTCTGATTGGCTTGATTTTGGCTTCGTGAAATCCCATTGGCCAAGAGCCTATAAGGAAAAACTTCTGATTGGCTCGATTTCGGCTTCGGCAAATCCCATTGGCTAAGAGCTCATATTGGAAAACCTCTGATTCGCTGGATTTCGGCTTCACGAAATCCCATTGGCTAAGACTTCATATGGGAAAACCTCTGATTGGCTGGATTTTGGCTGCGCCAAATCTCATTAGCTAAGAGCCCATATCTGAAAACCTCTAGTTGGTCTAGTTTTGGCTTCGCAAAATCCTATTGGCTAAGAACCCATATCGAAAAACCTCTAGTTGGCTCGATTTTGCCTCCGCGAAATCCCATTGGCCAAGAGCTCATATCGAAAAAACGTCTGATTGGCTGGATTTGCTCTGCGCATAATCCCATTGGGTGATACCCGACCTCGGAAAACCCTTGTTGACACGGGGAGTGAATTGTTCTCTACGTTTTCACAAGGAACTCTGCTGAAGGTTAAAAAAACATTTTTTCGTTCTGTGCGAACGAACGAACGCAGTTACGAAGTTACGAAGTTACGAACATACGAACCTTGCTCCGTGTATGACCCTCGTTTCAGTAGAGGGAAAAATGAAACTGTGATTGATGAATTGCCGTGGAAGCAGATGAGCAGTGTTATAAGCGTTCACACACAGCACTGATTCCATCCATTGTAGAGGTATCTGTAAGGTTTCTGGTTGACAGCAACAAACGCATCTTTCCTTTTTTCATCCTTTAAAATGTACTTATCCCCGTGAATCATCATCATGTATGTTGATAATGATAGCAGAACTGTCGAAACGTTGATATAAAACAATATATTAATTTATTAATAAAATTCTTTATTAAATAATAAAATAAAATTTCATCAAATAATCAAAAGAATAAAATTCTATTTGATCATTAAAAAATTAAAACCCCATTGAAAAACTTATCATATTTATCCTGATTTTGTTATTCATAGAAAAAAAAATTTAAATTAGATATTCTTTATATAAAGGAAGATAAATAGCATATCAAATCATACACATTATTTACGAAACAATAGTTCTTAGTTAAGTGCGAGTTCGGTTGAGCTCGTCAGTAGAGTACGGAATTGTTTTCAGCAAAATATACATGGCTATCAGCGTTCATGAGTGTTTGCGACGGATTGATTACAGCCAGAATTTTGCATCCCATCTGGCCATGCACATAATCTTTAGTACCAGCCACGAAGTGTGAGATTTCGTGAATAAGTATACTAGCCTTCGAGTCAGTACCTGTCACTGGAGCCGACCAAAATAGAGGACATAAGTAAATTTTGTATGGCTGGTTCGGATAACTGTAAGCATAAGCGTCGCGTATGGTGCATCCACAATTGAGAGTTATAACCTGTGAATCAAGCACGTTTTTGATATTTTGGTAGTGTGTCCTTAAAGTATTCCAGTTCGCCAATATATATGTACCAAACTAAGTCCTATAGCGACTTGTGTCAGCGGGTATCGTGATTCTCAAATAACTTAAAGAATTACTGGCATAGTCAACAGCCGAAGAGACCGCAGAGACAATTTGAGATTTCTGGGTTATCGAACAAGAAACACAGTAAAGAGTTGCTGCTCTTTTATGCACATTCATAATGTTATCTTGTTCGCGCTGAATATTAGGACGACCTTCGATAATCAATTGAATACTATTCGACTCGATGTCGGATTCGTGGTCACTAATGGGCTCGACAGATATAGTATTCAATGTTTGAGCATCTCTGAAGATAACAAGCTCAGTTGGCATACTGTATTGGATTGAATATTTGCAAGTCTTAGTCATATCGTATGCTGATGATAGTCGAACTGGAATGACTATAACTTTGCCAGGTGCTAGTGAGATCACATCATCAGCGGTTGGTGTGCGTCGTTTGACCAGTGGATCGAGATAATCAACAGCAGCATCATTACAGATTACTTTGAATAATGGATCATATAATTCCTTCTCTAGTACACACCATTTATGAATATATATTGTTTCGTTACCAGTGTTGCTGTAGTGTACGTTCACTACTACGTCCTGTGTTTTATCATGTATCGAACGTGGTGAAACTATTGAAACTTGCAAGTTGCCTGCATAGACATTAACTACCATCATTGGAATTGAAATGTATAAAACGATATGTTGCTGGTTCATAGTTACTTAATATTTTGCAATCTACTTGTATGTGAGTACTTTGTTTGAGTATACACAAAAAAGACGATACACTACTCTTATATATGAGAGGAACTATGACGCTCCTCTACCAAAGCATGACTATCCTACCTGTTTTCATTGATTCTCACCATCAATTGTAGGTGTTTCTATATGACGTGTTAAGATATTATGAGTTATTTGCAATATATTTCGTAAGAGAATGGCAACATTTTCTCGAATGACTTACACACTAATGACGTAAGTAATAATACGCAGCATGCTCATTGATGCATAACATAAACAGAGTGATAGGAAAATATGACACATATTATTTCATCAAATGAGCATTAGTAGTCTCTAAGTAACAAAAATATCGAAGGTGAATTAGAGACTCTGATTCATCATATATAGAAGTTACTTAGGCTTGAGCGTTTGATTATTTAAACCAGCAATATTTGTGACATTTATCTATATCATTTATCTTATTGATTGTAACTTTTATTAGTTTATCTTCTTTATTTTTAAAATAATCGACAATACAACTCTTCGTACTCATTGTGAGGCCTGTAGATATGTGAATTTCATACTCACATGCAAAAGCTAAACTCACACCACACACTAACGAGAATATTCGCATGATATTAGCGGATGTTATCAGAGAAGTCATTGAGAAATCAGACAGAGAATACAGCGGGTCTTATAAGTAGCACTACAATAAAAAATTCAAATAGCTTCACTCTGATTCAATCAAATGACCTGATTTTTTGAGCAGTGATAGAACTTAATTCAAAATTTCTTTTCATACAGATAATGTAAATAAATACGTTTCATTAAGTATTACTGTTAATTACACAAATGAAATTTTACCTATTATCCAGTAAAAAAAATACATGCGAAGCGTTTCTTCGATAATTTTCACTTGTCAACTAAGAGAACAGTCAGAAGAAATAAAAACTTCCTCGAAAAAACCAATGTTTCATGCTTAGAAATTCGAAATATTGTAACTGTTGACTCTTAAACTAAACACTCCTAGAAATTTGGTGTGTTTGCATTAAAGTTCTATTATTCATGAGGGAGTTTTTATTTCTTCTGGCTGTTCTCTTAGGTGACAAGTGAAAATTATCGAAGAAACGCTTCGCATGTATTTTTGTTACTGAATAACAGGTAAAATGTCATTTGTGTAGTCAACAGTAATACTTAATGGAAAGTGTTTATTTGCATTATCTGTATGAAAAGAAATTTCGAATCAAGTTCCACCACTGCTCAAAAGATCAGGTCATTTGATTGAACCGGAGAGAAGCTATTTGAATTTTTTATCGTAGTGCTATTTATGAGACACTCTGTACTATAGATATATTATTGTATTGTCTCGTAATGAATAAGACCAAAATTCAAAAATTAGTATAATGCTATTTATTTAACTAATTTTAGCATTCAAAATCTCAATATGTTTTCCTTTATTTTGCATACATTGTATAGAATAAACTATTAAAGTAAATTGCATCATATATAAGAAAGAACAAATCAATTGTTGATTTTATACATTGTAAATGATAGTCATAATAGGAAATCCGTTTCACGTTATTACTTTAATAGAATCATCTTTTTCAAGTTTCTAGATACATATTCAACAAGACGACGAGTGTTATACTGCAAATATGACAAATTTTCCACCTTCAGATACAAATCCAATCGTAGAAAAATCAATGTATTTGGAACGAACACAACTAAAACTTTAACTTGCAAAGAATGTTCATGAAAAACTCGAAATCAAAATTTGTAATGAAGACTTTATTATTTATCCAAATATATTTTTTGGCACAGAATTTTTGGCAAAAGATTTAATTACAAATTATTTCTGAATTTCATGAAAAACCACTTAAATTTCTTGAAATTGGAACAGATGCTGGTTATGTGTCGGTGTTAGCTGTTTTAAATGTTGTATCAGATGCCACATGTACTGATATCAATAGCAATGCTCTTGAAAACGCAAAAAAATGTTATCAAACACAATATTACCGATCGAATAACTATTAAATATAGTGATGTTTTTAGTACATTAAACTCTAATGGTAAATTTGATATTATTTTCTGCAATTATCCATTTAGTCACCTTAATAAAACCTAATAGAAGAATTAGACTTATTCGAGTGAGCATTCATGGATTCATTCTATCAATCTCTTGATAAATATTTAAAGTATGCTAATGAGTATTTGATTTCCAACAAAGAACGATTATTTATTAGGTTTTCAATTACAGCTGTTGATCAATAAATTTTTGAATATATTGCCAAAAAAGTATAATTAGAATATTTATCTTAGAAACTAAATAAAATTAGATACAAATCCCGTCATGCAGATTGATATGTACGAACTGACAGAAGCTCAATAGAAAACAAAAACCACATTTGTTGTTTGAGCTTCATAATTTTCTACACTTAGCAGCTATTAACACTATCAATGCAATGTAAAATCAAAAGAAAACTTAGTACGAAAAAAAAGAAAGACTTGTGTTTGTTTTTTTTAAATTTATTGCAAATAAAAACGAACCATTGATGATAAAAAGAAGAAGATCTAAGAGTAAATATGCAGAAAAGAAAGTGGTAATACGTCAACAAATATAACAACAATGATAACGATAAATAATAATAATAATAATGTGTGTTTTTAATTGAAACATGAGAAAATAAGATAAAATTATTCGTCTGAAAATCAATAGAATAGTATCATAGAAACTGAACAATTCTGTTGTTTAGCTTATGCAGTAGTGACAGATTTAGCTAAATTTCTTGGACAATCAACATCATAACCACGTAAAACAGCAATATGAAATGAAAGTAATTGCATTGGTACAACACATAAAATACCTTGAAGACAATCAACTGTACGCGGTATAGCAATATGTCGAGATGTTAATTTTATTAATTCTTCATCATCTTCATTACAAATTATTATCGGTTGACCACCACGAGCTTGAACTTGTGAATATGCATTCATACATTTCTAAATATTTAATAAATCATAAGATTTCTAAAGAAAAAAAAATTAATTAACATACTGTTTTAACAGGATCATCCATAACAATCATAACAATTGGCATTAAATGATCTACCATAGCTAATGGACCATGTTTTAATTCACCTGCAAGAATACCTTCTGAATGCATATATGTTAATTCTTTTAGTTTCTAAATTTTTTAAATAGGAAAATTAGAAAAACAAAATAAAACAAAAATTGTCCAAATCTTACCAAAGCTCCTTCAAGACATGTTGCAAAATTAAAACCACGACCCATAACTAATAATGATGATTCTTTATATAAAGCTTCAGCATATTCACGTATTTTTTTATCACATTCAAGTACTTTTTTAATAAGATCTGCTAATTGTTGAAGACCATCAATAATAGCTTTACGTCTTGGTTCTTTTGAAATTGAATCTTCAGATAAGACGAGACCAAAAAGAACAAGAGCAAGAAATTGACTTGTATATGCTTTTGTACTTGCCACACCTAAACACATTCAAAATAGAAAGATTTTTTTTTAAAAACATAATTCAATTAATAGAGAACTACTTCAACTGAGCTCAGTTATGACTGTTTTACTGAAGTTTCATCTCATTTTTAGATATTTATTGAAGAATAAAAAACGTAACTTCGGCATGAAATTTCGATCACAGATAGGTCTGATGATTTTTAGAATATTCTGAAAGTGTCAATCGTGGTCTCCTCATTATTATTATTATAGATCCTTTCTTACAGACAAAATTTTTCAATAATGAATCTATCAAGTCATGATTTAGATTTGCCTTACAAACGATTTCTGTGTAGGCAAGTTTTCCTAACAAGCAGTCAATTCACTTAATAGTCGTTTTTATGGTAAGCCTTTTCTTACAACCAGTCTTCTTGTTTAAGATACTGCTCAAACCTTCTATCAACGAGATCGATAATATTTCACATTTTAACCAACAGGAGGTTCTGTTGAAAACTTTTTCCAAACCTACCAATTTCAGGTCCAGCATTGATATGAACACCACAATGTGATTCACGTGAAATACTTGACCCGACTGTATTCGTAAAACCAACAATAAGTGCACCACGTTGTTTACAATAACGCAAAGCTAAGATTGTATCTGCTGTTTCACCTGAAGTAAATCAAAAAATTTTTTTTTTCTAGAAAATTCTTTGAATAAAAAAAAAAGAAAGAAAATCCAACCTGATTGTGAAACAAAGATACAAACATCATCTCGAAAAACTGGTGTATTTCGATCAAGAAAATCCGAAGCAAGTTCAACCATAACCGGCAATTCAGATAATTCTTCAAGTAATTGTCTTGTAGCCACAGCTGAATGATAACTTGTACCACAAGCAATTAAAATTAAACGACGACAACGACGAATTTCATTAATATAATCTTTAATACCACCAAGTACAACTTTTTTTGCACTGAAATTTACACGACCACGCATTGTATTAACAACGGATTCTGGCTGTTCATAAATTTCTTTTTGCATAAAATATTTATAATTACCTTAGGAAGAACAAACAGAAAAACGAAAATTAAATTTTCAAAAAAAAAAAAGAAATTAAATTAAATACCTTTCATAATTTGTTGTAATTCAATTTTAAGTTCATGAATTTCACGAATTGCTGATTGACCTGTTACTTCACCATGTTGTGTACGATGAATAGTTAATGCACCATTCTTAACAACAGCAAGATCATCATCTTCCATGAAAATAACTTGATTTGTATGTTCAATAATAGCACTAAGAAAAAGCAAACATTTTTTGTTTGTATCATCTATAAAGTCTGCTTGTTACATGTGCATTAAATATTACAAGAGTTTTTTTTTCGACATTTGACATGAGATTAAAGTAAAAACGAATTTATTTTTCCTCTGCAGAAAGCACAGTGGTGTTCCTAGGCCGTCAGGATTGTGAAGGGTCGATGACTCAAGAGATCGATCAAAAGATTTTTGCTAATGTTGACTGAATTTGAAGGAGAAGATTGTGCGGTTTTTATTAGGAATTGCTGAGCAAAAAATAATAATAAAACGCTGGAGCTTCGTTAGAGAAAAATGAAAACTTTTCAAAATTTGAAGGGTCACTCTCCAATTCGGGACAATCCTGCGAAAACATTTCTTTATACTGTTCCCGTATAATTGGGAAGAAAAACAATGATTCTTCTCTCCTGGGTACATAACTTCAGACATCTCTGTTATTTCAGATTGGACAAAGAATGGCTATTGTGAGATCTTGTCTCCGAAGAATTCTCTTCTCTATGTATGTTCTCCTCTTATTTACTTAGTTGTTTGGTATTTTTCCACTACTAAATGAGTATGAAAAGGATGATTTGAGTCATTTCTATTTCACATGCCCAAAGAGAATATTAGAAGTATCATGCTAGAATGGCCATTTATTCTCATCGATATTCGAAAAAAGATCTATCGAAAATCTATGTGACAGTTACTGGAAAAAATATCAAAAAACATTGAACAATTTCATTGATGGATTGCTCCGTTTCAAGCAATTGGAAACTAATAAGAATAATTCAATTCCCAACATTTCCAAATATCTCTCTCTCCTTCTCTCGTGTAGAATCGATTAAAAATCTTTTTGAAATATACCTAGCATCTGAAGCAAAATAATATTCAATACTACGATCATTGCCAGTAACTGCTAATTCCGATGCTGATTGATCAGTAATCATTAATGGAGGTGAAAAAACACCACGCAGATCTAAATAATGTTATTAGAATTATTAAATAAGCAAGAAATATTTGTATATATATATATATTAAAATCAAACAAGTATAGGAGCAAATATGAATGTATAAATCATGCAAAGAAAAAAGAAGTACATGCATCTATATTGTTTGCTTTTAATTTTTAACGAACACTATTATTTTTTTTTTGGCTCTTATTTACTTGCTGAAGTAGTTTCAACTAACTGAATATCATTACGTGAATCTTTGCTATTTTGATGATTGAATAAATCTATATGAAAAATAATTTATCAACAAGTTCTAACTTCAAAATCATACAACAATTATTCTTTTCTAAACAAAATCTACTATCACTTATATTTTGATCTACTCAAGTACAAAGAAAAAAAGAGTATTTAATAGAATTTTCTTTTTGTTCATGTTATATGAAAGCATTTTATATAGACGAATGTAAAGCAACACATAAATATAAACATGGTGGATTATAAATAATTAATAAGCTGGTAATAGAAACCATGCTATTTAATTATCAATCAGGTATAATATAGAAATCAACAACACATTTGTATTAAATTACCTTTGGTAAATCGAGGATTTGAAAGATCTAATATCTCATATTTCTCAATAAGATTTTTAAAATATTTCTTAATTATATCAATATTTACCTTTACTAAACATAACTGGAATATGACTAGTAGCTAATTGATCTGCACATTTAACTCCAATAACCATTGGACTTCCACGACTAAAACATAAAATTCTCTATTATTTATTAATTTAAATAAAATTTTTAATATACCGTGTAGCACATAATTCACCTGGAAAATGTGTACTTTTAAAAAGAAGTGCAAAAGCACCTTCCTACAAGACAAGAAAAAAAAGAGTTATAAAATTCAAATAATGAAGAAAAAAAAAATTGATTTTTTTTTTTAATAATTTACCAATTGTGAACAAGCCATTTCAATAAGTTTTTGAAAACTAATATTTTCATTTTTATGTTTATCATAAAGATATTTAACTAATTTGACAACAACTTCTGTATCAGTTTCTGATTCAAATTTATAACCTTTATTTGTCTAGAAGATAAAAATTAATTAATAAAAAATTTTATAAAACAAAGCAAAAAAAAAATCTCTCTCTTACAAGATATTGTTTAATATCTTTATAATTTGTTATAATTCCATTATGAACACAAACAAATTGATTTTGTTCATCTGAACGTTGTGGATGAGAATTAACTGCATTTGGTTCACCATGTGTTGCCCAACGTGTATGTGCAATACCAACATGAACAGTAAATTCTGCATCCCAATCAATATTTTCTAATGCTATTAAAAAGAAAAATTTTTAATTTTCTTTTAAGAATATTTAAACTTACATCTAACAACATGTTCAAGTTCTTCAACTTTTCCTTTTTGTCGTACAACAACACAAGCTCGTCTAGATTTTAATGATTGTTTGGTATCACTTCCTTCAACATCATCACCATCAAATGCAATACCTGATGAATCATAACCACGATATTCCAAACGATGAAGACCATTTATAAGAATATCAGCAATAAATCGACGATCACGTTTAACCAAATAATTCAAATAACCAAAAATACCTTTTAATTAAGAAAAAAAAACACAAATATATTCTAAATATTCAAGCGAAAAGGAAAACAAATTCACATACCACACATTGTTATTATTACTGTTTAATAATGATGGAAATCTTAAAAAAAGAAAAAAGAAAAAAACATTATTGTGTGGCACCAGTTGAAAGAAAATGATAGTGATGATGATAAAGTCGCTTTACTAGTCTAGTGCGTGGTATAAATGAATTCGACGACGAACGGCATCTTCTTGCTTTTCTCTTTTTTCCTTTATGTACATGTTGATGACGACGACACGTATGATTAACGAAAAGAAAAAAAAAAAGAAAAAGGAAAATATGTTTGTCGACGCATTTATATTTAGTCCGTTTCATCTAAACCAATGCTAAATTATTTAAATTTATCTTTGTTTGAGTTATTTAACAATTAAATATTGGATAAAAAAATTTATTTAATAATACCTAAATGATTTTTAAAAGATATAAACGAAATACATGTCAATATCCAATTATTGAAAAAAATCATCAAAAATTATTCGAAAGAGAAAATGAAGTGCAAATACGAATATCAAATCATAGAATAACAGATACATTTCATATAATCAATTGATAAATATTTAAACGATAACTATAAACGATCAACAAATAAATTTATTTGATTTTTCTCTATTTTCTTCAATCGATTTAGATTTTTAACGTTCAATGAAGAGAAAATAATTGAAAGAAAGAATGAATTGATAATAATTAATTGAATTAGTAATAGAAACAGAAAATGAATTATTATAAATAATAAGAAAAGTCATTTGGAATATTATCAATATTTTATCTAACCTAGAAACGGAAATAATAATACTTCATCAAAAATACAGGTCGTGATGATTATGTTAGGAAAATCTGGATCAAATATTGAACATAAAAGATCGATAAATCACAGTAGAAGATAAATTTATAATATTAATATTGTCTGTAAGAAAAACATAAAAAATCTTGACAAAATCAAATGATTTTATTTCGAATGAAACAAAGCAAAATATATAAAGTAATAGTTTCTTATCAAAATCTATGAAAATTGAAATGTATAATGTTTAATGAGTTACTAAATACAAATTAAGATTAACATAAGTCATGGTAGTCTGTCATCAGAATCAGTTAAAATAAAAAATTAATTTTGATTATACATAATAGGTTGTACTCATTTCTTGATAAACGAAAATAATTATTTGATTTCTGCTGGAATGGTCATAACTCAAAAAGAAACACTTTCACGTCCTCGTTCCTTTCGACTTTCTTTAGACACAACAGAATATATATATGTATAAAGTAATAAGACTCATCTCAAAATCAATTTATCATTTGGTCGAATTCTCTCATCATCAAATCCCATCCAACAAGATCAATCTAATTATAAAAAAAAACAAACTTCAATTTACATAATTCAAATAATATATGTTCTATACAGTGCAAATTATCAAATATGCAGAAATATTCAAAACTTTCTTGACAGTTACAGTTCAGCATTTATCGTAATTACTTATCTTTTCTTTAAACACAATAAATCATAAATAACCAGAGAATAAAAATAGTTGACTATCTCTTCAGTCAGCATTAATCAATTGGGTTAACTCTTTTTTCTCTTAGCGATAGAGTACTCAGCAAAGTTTTTATTCAAAAAAGAAACTATAAAATAGATACTATTTTGAACTAGCACTATTAATCAAAAGTATCTCACCTATTCTTATGGCTAGTTATGTGAAATTTCTAGTGTATAATACCTTAGAAATGTAGATCAGTGAGAGAGTAACTCGATCTTGTTGTTTTTTTGATCTGCGGAAGAGTTATGATCTATAGTAATTCCTATAAATTAAAAGAAGAAGGAACTTATAATTCGACAAACCTATCATTATGTAATCCTTTAATACAGCTATTTACGTTCTAAATTTCATCTAAACATTCGAACGATGTGAATATTTTACATAATGATAAGTTGATCAGATAATAATCTCCTTGTCCACTTGAATTATACATAGTGATCGAAAAGTAACAAAATATAGATTTCTTCGTTGTACACGATCAGTTAGATCTCATATTTACAGCACATATACTAAGTGACACTAGTAAGATATAGCATATGCTCAGTCTCTGGGTGCGATAATTTGTTCAAAAGCGTACAAATAAATCTTACTACTTGTCTGTGACTATTAGAGAAATTCAATGTTTTTCAATTTCCATGGTTTTGTCTGCTTACCCCGATTAGATTATATTTTATGAAAATCAAACGAAGCTCAAAAAAACATCGAATTCAAGCGATCAAGACCGGGCTAACCTCGTTGGTCTACATTTCTAAAGTAGTACATATACTAAAAGTTTTCAATGTTTAGCCTTGAGAACAACTGAGATCATAGAAAGATACTTTCGAATAATAGTGTATATCTTTATTGAGATTAATAGCTCTAGTTTTAAACAGTATCCATTAACAATTTTCTTACAAATAAAAGCTTTGAGAAATATTCTATTATTAAGAGAAAAAAAAATCCAGTCCGATTGATTAAATTAGACTGCATCTACTGAGTATTTTCGTTATCTCTCATTACAATCCACTCTATATCATAGAGAAAATTCACAATCAGTAAAATAATAGAAACTACGTACAACTTTTCACAATCATAATTCTGTTTGATATTACACTCAATATGTATGTCAAAATCTACAATCTTTTCACAAAGCACATTATCCTAGAAAAGATTTCTATTATTTATATCACACATGCATTAAAATAATAAATAAAGACAATTGGTTGTTGTTTTTTTTTTTAAATAGTTTTATTCTTAACGGTCTAAAACAAGAATCGTTATGTGTATTTTTTTTTCTTTTCTTCTTGTACAGACAGAGAACGATCGAAAAATTAACTCTGTTTAAACATAAGAATTTTTGCTAAATTTTATTTTTAAACAGAACTTTGTACTGGTGGTTCATAACCATCGGCACGTTCAACTCGTTGACCACTTTCACCGACAGTTACACTACTATAACTTTCACCATGCATTTCCATAAGACGAGCAACTATATTAAATAAACATAAAATAATAATTCTAATGAAATTTTATTTTTCTTTTTCTCTTCTTACCATCGAATTTTGGTTTTTTGAGTACTTTTACTTTTCGAACGTTAACATTTTGTAATGGATAAATACCGCGACAAACTTTTTCAATTTCCGAACCAATACTATTTGGAATACTAAACAGAAAAAATATTAAAAAAGTTAAATAAAAAAAGAAAACTTACAGTTTGTTAACAACTTCTTTAAGTTCACTACCACCGATATCACGTGTCATTATTTCGACCATTTTTTTACGAATTGCTTTGATCTAAATCACAAAAAAAAAAAACTTTTTGGTTTTGTTTTGTTTTCCTATAAAGAATTCTTATTAAACAAACTTGTGTATGTTGTGCATATGATGTTTTCTTAATTTGACCGCGCATTTTCATCGTAAAACCAATACAAAAGACACGTAAAAGATAACCATCAGATGTACGAATATCAGCTTGAGCTTCAATTAATGTCTTAAAATAAAATTCTTATTAATATTGAAAATTTATTGTATCGTTTCTTTGTTTTTTTACCTGCCATTTTTTTACAAGCATACGTAGACGATCTGTTGTAATATCCATACCATGAAAATTAGTTAAACAATGACGACCTTGTACATCTTCACAAATAAGTTTAAATTTACGATAGCTATCTTCATCATCGAGTTTAATTAAATCACCAAGTGATGATTCAAATACACGACCTTTCAAAGCATCTGAAGCAATTTCTATTAAGAACAAAAAAAATAAAATAAAATAATTTTTTAATAGAGAAGAAAAACAAAACAAAAAAATTAAAAAATATACTTGTGCCTGCTGTTCGTGTTACAAGCGTTCGGCCAATAGTACGTGTTTCAAAATTAGCTGGTGCTTTAATATCATACCAATCTTTTTTGGAAAAAGGATCAGCACTGAAAAGCAAAAAATCAAGCGATTAAATAATTTATTTAATAAACAAAAAAAAAATAAGAAGTAAATCTTCGAAATAACATACACTTTCTTTTTGCCACCCTTTTTGGTACCTTTAGTAAGACGTTTGTTCTTGCCGATGGCCATTTTTTAAAATTAATCTTTAAGAATAAAAAAAAAAACAAATTATTTCAATTCAAACAAATAATATATTCAGTCGAATCTCAGTCCCGTCTTGAATACACTTTTCATAGAGTTTATAATCGTGTAAAAATTTTTCATCATTGATATCGACTGAATTATTTACATTTAAATATTTTAGAAAAAACCATAAGATACTTCTACACTATATTTACTAGCAATATTTTCATACACTTTGTGTGTATTACATACAAAAATAAAAAAGCATTGCACGTAGATCATGCTGATACATATTCTGTTGGAATATTGGTGTATATATATGACAATAACAAAATAAATAGATATGAACAAGAAAATAAATTCAACAAATCTAAAGATCCCGAAAATAAATTTTGGATTTGTCCATAGTAACATTTATATGTCCTTCTTAAAAGAAACATCATTATATATTCTATGTTAAACATTTATGCAGATTATTTATTCTATAATATTGATTGGTCTAAATTTTTTACCTTATAACGTAGGAAGAATAACACGACATAAATATTTTTATAATCATCTGATTTTCTTTTTCTTTAACGAGAAAAATGATTGTAATGATAATATACGTTTTGTTATTTTGTTTTTAGATATTGCACATGGAAAATCATTCATATCTAATTTTGATCATTAGTCTTTTTCAATTAATTACTATATCATATTCACTCTATTTTCACATTGATGAAACAGAACGAAAATGTTTTATAGAAGAAATACCTGATGAAACATTAGTTATTGGAAAATATAGAGTTGAATTACTTGATGAAAATACAAATACATATGGTGCAACACCATATGGAATTGGTATGAATGTAGAAATTAAAGATCCAGATGATAAAATAGTCTTATCAAAATTATATACAAGTGAAGGACGTTTTACATTTACATCACATATGCCTGGTGAACATCTTATTTGTTTATATTCAAATTCAAGTGCATGGTTTGGTAGACAAAAATTAGTATGTATTTATATCTTAAGAAATATTATTAAAATTTTAATTGACATGTTTTTTGTGTTTCTTCTAGCGTATTCATCTTGATATTGATGTTGGTGAACATGCAATAGATTATCAAGAAATTGGTGCGCGTGAAAAACTTACGGAACTTCAATTACGTATTAGACAATTATTAGATCAAGTACAACAAATGTATGTTAGATATATATATATATATAAAGTTTTTTTCTTTCTAACGTCGAAATAGATACTAGTTACATAGAAGAAAAAAAAAGAAAGTTGATTATTACCGTTAAGGCTGCGTCCTCTCAGGCATTTTTTGATAGCAGTTTATCAGAAAATTGTAAAATTTTCAGAGTAGATGAATTTCAATGCGTAGAGAAAAAGTTGTCATAGATTCAAATTTATAAATACTTTTTTCTAGGAGATATCGGGATCGCAAAAAACTAAAACTCACTATCTTAATAACCTCACTTTCTCAACTACAATACATCTGATAGAGTTGACATTTGGTTTTAGAGATATTAGACATTGCTTGTAGTGCGTTCTTTATATCTCCTATCATTCTAATAACAACGTCAAAATACTCAGCGTACTCTTTAAAATACATGTTTTTTTCTTTGACCGATCTTTTTTCCAGTATAAGTAGAAGAAAGTTTCATCTGTGGTTCGGAAATGACTGCTATTCCTTACTTTATTTTTGTTAAAAAATTCATTTTTCAAAAACAACGAAAGACTATGTAAATTTTAATATTTCTCAGAAAAATACTTCGACATATCTATCGAATAGAAAGAAACAAAAAAAATCAAAACATTTTCGTTCAAGAAAGTAAAGGGTATATTATCGATATTTTATTAATCAACCGAGTATTTTGATAAAAGTACTTCTTGACATTTTATTTGTAGTAAATCTTTTTTCTGATATGAATAGAAGAAGACTTCTTTGCAATAAATGCAACTATTTCGGTCATGTATGAAAGAGAAAAATATTGAAATCGTTTGGTTTTTTTTTCTAGAGCAAAAGAACAAAATTATCAACGTTATCGTGAAGAACGTTTTCGTGCTACAAGTGAATCAACAAATCAACGTGTTTTATGGTGGTCATTTGCTCAAGTAACTGTTTTAGTCATAGCTGGATTTTGGCAAATGCGTCATCTTAAAGGATTTTTTCTAGCTAAAAAACTTGTTTAAACATTTTTTGTTTTTGAATTTGTCTTTATTATTTAATTTTAATAATCTCGTGGTGTTAGGATTGCAACTAACCTCAGCTAGTTTCCAATTAATATATTTTTTTTTGGTTTATTCTGTTTTAGAAAATTTTCTCTTAAAAAAAATTTAAAATCCAAAAAAGAACAAATTGTCTTATTTTTTTAATATTTGATATTCAATGATCGCTCGAGGTGTTCGAAATGTTATTTATAATTATACTGATGCTCAACGCAAAGTTCGATCGGCAACATCGAATGATGCATGGGGTCCATCACCAGCACTTATGCATGAAATAGCTGATTTAACTGATAATGTTGTTGCCTTTTCTGAAATCATGCCAAGTAAGTCAATTATTTATATGAAGCTTCCCACCTACCTCCTCAAAATAGGATTTTGTATGCTATTACATGGTATTAAATTGAAATTTTCTATACATGTTGAGATTAACTACTCATGTTTCTATCAGGGCGAGAACAAATTCATTACTCATGTTGGAGTCTTTGGCGTGTCTGACATTATTCAACTGCTCCAAGAGGCAGAATCAATTTTCTTTTTCTTTTTCAATTTGAAAAATGACATTTACCGCTAAAGACTCTCATAGTCCTTTTTGATACTTTTTTTTCTTTGTTGAGATATACATAAATCGATGAAATTGCAAAATTCTATTTAAAAAAAAATGATTGTCTTCTTTGATTAAGACCTATTTTGAGAAAATACACTCGAGAATCACTAGCTCTAAGCGTCAGCTTCAAAATAAAAAAAAAAAAAGAAAGACTATCTCTTGAACTGTTCGAATGACGGTGAAGATACTAAAAAAACTTTCAATATTTCCAACATTTACAATAAAATTCTTATTGCTTCGACATATCACAAGAAATCGAACTGGAATTTTTCCGAGATATAATGGATGAAGTACTTTAATCTATCAACAAAAAAGAAGGCTCGTTCAGTGATGAAATTGTTAACCTCTCGAAAGTAACTTTCATATTTCCAGAATAGTTGATTAGGATGCCAAAAATGGATTGCAGTTCAAATTAATCAGTTAGTCCTCATTCTGACTATACACGGCTGACTTAAAACTCGATATTATACGTCCTCTATGGATGTCTATCATTTGCCACACATTCTGGTTCCCTGAATCAATATCTGAATAAATCCATATTTGGGGATAAGTAAAAACTTAGTCAATTCTGGTGACCAAGTAGGAACTTAAATTTAGGGATTTTTTTCAAAATAAGATACATTATACAATGGCCTATGATAGTTCCCAGTTCTATAAGTCAGTACTTTTTCGAGGATTGGATCCAACCACTAGTTCCTTTTTTTTTTAGAACTAATTCCAGTCACTAGTTGTTTTTTGAAAGAATTGGAGCTGGAACTGGTGATCAGATCTGGAGCTGATAACCAGTTCTCTTTGAAAGAACTGGAACTAATGACCAGGTTTGTTAAGAGAATTGGAATTGGCGACCAGTTCTTTTTGAGAGAACTGAAACTGGTGACGAGTTCTTTTGCTTTGATTGCTAGAACAACTACCGAATATGATCGGCAGTCTAGCATTGTCAATAGAACCAGTTCATTTGAAAAGAACTTGTCACTGGATCCAGTTATCAATAAAAGAACTGATTGTCAGGACTAGTTCTGAAAATAAAAAGTACTAGTTTGTGGACCAAGTTCTCGAAAAAGTAACTGACTCATAAAACTAAGAACTTTCGTAGGCCTATGTATAATATATCTTATTTTGAAAAAATTCTCAAATTTAAGTCTTTACTTGATCATCAGAATTGACTAAGACACTTTACTCAAAAGCAATGTTCGAGCGCGTCAAGAATTGTTTGTTCTTGACTGAAATTCAACCAGTTTAAACCTTCATAATTAGGTTTTCTATTAAAACAAATGATATATTTCGAATCAACATGAGAAACTGAGTCGATCTATGTATGTCACAAAATGATCTATCAGCTTTCATTTTCTTTCAAAAATTCAGCCCTGGTCCTCCTCAAGGATACGTCAAAACATAAACTCAAAATGATAGCTGAATAAATGGGTAAAAATGAAGTTTTGATTGAGTTTATTTTTTGGCGTATTCTTGAGAGGACCATAGCTAGATTTTTAGAGGTAAATGTAACATGCATAGATCAACTCAGTTTTTCATAGTGGTTTCAAATATATCATCTGTTTTAATAGAAAACCTAGCTATGGAGATCGAAACTGGTCAAATGTCAATCAAAAAAAAAACAATTTATGGCACGCTCGAATATTGTACGTTTGAATGAAGCATTTTATCTGCAAACTAATGTCGGTGTAATACCAACACTCTGTAGAAGTTCAAAAGAGCTATTGAATAGTATGTAATTCACAGGGAAACGCTGCTTTCATAGTATCATAGAAGGAAAATTTGGTCGTACCTTTATACTGTATATATGAATGAACGGTGTCATCTAAAGAAAAAATAGAACAAAGATATTGTGTCATGATTTCTATATGTCATTCGATAGCGGAAAGAATGAATTTTAATTTGACATATAATTCAAATTAAAAGTGTTGAAGAAAGAAGAAAAATATTTCAAACGAACGTTGCATATCATGACCTTATAAGGAACAGGATAATATCGAGTTTTAAGTCAGCCGGAATGACGACTAACTGATCAATTCGAACGGCAATCAACTCCTAACATTTAAATTGACTATTTGGAAAATATGAAGGTTGATTTCGAGTGGGAGCTGATTTCATCGCTTAACGATTCTCCCCCTTTCAGCTCAATATTATATACTCGATCGAGAGATCCAAGTTGGCAAACATACGAGATCGAAATCGATTGAAGTTTCGATTTTGAATTGGAAGAGGAGAAGGAGAAGGACTTAAAATATCTTATTTTTAGTTATATGGAAACGTTTAAATGATCATGGTAAAAATTGGCGTCATGTTTATAAATCTCTTGTTTTACTTGATCATTTAATAAAATTTGGCAATGAACGTGTTAGTCAACAATGTAAAGAAAATATATTTGCTATACAAACATTAAAAGATTTTCAATATGTCGAAGATCAAAAAGATCAAGGTTTTAATGTACGTGAAAAAGCTAAGCAATTAGTTGCTTTACTTAAAGATGATGAACGTTTACGTAATGAACGTCGAAAAGCACAAGAAGCTCGTGAACGTTATGCACGTCAAGCTATGGGCTTGGATTCAAGTGGTGCTATTACATATGGCCGCCCATCAACTTCAACATCAATGCGACGTAATAGTGCTGAAGGTGGGGATTATTTTAGTGCAACACCATATCAATCAAATCAATATCCAACAAGTTCAACTGCACATCGTTCATCATCACTTAGTGAAAATCTTTATGCAGCTTCAACTCAAGATTTTGTTCAACCAACTAATCAAGAAGAAGAACAATTACAAATGCAAATTGCATTAGCTGAATCACAACGTGAAGTAAGTTTAAATGAGATGAACTGAAAATTTATCATATTTTTATTTTTGTAGGCTGAAGATGAAGAACGTCGTCGTCGTAATGATGATTTAAAACTTAAAATTGCATTAGAACGATCAGTCAATGAATCATCACCAGATGCATTTAATTCTCAAGTAAATAAATTCTTTCTTAAATCATTTATAACGAAAAGCGGTATAAAGAATTTTCTGTTGTCGAATAATAAAATAGAAAAAAAAAGGAGAAAAGTCCAAACAAAAAATAAAATTATAAAAAAAAAACATTGTCGACATTATTGAATAGCAATTTGCTATTTGTGTTTAAACATAATTTCAAGCATAAGAAATCGAGATTGAATATTAATCAAAATATAGTTTCATAAGAAGCTCACGTATTAAATTCATATACAAACATGAAAAGTTTTTAACGCATATTAAACGATATCCTTCATAAAAAGAAAAATGTTAGATCAATGATGACAATTAGAGATCTCAAAAGTGGATAAACTATTTTAGTAGGAATTAAGTCAATAAGTCATGTTTTGCAATAGACTAAAAGAAAATTAACCAATAATTCATTTTTAATTTTGTTTGAGCCAATTCAGAAATAAAACATCAAAGATGTTTTTTGTTGTATCATTTTAGAAATTTGATTTTTATCCACAACTTAATCCTGTGGATCCATATCAACAACCTCATCCTCTGGATCCATATCAACAACCTCATTCTGTTGATCCATACCAACAACCTCATCCTCTTGATCCATATCCAAAACCTCATCCTCTTGATCCATCTCCATTTGACACAAATTATCAACATAATGATCTATATTTACCATCATCAACAACATCTAATATCGGTTGGAATCTACCAAATGCTCGTCCATCAACTCATCTTGGTTTTACAAATGTTACAAGTATAAACATTAATTTTTATTCTCTTAGTAAATATTTAATTGATTTATTTATTTTTTTTTGTTCTCTTCTAGATGATCCATGGTCATCAGAACCAAGTGGTCGTAATTCTGCAATAGCAACAACAGGAACAAATGATCCATGGCAAGTAACAACACATTCATCGACTACGCAAGCTAATCCATGGACTGAAACGAAGCCTACAACAACTAACAATGGTACGGGTCTTTCTCTTAATATTGGTGATCCTTGGGGTGTTGGTTCAAATAATTCTCAAACAACAAAAACAACTTTACCTCCAACAGCAACTACTTCTAAAGCAATTGATAATGAATTAAGTGAATTTTTTGGAGCTAGTGCAAGTAATATTTGTTATATTTTACAGTATATACATATATATATATATTTATATTTCTCATAGATATCTCAACATCTAATAATTATCAACAACAGACATCATCAAATCCATGGAATATGCCATCATCAAATTTGCCATTAATACCTAATAATTCAAGTTCAATTTCACCACAGAATACTGGCTTTAATGTTGGTGGTAATATACTTTATCCAACAATTGCTAGTGGAAATAATTCCAATAATCCAAGTCCACTTCCATCAGGATTATCAACATCTCGTAAAACACCTGAAAGTTTTCTTGGTGAAAACTTTGGTAATTTAGTTAATCTCGATAAATTGGTTACAGATAAAAAAAGTAACATAAAAAAAAATAGGACGAATATATAAGAGTCATTTTTCGACTATCTCTTGATATTAATCAATCGAATTCGAATCCAAAATTTTGATCGATCGAGTCCGGTTTCGAAAATTCTTGGACCCGATGGACTCTACCACGTAGTCTCTTGAAATCTGCTACTTTTCCTTCGATACATTTATGATACAAAAGTAACTATCAATATTTTGAGCAAAAGTGAGCCTAAACTCTTTGGAAATAGCCTTATTTTGTTACTAAAATATGTCTCGTAAAATTTTGCATTAGACAAGTTATGATTTTGAGAAAACTGATGATGACCGAAAAATGACTCTTATGCATGGTCTCTGTCCTTTCTTCACATTCATCTATTTATTTATTTATTTATTTTATTTCCAGCTACCAATCCATTTGGAACAACTGCTACACGTGCTCAAAATCCATTTACTAATATAATGAAACCACCAACACTTGATCAATTAAGTTCAACAAATAATCCTGGTTTTACTAGTGGTTCACCATTACCACCACCACTCATTCCTTCGTCATTTAATACAAATACTGCAACGCTCAACACAAATAATCCATTTATGTGAAACTATTGATCTTCCTGACATTTGTTGTTTTTTTTTATTGCTAATCTTCCGTGAAACAAAATCAAACAATAAAACTCTTTTTTTTTTTTGTTCTCTGTCTTTTTTTTAGTTCTAACTGTTATTGTTAAGCGAGCTTGTATCATCGTGCTAATAATTATTTCTAGAATCTCTTTTTTTTTTTTTCATCTGTATAATATATGAAACTGATATACAAATCGTTTCCTAATCAATTTAAAAAGCCAAAGAAAGATTTTTTTTTCTAAGTGTACATTAATGCTAACAAACTTTTTTTTTTTTCATACGAATATAGTTACTTGTATTTTTTTTTTCTTTAAGACAATAAAATAAATAGATAAAACAAGTTTTTCTTTTTTTTTCGTTTGGTATAGTCAATTAATATTTAACTTTTCTTCTCTTTCTAGATGGCTACAATAGCCATCGTTGAGGATGAAATATCAACTAGCCCACCAACACCATCAATGTTTGCTGCACCCGATCCAGATATAAATCAATCATCATTTGATCGAAATGAAACAATTGCTCCTATTCTATCTTTTGGTTTAATAACAGATATTCATTATGCTGATCATGATGATCGATGGAATTATGTAAAAACACATTTAAGACGTTATAGAAATGCAGCAAAATTAGTTAATGAAGCATGTAATTATTGGTTAAATGGCAAATATCCAATATCATTTATACTACAACTTGGAGATATTATTGATGGAATTTGTTCTACAAATAAAACATCAATCAATGATTTAAATATGATATTAGAACAATTTACAAAGAATTTTAAATCTTTACCTATTTATCATATATGGGGTAATCATGAATTATATAATTTTACACGAGAAGAATTAATAAATGGACCATTATGTTCATTTGATACAAAAGATACATCTCCAGCACATTATGGAACATTTGAAGTATGCCCTAATTTAAGAATTATTGCACTTGATACATATGAATTCAGTGCATTAGGTATTGAACATGATAGTGAAGCATATATTCAAGCAACAGAATTATTAAAAAAACATAATCAAAATGAACAATTGAATGATCCAACTGGTTTACGTGGACATCAACGAAGATTTGTACAGTTTAATGGTGGTATCAAATCAAAACAAATGGACTGGCTAAAAGAACAATTAACTGAAGCTAAAAATCGTAATGAAAAAGTTATTATTATTGGTAATATATGATTTATTTTCATTTTATTTTACAACTATTTTCTAAACTTGAATAGATCTATTACATGTAGGAACAAATACTAAAGATCTCGATTATGAGAAGTTTTGTAAAACATGATCTTAAAATGATTGTTCAAGTAGAGGGGGTAGAAATTTGTATCCCTCTCCTTTACACTAGAACTCATGGGATCCAAACTATTCGAATACAGGTTCGACCGTGTCCGAGACCAACTCGACGAGCTCTGACCGTGACAGACATCACCATGAAAACATCACAGATCGTGGCAGACATCTTAGCAACGCTCTTGTTCATCACAGTCTGTAACAGAGTTACCAGGGAAAAATAGTTCAGGTCTTTAGTTTATTGCTGCGTAGATAATACAAATTTACAGTAGTTTTAAAAATGAATGCTGTAGTCTCTCTCAGGAAACTAGACAAAATGATCTTCGAATTCCAGCTTGTAGTTTATTTGTCAAAACTTCAGATCTTTTGATAGTTCTTCTATCCTGAAATAAGAACATTGAATCTGTCGTTATATATAGTCCACGCCCATTGATAGTATACCCTTCGAGTTTTTTGTTTTTTATATATTAACCTACTATATATAGGAAGAAAGCCAGGAATGTGCTGCATCTTTTAGTATATTTACATTGGCCATCAAATGCAGTTTGAAGTATAAAAAGTGTATCAGAAAAAAAGTGACATTTTTTCTTTTACCAAATTTCAGGTATCCGTACTGGTGTAATATGTTTTTGATTTCGCATATATCTCGACTTAGGTAAATGATAAAACGTTGAATTTT
>CAJNOL010000234.1:25231-48325 GCA_905250125.1 Rotaria sordida
AAAAATGTTACAACATTATGAACACTGTGGCAAAAAAGAAAAAGTGACTTTTTCTTCTAATACACCTTTCATACTTTAAACTGCATTTAATGGTCAATGTAAATATACCAAAAGATGCAGCACATTTCGGGCTTTCTTCCTATATATAGTAGGTTGATAGATAAAAAACGTATATTAATAAAAAACAAAAAATTCGAAGGGTATACGTTCAATGGGCGTAGACTGTATATATGACAGAATCTCTTGATTTACAATATTTTTCAGATCATTCGTGTTTTACATTTTAATCTCACAGAGTAAAATAAAGAATTGAATTTTTTTTTTTTTTTTTTTTTTTTTTTTTGAATGTTTAAGGTCATATTCCAATTCATCCAAGTGCATGTGATCATCTTGATCTATTATGGAATTATAAAGAAGTATTAGATCTTTTATGGCAATTTGATGGTACTGTTCTCGCTTATATTGCTGGTCATGATCATGATGGTGGTTATTTTCGTGATCGAAAAAATATTCATCATTTAACATTACAAGCTATAGTGGAATGTGATCCAAATACAAATTCATTTGCAACTGTACATGTCTATAACGATTGTCTATTAATTGAAGGTGTTGGTCGTATTGGTACCTATAAAATTGATTGTCAATTGTAAAAGTGAATCAACAAAGAACAAAAAAAAAAAGAAAATAATATAAAAAAAAATTTAATATTTTCTTATTTATATGACACTGATATTAAAAAATATTATTTTATCTATTTTCCTTCTATTTTAGATTAACTTTTTATTAAAGAAAAAATTATGCGTCTATATAATCGTGTTGTATTAATGCATCGTAAACAAATATGGCAACCATGGACTACACAAGTAAGTTATTCTATTTGTATTTCTTGTTTTTCTTTTAATTTTTGTTTTTACTATAATATAGGGTCGCTCAATTTTTAATTATGCAATGGAACACGTTCCGCATGTAGTTTTGGGTATTCCTTTTGCAGCTGTGTGTAAGTTTTTCATCTTCAGAAAAAAAAATAAATAAATAAACAAAAAGAATTCATGTCTTTTAGTTATGGTAATTATTTTAAGTAAAGAAATTTATAAAGCAAATGCTTATCAATTTAATGTCTATAAACGACGAGCTATGGGTTCGTTATTGAATTTTTGTTATTCTTTATTTAAGACTTGATGAGGCTTTTTTTTTGTTTCTTCTGTATATTTTAGTTCGCCGACCAGAAGACGTACCTATTGAATATCGACCATTCTGTAGTTGAACAACATCTGGATGATAAACATCGACTTTTTTTTCCTCTCCCTTTTTCCTATCATCCATTAGTAGAATATTGTGTATATTATGTTTTCCTTTTTGAAAGAAAAAACAACCAACATGATTTTGCTGCTCTATCATTTAGAAAGTAATTTTTAAGCTTTTAAAATTTTGATAAAATCATACATGTTTGCCGTCTCTATAATGAACTCATTTGTCATTAATTGAACATAACCTTACAACATAGATAAAGTCATCATCGAAGAATATATATATATCTACATTATGAATAATTGTATAAATATGATCGTTTATTACTATTCTAATAACGATAGTAATTATAACAAAAATGAACACAATAATAAATGAGTCTTTGTTTTAAAAAGAAATGTATTTTCTTAATCTTTGTTTTTATGTACATTAAAGTTCATTAGAATAAGAATATAAATTAATCAATATATTCAAATGACATTTTAATGTCAATCAGAGATTTATTTTGTTTTTGTTGACAAGAAAAAAAAAACCAAAAATTTATTAATAAATGATTAAGATGAAAGGAAAATAACAATCTCAAAAAGTTATTTTTAATATTCAAGTAGATATGCAAAAATGCTATTGATAATAGACACGCTATAAGACTCACATACAATAACGAAATACACAAGAGAAATATGTTGAGAATTTATGTAGTATTTTTCTTTCTACATTTTTTATGACTTTTTTTTGTTTGCATTTTTCTTCTTCTTCTTCTTCGTGTTCAAAAACAACTGATTGATCATAAGAACAGAAGAAGATTGATGGTCAAATAGAGTCAATTAAAAACAGCAGTGCAAAGACCAATAAACATTGTTGACCCTCGGTCAGCATTTAAACAAGAAGAAAGAAGAGAATATAAACGTCATTCATTATCGATCTACTGAGTAAGCAAATTGTGCCGGAGAACAAAGTTGATATTTGTATTGTTGTTGATGTCAATAAAACAATGTTTGCTTATTATGGGTTAGAAAATATATGTTCTCTTTTTTCATATAGTAGACAATTGTCTATGAATAAATATATAGAGATAAATACTACTGTAGTCATATCTTTGAAAGATATATAATATATTTGATACATATTATTATTATTATTGTTATATGAATAATTGATAAAAGTTTTTTCATATAAATTAATTCTATTATTTCATGTTATTGTTTAGTATGAAAAATTTTGTTCATTTTGAAATACACCTATTTGATAGGTTACACGATGATATTGTAATTTATTCAAGATGATATCTTTCTCATTCAGATTTTGTTTCATACTAATTTCTGTAGTTAATTTCGATACATTGGATAGATAAAAAAGACCATATATGTCCATACATATATTCATCGTCTGTTCAAATTGATCATGAATGGAAGAAAAAAAAAAAGAAGAAGACATATATGTCCAGTTAAGGAGAAAATTTGTATGTACATCCCGGTAACGAATATCCTCTATCATAAAGCTTCTTTCTTGTTCTCTTTTGCTATTCGCTAATGTGTATCAGGATAACTACGGCAAGAACAGTAAAAATATAATTGAACTCGTATATGTGTATATTTATAGTTGCCTTGGCAGTTGAAGATTTAGTTTAATTCCTCCATCATATTTGTATCGATCATATTTCTTCCTTTTCTTTCTTCTAAATATGTATATATATAAATATATCTGCATACATACACATATACACTTTCTGTTGACTAAATTCTTGACCGTTTGTCACGTCGCGTATCTCTATCGCTAGTTAAGTGAGTAAGAGTGAGAGAAGAAGTGAGTGAATTTGCACGTATATATTCATACATACCATTTTTTTCCTCTTTTCATTTCAATTCAATAGCAATAAACTGAAAAAAAAGACAACTGAAAATCTTAAATAACATGCACAACAGTAAAGTTGTAAGTCATTTTGAGGTTTTTTTTTTCTTCTATTTATTTTTATTTCATCTATCCGTAAATAAATGTTGATATACATTGAGTCAATCTACTCTAGTATTAGTAGTTGTCTTAGATATATCACACATTGGTTCAAAAAGCAATGTATGGTCTCGTCTAATTACTTTGTACTTGTATAACAGAGGAACGTAAATATAAGATTCGCTCTTCACGAGGATGATGATGATGTGAATGAGAAGTAGCAAAATTTATCTTCAATAATCAGAATCATCTGTGTACACTAACGCATAAATGAAGAAGAAGAATACGAAGAATGATTTTTCGCGTTTGAACAATTCTCTTTTTCTCTCTCGCACATTGTCTATCAATATGATTTGATGAAACATTTCATATATATATAAAGAACAAAAAAAAAAATATTCTCTCTGTCTCTCGAGGACATAGAAAAAAGAGAATAAGAAGAAAAACGACGATATATGGTCAGTGTGCATAATTGCTGACATAGAAGTAAGTGGCTATCAAGACACACATAAGCAATTCGACGAAAAAAAAAAAGAAAAAGAAAAAAAGAAACTTCTTTTCTGTTTTTCTTTTGTGAACATATACAACAAAAAAAAGAAAACCGAGTTTATTTCATTTCAAGGTAAATACAAAACGTGAACGCAGTTCATCAAACAAAAAAAATCAGAACAATAATAATATATCTAAGCAACCATTAAAAACAGAATCATTTCATACACTTCGTGCTTTAGTAACCGGTTTTACAAGTACATCAACAAACATGTCTGATGAAATAAATCAAAATGATGCATTTATTATAAAACCAACATCAATGGATATTTTACATGGTCAACCACTATTAACAAAATCTCTTCAAGTTAAAATTTCTAATGATAATAAAAATGCACATGAATTACTTGATGAACAAAATAGTATATCATCACTATCACATATCGATCATAGCATTGATAGTGGTCTATCATCAGAACTAACATATACAGAAAATGAAAAGACAATTGGTGATGATGAATTACATTCAACAAGTACGAATAATATATCAACAAAACATCAACGTGGATCAAGTCCAACAAGTGGTGTTATTATACCTGAAGAAAGACGTGTTACTGATCGTGTTAAAGTATTTGAAGCTGTTGCTAATCATAATGATAATCAAATAATTAAAAATGGAAATACAAAAAAAAAATCTTTAACATCATCAAGTTTTTCTATTGGTGATCATAAACCAATATCATTAATAGATACATCCGATACACAATCAATAAGTGAAATAAAATCGTCGAAAACAAAATCAAAAAAATCATCATTAAAAAAACAAATACAAAATTTACTTAAAATTGATAAATCATCAATACAAGATGATTTAAATTCTGTTGAAGAACAAATTATGAATGGAAAAAAAAATAAAAAAGATAATAGTAATAAAATAAAAAAATCTTTTATTTTATTTCTATTTTTAATCAATAAACTTTTTTTTTTATTTAGATTTAATGTCAACATTTAAACATCAATCATCATCAAAAAATTCTATTGAACCACTTGAAATACAAATTCCACCAACAACAAATAATAATGATAATTCATCATCAACAACTGTATCAAAATTAATTAATACATTTCAAGTTAATGATATGGAACCAACAGTAGTTGCACCAAAATTAAATACTCCTCCTGTGCAATTGGAAAATGTAAGTGTTCTTTAGGAAAAAACAAGCCAGAATTACATACAGCTCATTTGTTCTATATTCATATTGATCTGATATAGAACAGTTTTATTGATTCTTCTTTTGATCTTTTCCTTGTATGTTTATACGTATGAACGGGTAAACTCATATTTAGTTCAGCTTGAATGATTTTTTTTGAGAGATACATACACAAAATAGTTTACTTCGCTTATGATGATAAATGATTGACGTGTTGTTTTATCTCAATTGACATGCCACAGGCGCGAAATGTATTATTTCTTAAGAGTAAAAGTGCATTTAAGTGATCTTCAATTTCTTTTTCTCGTTTTTATTCTAAATCATACAGGTTAAAGCTTATGCTATTGTTGTTTAAGAAGATACTAATCTTTTGCGAATGAATGTTGATGTCGGTGATAAATAGTTCTTAGTTTTATCTGTAATCTAATCTGGATTTATTATACCATTTTTCTTAAATATCACTGTGTGTGTGTGTGTGTGTATGTATTGATTAAAATTTCTATGTCTTCACCGATTTTGTATATACACAAAAAAAAGGTTTCTATTATTGTTTTTGAATCTTTATATTTATGAAGAAATAATCAATAGAAAAGTTTACTTTTTTTTCTTCTTTCTTCTTCATACGATTGTTGCCGACATAAATCAATATGGAAACTCTTGGGATAAAATTTTCATTTTCTCTTGTCTCGTTTTCATATATAAATGATATGCATGTTTAATGTATAATTCTTCATTTTCTTTCAATTCTTAGGAGTTTTTAATGAGATTTTATGATGAACAAAAAGTAGAAGGTGTATGCATATCGAATGTGATGATGATCTATGCATGTCATTCAGCGTATACATGAACGCGCCCTCGTCTTTTTTTCCCTATACATATTTATTGGGTCCTTTTATGTCGACAATTCAAGTAGTAGTAGTAGTACTATTGATGATGTGTTGTTGCGTAAAATCTTTTGATATATAATTGACGACAGGATTATACGTTTTTGTATATTTAAGTGAAATATTATTGTTCAAAGTCGAAATATTTGCTCTTAGCAATAGACAAGATGATAAAAAAAGAAAGAAAAAAAGAAATGAATCGAGCATAAGACAACATGTAGTGACCGAGAAAATTGGACTTTAACATACATCCATTGACGTATAGAAAAGAGATGATGAGATGGCTAGAGGATATATATGTATAGAAATATCAAAAGCTCAAAATAGTTCTTGTTATTTTTTTTTTCTCTTTTGCATTGAAAAATATCATTGATTAGTTCGAAATCTTGTAGTGAATAATAATTACTAATAAAAAAAAAGGGTGTTATCGAATGTCACTCTTCATTGATTAGGTTGTGATATTCATTGACGATAGTGACCAATATAAGACGATATGATAGGATATGAATATATATCTAGATTGAACTATATATGTATGAATGAGCATGATGAGTTACTTGATTGAAGGTCAATAGCAAAATTGAAGAGAAACCCGTTATATGAAGTATTGATATTGATCATTGTGGGATGAGCAAACGAAGAAGAACAAGTAGAAGAAAGAAGGTCATATATATTTTGTATGATGGTGACATACACACAACTGTGTATGATTGCAAAAAAAAACTTAACATTGTGATAAGCGTCTTTCTGGTACGATTGCTATTTGAAATTTGAGCTGTATTGAAGCAAGTGTACCGTCACCGATGGTGAGTCTTATACAGTAAAACTGACATAACAGTCGCGGTTATATTTCTTTTTTTTTTTTTTGAACAACCTTGCAAAAATTGATGGTACACTTTTGTTTTATAATTAACTTTGAGATTGAAGTTGTTGCCATCATGAACAGAAAGTAAAATAAAAACGAGATATTTACTTATTGAATTTTCATTTACCTAACATTTTGTCTCTAACACATGTTGTCAAAAGCATATGTTTATTGTTCAGAGAGAAAGTATGATAGTGAACATTTTTCGAAACTTCTTCTATATAATCTTATATTTATCTTTGATTTTATACACATCTGAACAAATAAAAAGAATAAAGTACATCTCGTAAAAAAAAAATTGTTAGCCTTTGAATGTTGAAATTTGCAAAAAAAAGAATAAGAGACGAGTTGATTTTGTTTTTTCTTCAAATAACGATATAATTAGGTGGCTTTTTTTTCTCGGTACCAATTTATAATGTGGTTTACTCTTCTAACAACCACAATTTTTCTCGTTTCTTCTTTCTTTTTTTTTTTTTTTTTTTATTGACATAAACGAGGTATGATATAAAACAATAGTATAGAAGGAATACAGAACTTCACCTTGACAGTATATTAAGAAAAAAAATAAACAAGGTGAGAAACAACAAAGGAAAGTGTATTGAAGTCTGTTTATTTTCAATTAATATTTGAACAATAGTAACGCACAAATAAGTGGATAAAGTGTGTCTAAACTCTCTGGAAAAAAATTGACTTAAGATCTATTTTATATTCCTAACAATTTCTTTTTTTGTCATTTTTTGGTTTATATTTTCTTGTTGAACAAATGAAATTAAATATAACAAAAGCATCATTCCAAAGTTCAAAACGATTGAATTTAATGAGAGAGAGAAAAAGAAAAAAAAATGATGGGTGGATGGACGAAAAGTATAGGTGTTGTCGTAAGGATCATCTATCAGACTAAAATGGACAGATAGACAAGCTACATACGTCTAGGTAACGCCAAATCAAATAGATTTCATTCAATTAGTCGTCACCGAACGAGACGATCTTTTGTCTTCTGCTTTTTTTAATCATATATCGACGATGAACAATAACAAGAAACATTATTCAGGTAGATCTGTTTTTTCTTCGTAGATGTATTTTCATATGTAAGAAATTTCTATTAGAATATAAGATTTAAAGAAGTCATAATATTTCTTCTGAAATATATGCATATGGATATTAGATTAACATAGCAGAAGTAATAACACCAAACGTAAGTCTCTAGCTAGTAGAAGGAAACATGTAAAATCCAGCTGATGACCTTCTTTTAATAAATAGGCAACGCTTGAATCGATAGATTTCTTTCCATATTGTTCGTATGATGTTTGTCCTTGAAATCGTGAGTAGACATAAAATGATCAAGAGAAAAAAAAAGCAGCAATCAAAATATATGAACATTATGGCTTGTTGCCACGCATTTTGATTGTTATAGAAAAAAGAGAAATTCTTCTATTTCAAATCATTTATTGAAATCAAACCGCACAACAACAATCTTCTCGATTTCATCTTTTTGTCTTTTCTTTGTTGGACAATAAGAAAAAAGAGAATATTGAAAAAGAAAAAAAAACCAATAATGGTGTATGATGACGATCTTAATATAAATGAAATGAATGACTGGTCTTCATCATCTTTGCCTTTGATTACATTATCAACTCTCGAGACAGAACAAGAATATAAAAAACAAATCGAGATAAATGTTAATAATCAGGTAGATTTTTCATATTCATTCTTTTTATTTTTATTTTATTTTATTTTTTACTTAAAATAATATGTCAATTGTTTTGATTAGATCAAGAATAACATATCGGATTGCTAGTATGAATATGATTAATTTTTCATATATTGATTTTTTATTTTTCTTTTTATTTGGAAGCCAAAGAAAAAGAAGACAAGAAAAATTCTGTGGTTTCGAACGTGATTTTTGAGTTTCATTTTGTATTTCTTTTTTTTTTTTTTTTTTTGTTTATTTTTATTAATTTTACTTCTAAGTTGAGTAATCAGTACAATTATGATTTCCTTATGTGTATGTTCATAATAGATTAAAGATCTTTGCTCATTATACACACATTGCAAATTACCTGTGCTTCAGGGTTTATTTGATAGATGTAGGATGTCAAACAATCAGACATTTATAGAGACAGACATCAATTGTTAAAGAGAGGAAAAAATCAGAGACAACGGTCCTGATTTTGATAGAGATAAGAGAAAAAAAAACAATACAGAACGATGCCAAGCGGCAGAAAGAGAACAAGAAATAAATGAATGTTTAACTTTAGAATCCACTCATCTTTCCTGCGGTTTGTTATTATTCTGATAATGTAGGTTCGTATTGAATTCAGAATCAATCATGATATTATATAGACTCAGGTGTCATTTTCTTTTTCTTTTTCCTTTGTTGTTTTTACATGTTCATTTCTATATCTGGTGGCATACATAATATTAGGATGCTACAATAATTTTTGTCACATTCTCATTTTTTTTCTCATAAACTGTGCATATATATTAAGAATCTGTCTAAGCCTTGATGAAGAGATTTAAACTTTTGCTGTTCTTTTTGTCTTTCTCATCCAATTCTATACATATAACAAAATATCAATTATAAGCCTATTATCGTTTTGAATATTTTCTGTTTATTGATGAACGATAGCAATGATGAAACTTTTAAGGCGTCTCGTCTCGTCATGTTTCTTTTCTTTTTTTTTTATTAATTCGACTCATTCTTATTTTAGTTAACGTCATCAACAACGGGAGTGTCTCAATTTGATACACCTGTTAATAATAATAATAATAATACTAATAATAATACTGCTGATATTGTATCATCAAATAGTCCAACAAAAAGTGTTCCATCAATAATAACAAATAGTCCGATGTTCTCCGGTGTTGGTGATTCGATGAAAACATCAATACGTTCTGTATCTGTTGAAACAGGTACTCGTAATCGATCACCTGTACAACGACATGGTCAACAAGAAACAAGTCATACATTATCTAATTCATCATTATATCAATCAACAAATACTCAAGTTACTGATAATTTACGTGTACAACATCAACGTGAAAAACAAGAATTAGCAGAATTAAATGATCGTTTTCGTGGTTATCTTGATCGTGTTAAAATTCTTGAAAATAAAAATTTAAAATTAACAAGTCAACTTGATGAAATATCAAAAACATGGGGTGCAACATCTCAAGCAATTATTTCTCAATATTCAGGACCACTTGATCATCTTCGTCAAGAAGTTAATGATTGTATGCTTTTTGAAGCTGATTTACAATCACGTTTACGTCGTTCACATTATAATATTGATAATTATCGTTCATTAATACATGATGAAACATCATGGAATGATCGACAAGAAGTTAAACGTGCACAATTAAAATTAGAATATGAACATTCATGTGCTGAATTATCTGCTTTACAAAAATCTTATAAACAAATTGATGAACAATTAAAAATTTTACTTAAACAACGTGAAGATTATCTTAATGATATTGATCAACTTAATGAACAATCTTATAAATCAACTATTGATAGAATTAAATCAGATTTACAAGTTCAAACACTTCGAGAAGAAATTCCTTTTCTTAATGATGTTCATGCACATATAATTAGGTATAAACAAAAAAAAAACAAACATATACACATCTTCATTATTCTTTACTAATTCTATGTATATATATATATATATATATATAAAATTTGTTTTTTTTTTTCTTTTCGTTTAGTGAATTTGAACAATTAAAACCAGCAAGTGGTATTGATGCACAATTATTTTATCGTCAAGAATTAGAAAAGGCTATACGTGATATTCGTCGTGATTTTGAAACATTAAATATGGCACAACGTAAAGAAATGGAAGATTATTATCATATTAAAATTGAAGAAATGCAAAATGATGCTAAAAAACTTGCATTACCATCACGACAAGATAATTTTTCAAAAATATCTGAACAAATTAAATCAACTAAATTTGAATTAAATGATACACAAAAATTATTAATTAGTGAAAAAGATAAATTTAAAGAATTACAAGATCATTTAGCTAAATTAGAAGATGATTATAATTATGTACGTAATCAACGTAATGCTACTTATGATAATATTAATAAAGAATTAACTACTGCACATGAACATATCGAACAATTAAGTGGAGAAATTGATACAATATTGGAAAGGTAAATTATTCTTGAAAACAAAATTCGTTTTTCTTATTCAATAAATTTTACTTTATTTTAGCAATATAACACTTGAATCAGAAATAAATATCTATAGACGATTATTAGATAGTGAAACAAATAGACTTACACAACAAATAGTTGAACAAGTTTCATCACCTGAACCAACACCAGCATCGTTTGGCAGTGAACTTGGCAAAGTTTTTAATAAAAAAATTAAAAAAGGACCAATTGCTATCAGTACGTATTGTGTATTCTATTAAATCTTGTTCTGATTTATACCAATATCTCTCTTTCTTGAACATATTGGTACATTCGAATTTTTTTTTTGCAATAGAGTTCTGCAAGATGATCACGATGACACTTCTATCAAAGTTAGAACGTGTTGTTGTTAAAGCTAGTTTCATAAATATATTTTTAGTACAATATAGACTGAATATTTTCATATTTATTCTTTTATTCTGATAAGAAAAAATGTTTACAACTAAAAGTAGATTTCGCATATAATCATAGAGTTATATATACAGAATATGTCAGGAATGTATTCAGTAATTTATCCAGATTTCCTCTTCCAGAAGGGCGAACACTAATTTGTTTTTGACAGCACAGGCACATAATAGAAAAACCACAAATTTCGAAAGAGTCAATCTGATCTTCGGAGAGGCATTACCCACACACTGAATAAAAAACTGAAATTGCTGAATTTCGAAATCAAAACTAAAACTACGAGATTGAAATTGTGATTAGAAAAAAAAAGTAATTTTGTAGATCTCCATTTTCCGGAGTAGTCTTAATCAACACTCTTGTGTAAGACATTTAACAAATTTTATTTCCTATTTTCTTGATATCGAATGGTTTAAATGTTGATTCTTAATCTTTAGATTTCAATTTATTTCGATTTAGATATACATCAGTTAATTATAGAATCTTTATACATTGAGTATTTTTTCATTCGAAAATACATTCTGATTAAATTATTCTCATATCAATGATTGTAGTTGAATAGAATTTTTTTGAAAACTTGCAGTTTACGAATATGTCAGTTACATTGAATTCTAATAGAAGTTGTCTTATTGAAATTAAATATAAGACAAGATAATTATTGTCTTAAGAAAATCTAATTTGTTTCTTAATATAGAAACTTACAAAACAATAATAACACCGGGTATGATTAAATCTAAATATCGACATAATCTTTTTTGAATATATATATATATTTGTTTTCATTAAAATATTTGTTCTAACTTCTATTTTTTTTATTAATTGTAGAAGATTGTGCTCCTGATGGTAAATGTATAACATTAGAAAATACTTCTAATGATAAAGATGTTGATGTATCAAATTGGACATTAAAAAGACGTGTTGAAGGTTCATCAGATATAGCCTATACAATACCTTATGGTTTAATTATGAAACATGGTAATGAATTAAAAATTTATGCACGTAGTGCACAAAATGCACATCATCGACCACCATCACAAGTTGTTAATGATAAACTTGAATCATGGGGTATGGGTACAGAATGTGAAACAAGATTATTTAATGAACAAGGTGAAGAAAAAGCATCACATTCTCAAAAAATTGTTTTCGGTTCAGAATCATCACGTAATTTACCATAGTAAGTTTATTTTTTTTGATGAAATATTTTTATTTTATTTTCAATGAATCAAAGAAAAAAAAAAACACAAGACACATAAAATGTAGTGTTAGAGAGACAAGAGAAAATATTGTTGATTCTTTTTTCTTTTTTGTTTCAATTAGTGATATTGAATGGCCAGATTGTAAGTGATATTTATCAATGGAAAATTCTTTCGGGGGGAAGAAGAAGCATTTGCTTCTATTCTCGCATGAATACATTAATTCTTCGCATGAAATATTATTATTAATTATGAATAATAACTCTTTTCTTTTTTTTGTTTATAGAAATCTGACAAGATCGAGAAAAAAAAAACAGAAATTGATTATTCAAACCACCTTTAATAAACATTTTTAAAGCGATTTTGATTTTTTTCTTTTTTTTTTTTTTGTAAATAAAATATTAAAAAAAAATACAAATCATAAAATCCATTTCTTATACCTATATTATACTTATTTCTCTAGTAGTTTAATACAATGATCGTTGTTTTACAGGATTTTCTTTTTTTTTTTTCTTTATTCTATCTAAAAGAATAGTTTTATCTTAGGCAACAATATGTCTCTTTCTCTTTCTCTCTTTTTCTTTTTTTTGTGTTGGTTTGTTATTTCGAATTGGCTTCTTGCTTCTTGCTTCTTCTTCATTTTGTTTCGTTTGTTTTGTCTGTTATTAGAGCGGGATGCTCGCTGGCTAATCCCACTTTGTTTTTCTTTGCTTTTCTGCTATCAGTTTTATTATCGAACTTTATCACATGCGTGCTTTATCCCTCTTCATTTCCTTTTAACAGAATAAAATTGATGAAGTTCAATAAATTAAATTATGATTATTTTATTTTCTTTCAAAAACAAAAAGTCATATCAAATAAAGATATCATGAAAACTAAGAGAAATCATACAGAATTCTACAAATTCATAGTTCTGTGGTCGATCGAATGGCGTAGGCACGAATTTTCAAGTAGTGAGCAATTATGAATAGCTGTCGCAACTGTAAATAAAATCTGTAAGTAATAACTATTGAATCATTGAGTCATTGTTATCAGTACAGGAAATTCGTAGATAATCACTTTTTGATCGGTAGGCAGTTGGCTACATCACTGATGTCGGCAATTTCTTTGATGACAAAAAGTCTTAATAATATGCATATATCCTTTAATGGCAGCATCTGGATGTTTAGTTTAAAATTCAAATCACTTTGCGGAAAAAAAAAACAAACGCATACATGATTATCAATGTTTATAGATTTGATTAATATTCTAACCCCATCACTACTTTTAACTCTGAAAATATTCTATCTATGATTTGTCAGCATCATAAAACAAAAAAGTATTTCTTTTATTTCTTTTTCTCGTTTTTTTTCATTTATTCAATATTATTCTATTCTCTTCTTGATAGTTCTGAAGATCATATATATCTGTGAATCACGAAATTGAACGTGATTTACTTTAGTCGATAGAGCTTGACAAGCTTGTGATGATGAATTAAAGAAGTTTTCTCTCTACAATCTATGAAGTCACATAGAAGAATATAACAAATAAGTGAATATTGGAAAATTTTACAAAGATACAAAATTTTTTGCTAATGAAAATGATAACTGTTGACAAAATATTCGACATATAGAACATGATGACAATAGAATTTAGCGTTTTTTTATCAATCATTGATCTGCTTTATAAATTAAGGCAACATCTATCATATTTGAAAATAGTTAATATTTTTGCTGAAATTCACTGCAAACCAACTAAAAATATGGAATCATTAATATGAAAACATCGATACGCAGACAAAGTTGATTGTGAATGAGTGATTGAAGCTTGACTACAGAGACAAAAAGACATAGGTTTTCAATGATCTTCTTTCAGATACACTATGTCACATATCAAAAATTCTAGTTTCAATTTTATTCATTTCATGAAAACTGGGACTCTAACATCCAGAATCGTTTAAATAGCGACTGTATTAATTAACGAATTATGCATGGTCTATGTATCTTGCTGCCAGATAACCGTTTTTTTTCTACAGACGAATGCAACTGGCATCATTTATCTACATTAAAGACAAATTTGCCTAGTTCCTTTTCCTTATATGTCAGCTTATTCAGAGTTTCCATATGTCGACTGTCATTGATAAATGGAAAACACTTGTAGACAGAACTAAGAGCTGTTAATCATCTATTTAGGATACTAACCTCCAGATTTTATCAGTCATTAGAATTTTTACGCTTATGATTAACTTCTCGTTAGGTCCTTCATTTTAGCTCTGAAGATAATCATTGTTCTCGACTATTTCTAAAGATCTCAGCTTGTTCCGTCTATAAGATTGTAGACTGTAGAAAAGAATTCCAACCTTTCAATAACAATACATAAACTATCCTAAATAGTGCTTCAAAAGTTTCGATTCCTCTCAGTAAATCGATAACATTTATAACAAATTGATATAAAGTTAATTGATTAAAATATGTAATTCTGTCGAAATAAAATTAGAGTTATCATCTGAAAAAAAAACAGATATTTCTAAACACATAAATGTACTACAAAGTTATGGTCATTTTACTAATCTTGAATCAACATTTTTATCATAAATTTTTTGAGAAAAATTTAAAAAAATTTTTTTATAATAGTTGTACGGTTTTATCTCAGAAAGATTTTTATAATATTTGTCATTTTAATGGAATAATATTCATCATATTTGCTCACTATGCTTGTAACTTTATAACATTATTCATATTGTTAAAAAGCTTTCATATTGACAGTCTTATTTTATGAAGTGTATCGTAATATGCTAGTTGTTTAGATTTATCTTTTCGATAGTTTTTACAATTTTATTTAAAAAAAATTTTTTTTTTTGTTTATTTTTAAGTCAAATATAATGTATGTATTATATAAGAATGAAAGAATATATAAAAGTTGACTTTTATCGATGATATCGTCTGTTCGATCTATTTAAATTTTAATGTTTATATTATAAACAGACAAATCCGTCAGTTTTGATAATATTTGATAAACATAAATCGAAAAATAGATTGTGTTCATCCTTATGTTGACAATAACAGATTAAATGGTGTGGGTATATGTTTATAACAACTGTCAATCACACTTATAACTGATAACCATTTGAACTCAATTAACTTTTTAGTTTTTTGAGTAGTAGACTAGATTTAGTTGAAATAGTAATCATTTTAATTTGATTGACATGTTTAATCAAATAGATGAAAAATACACGTATGTGTAACTTTCTTACTTTAGAAAAATCTTCTGTAAATATTGTTTTTTCTTTTTGTAATTATTTATCTGCAAACAAAGCTTATTTGTATTGATGTATCAATGGTTCTTTATCTATGTTAACAGCTACGAACGAAATATGAAAATCACAATCATTGTCTGTGAAAATATCTCTATCAAGTATACAAAGTTTTGAATTCAACTTGTGTTTTTCTTTTTGAAAGTTTTATAATAGAGTAAGTCGATCAATAATTGCTACTCTTATAATCATCAACTATATTTATAACTATCAATCATGATTATAACTTTCGATTTGTGAACTTTTTCGTTTATGATAACTAATCAACGTCATTTTTTAATGTTACTCATGATTTTAAACTCTTAGTTGTTAAAAGTATTAGTCAAATTCATATCGCTTAATAAGGTACGTTTACAATAGCTTGTCTCTTCAGAATGATGTAACAAATATTTCTCTCTGTTTTTGACTTATGAGAAAACCATGGATGCATTTTTTTTTTGTTCTTTTAATCCCGTTGCTCGCTTTGCTTTCTTTATTCGTTCGTTTCTCTTCTTTGCTTATCGATAAATCAACTAGAAAAAGCAGAATATAATATCCGTAGTTATGCATGTATAGAATTGAATAGATAATAATCTCATATAATGATTTCGTGTTTGACATAAAACATATTTAATTATAATTCACTACGAAAATTATTTAAATTTCATTACAACCTATATTGAAAGTGATTGCTATCTAAAAAGTATAAAAATTAGATGAGAATAATTTCAATTCTTACACATATTCTTCTCAATTGCTCATAATTTCAAGATTATCATTTATCGTACAACGAAAAATTAAACAAATCAAAATGAATACTCTTTCAATTTAACCTAATCTATTCAAAATTAAATATTATATCAAAATCAACTCATTACTGGCTATAACTATGGTTGAATAGTTACAATCTTGGTTGATAATAACAATCCATTTTAATTTTTGAGTGTTTTTCTCAACTATAAACTTTTTCGAAAATAGTTGTAACTTTCACACTGAAAAAAAAAAAGCGTGACCCAATTAATAAATGATCATCATCAGATATCCGCGAGACAGTCAAAAAAGTCACCCCGCCACTTCCTTGTTCAATTCTGTTAAAAATCCATTTCGAAAGACCATTTTTTCCCCAAATTTTTCAATCAATTTTCACAAACGACGATCTTTGGTATATACATCCTGTGTAAATAGAATCATGCCTAAACTATATATATATATATAAATCAAGCAAATTTTATTTTATCACAAGCATTTCATAATTATAGTATGCATACAAATAATAACGGTCTAGACGAGAATTGCATATATACATATTCTATAATGTGTATATTGTTGAAAGATCATTTTGCCAATAGTAATGCGTAGAAAAAACATTTATAAGGAAATTAGGATATGTCTTTAGGGTCTGGTTGTATTCAAAAAAAAATGACAGTATTGTCTGGAGACGAGGAAATTGCAAAATCTTGCGGTGCATTGCTCCACCCCGCCCCAAGATGGAGTGGGGGGTGGAGCGATTTTCGGATCTCTTGTCATGATCATAACGTTTTTCATTATAAATCGTATTATCAATAGAAAGAATTTGCATAAAAGAAAAAAAAATATTAATTTAACAAATGATAAAAATAATTCAAATTTTATATACAATAATATTATTTAGTTTTGCTGAATGTTTTTTTCCTACGTATAATATTATTAGGGAGAAAAAACAAAGAAAATATACAAACAAAAAAAAAAATTATGAATTATTTATTAGTAATAAATATTCTCCTTGATGAAATACTAATTCTATGTAAGATTATTTATCAGTGTTTCGTATTATTTTTCTTTTTTTCATTGTTTTATGAATGATCTATAAAAAATATTTATATAAAATATTTTGTCTTATATTAATGATTGAAACTTTGAAAAATTATATATTTAATCATTTTCTTTTCTATTTTTTTGTTGTTATTTAATTATCCAAAATCTAATAAAAGTATTCAACAAAACACGATCTTATTGATCTAATTATACGTTTATACATGTACTGTTGTAATAAATCTATCACAATTATCAACGTTGAAGTAAAATGTCATTTGACATATGGAACCTTCTCTAACAAAGACAAATGGGAATATGTCATAAGTGATTTTCTTCTCTGTGAAATACTTGTTTATTATGTTTTTTCAACCATTTTATGATATACGGCGATAAGTCAAAATAATATACACATAATATATTATTTATTTTCGAATAGTAATTTTCTTTTGATCATCAGTATGATACTTTCGAACGAGACTAAAATTCATTTCTCGATTCAATTTTACAATTCGTCGATCAGTCGAAGAAAATAAAGAATCGAACGCATATAAGTACTATTCGGAATTTGACACACACAGACACACATTTCCATTCTACTTTTGATTGTATGAGAACTGACAACGAGAGAGAAATAGAAAAGAATAGAATAACAGCGACGTCATCAGCGTTTCCGCATGCCGGCTAGATAATTTATTCTGAGAGATAGATCGGAGATTCTCGAGAAAAGCAAAAAAAAAAAGATTGTCTCTATTCTTATGCATTAGAGCATAGAGTTGCCACGATAATAGACCATCACATCTTTTGTTTCCGAGATACGTGTGTGTGTGTGTGTATTTTTTTTTATTATAAAACAAAGGTCAAATGGTAAATCCATTGATTAATAATTGAACTTAAATGATAATTTAATTTAGATGACACAATCAAATGAATTTTGGAATGAAAAAATGAAACATCTCTTTCATCTTTATGGTATTTAATATAAAATTATTTTTAAATAAAAACAAATATATATTTATTTAGATATTGATAATGATGGTTCAATAACTCCACGTGATTTTGAAATACTTGCTAGTAAACTTTCAACACTTGTTGGACAAGATGATATAAAACGACGTGAAGATTATGCAAATGCACGTAAAACTCTTTGTCAAGAAATTATGAGAGCTGATGCTAATCAAGATGGAAAAGTAACATTAGGTAAATATTCAAAAACTACTTTTTTTTTTAAATGAAATATTCTCGTGTTGTTTGTTTTCTGTTTTCAGAAGAATGGCTCGATTTTCATCAACATCTTGCAAAAGAATTACAAAAACCAGATACTGATCCAGAAATTTTACAACAAATAGCTCAACGTATAAATACAACATTTCATATGCTTGATTTAAATCATGATGGTTATATAGCAAAAGATGAATGGGTTAAAACATGTCAATTTTTTGGTGTTGATAAAACAACAGCAGAAAAATCTTTTCAACAATTAAGTAAAGATGATAAACTTGAAGAAGATAAAGCAAAACATCTGTTTTTTGAATATCTTAAATCCAATGATCCTAATCATATATCTAATTGTTGTTTATGTTTTCTTTAATTATTATTATTATTATTATTATTATTATTATTATTACAATAATATTAGAACTTTATATGATCCAATATATATCAATGTTGTTTGTGTATTTGTAATTATGTTGTCTTTTTCTTTTTCTTATCCTTGGATTTTCGTATTGGTCCATATTTGTAGACCGTACATGCAATAACAATTGAAGTATTAAGTATTAAACTAACAAATAAATTTAAAACCATACTCTTATCATGTGTTTCAATAAGATTTGTCAGTATACGAGCTAAAAATAATATTCAATTAGGTTATTCAAAAAAAAAAACAACAACAAGATCGAAAATGAATAATATACCAAAATTATTGTACGAAGCTATTATCCAAACAGATCGATTAACTTGACCAGCATTTTTATTAATTAGAATAGTTTGAAGTTGAGCTATTTTTGATGTAGCACTAATTGGAATCACAAATATCTATCGAATAGATAACGATGAATTTAGCGATTATTACAAATAGAACATTTTACCGTGCACATACGCATCCATGATGTTGGTACAAGACCCATGAGACTCATTAAAAGATAGAGACAAAATCTATTCAAATTTTATTAATATATATATATATATAGTCTGATGTTAGATCCTTACATAGCTATTCCATATAATGGAGTCGATCGATCATTCAATTTATCTTTTTCTTTTGAATCTGTTGTTGCATATTTTGATAATGCCCATAAAAGAAGTAAATCTATGATATTTAACAAAAATCAGAAAATAAAAACTTATTTGAATTCTTTCTCAACCTTGTATAAAAAGAAATATATATTCAAAAAATGTTAATAATGGATAATTTCGCCAAAGATTATAAGTTAATATCAATGTATAACTAAATTTTTAAATCATAAACAATTATTTATTTATTTATTTATTTATTGATATTATCTTACGCTGTTTCTTCAAGTAATACAGATGATATTGATATACTTTCAACATTTTTTGTTTTATAAATTTGATAAATTTGTGGAACTTTCTGTATTAAACATAGAATATTAACCGATAGACTAATTAATTGTAACAAGACCATTTTCTTCTTTTTTTTTGTGGTTTAAAAAAATAAAATGAAATTATTGAAAGTTAATATTATTCTATGGATATCTTTTTCTTTTTTTTTTTGATCAGATTTTTTATCTTGAGAAAATTTCCATCTGGAAATAAGAGCAAATCTATTCTTTTTATCTTTCTATGATGAGTTGTCTTTTAATAAGTAATTCATTGATGATTAACGATGATTTATGTAAATCTTTTTTCATTCTATTTTTGTTCTCATACTATTACTTTAAATTGTCTAGTAAATCTATTGTGAATTGAATGACGACATTACTTGTTAATGAGTCTTTTCTTATTTCTTTAGTAATCTACATTTTCTTTTTTTTTTTTTATCAAGGTCATTTGTTGTCTATTATTTTTTAAAGTATTAATTCTAAAACATGACACTCTATTCATTAAATATAAATACATATGGATGTGTAATATTAATGAAATATTCTTTATTTAGATCATAATTCGAATGAATATGAATTATGAATTTATAGACATAGATTTATTTAGTATAGAAAATAGAATTATTCATTTTAGGAATTTTATAATATCTTGCTAATATTTAAAATTTAGTGTTTGTTTATTATTATTTTTTATTTTAGATTAGAAAAAAATCATTTGAAAACAAAAAAAAAAAATAATGTTCCATCTGTTTTGCCAAGGTCAAATAAACTTGTCTTGTTATTTAAAACTCTGATGTTTTTTTTTCTCAAGCTTTCATTCTTTTTGCACTTAGATATTGAATTAACTGTTGTTCGAGAAGATGAAGTCTGTCAAGAACAGAAAATCGACATGATTGATTTATAATTATCAATTAGAAACAATGATAAGCTTTAGTTTCTCGGTGATCGTTCGTTGTCGGCTAAACAAAAATATATGACTTAATAAAAATATAATTGTTTTTTTCTATGTGATTATATAAAAATTTAGATATATATTATATTTTTCTCTTTAAAATAATTGTTATCTATTTATAATATATTATTGAAGCAAAGCTATAAGATCAACTAGAGTAATGAAGCATAAAAATACAAAGATTCCCATGGGAAATCTCTATTGATAATATCAATAAATCAAAATCAATAAATTTAGTGGAATATCGAAAATAAAATCGTCAATGACATGTCTGCCTTCAGTATCAAAGAAAAAAAAAGTTATTGATCAATATATTCGTTCTAATAATCAGATATTGCTTAAAGGCATCAATGAAAAACATGTAGACAATCTACAGAGATATGACATTCTTCAATTATCTATTCCTTTTACTTTAATGAAATTTAGCAAAAACTAGTATTTATAATATGATCACAACTCTATTAAGTATACTAGTGATATTGATAAGTTCCTTACCAATGATAATACATCTCAAATAATGAATCGATCAGCTAAATTCCCCCTCAAACATCGATTTTGAGTGAAATGCATTCAAATTATATGAAATTTTCAGCCCTATATGATCACGTTTTTTTGAGATATTCAATAGGCAAGGGTCAAAATATAGTTCATTTAGTAACCATAAATTCTCTACGGATCCTCATTCTATAGATTTAATTTTTTATATTTGAAAGGGCATGTCAGATGGTAGAGCCTGACAGGGCTTCTTTTTTATTAATATTTACTTTTAATGCGCAGAAAAATGATATGACAAGTTTAATACCTCAAAAAATGGTTATCTATTTATAGAAGTGTTTTTATATATATATAATAATTAAAAAAAAGCTTGACGTACTCTTTCAAAGTAAAAGAAAAGCAATTAGCTACAATAAAGTTTCTTCGAAAATTCTTAAGTGTGCAATCAACAAAGTACAAACAGAGAAAAGGTGAAAAAGATTTCTCAGTTTTTCTAAATACAATCTATTTTTCAAGCAAATGATGACAGAAATCATCAAGAATTTTGACAAACAAGAAAAATGTCGAATAAAAAATCATATCGTTTATGAAAGATCAAACCTCGAGCTATCATCTCAATTTCAATAATTTGGACGAAAATTGATTTATTTTTGAGGGAGTGGAGAGAGGCAGCTTAACAGCATGAATGTAAATCAAGCAGAAAATAATTATTTATTCGGTAAAACATAAAGTGAAAAGTAGAAAATTAAAAAAAATATCAATAAACTTGAGTGGTTTTTAATGAGAGAGTAATGTTTTTTTGTTATTTCTTCTACAGATGAATGAATAAAATTTTAATTTATGGTACAATATAATATTCGTTGTAGTTTATCATATGAGAGTTGAAATAGTTCAATTTGATGTGTATAGAAAGAAATATCTGCAAAGTAAGAGGTATACAAAGTTTCTTTTTTTTTGCAAACAACTGTATCTTAGCTATTAATGATTTTAATGACTAATACAGTTCGAAGAACTTTTTATTTATTAAAACTTAATTATCAATTGAAAGGCTTTCAATAAGTCAAATAAAAAAAAGTATACATGTATGAATTTTTCAAATAGATTTATCAAAAAACAAAACAAAAGAAATTTACTAATAATTTCAATACAATAGCAATTTTTAACTGAATAAATGGTTGTATTCAAATATTGGACAAAATGAATTTGCAAAAACAGAAAATATTGAAAATAATTTTACATTTATACAATTTTATTGCTTAAAGGGATCATCTATCTTTCTCAATCGGAGATTTTTTAGATATTTCATTTTTTTTTCCTGCTCTATAAACGTTTTGAAGTAGTCTCTATCTACCGGATATATTCCAAGAATGAATATATAGCGATCAGAAACAAAAAAGTGAAATAAATAGAACATTTTCACTGTTTTTGAAAAATAATTTTTGTTTTGGCCAAACGAAAGCTAACAATCGTTCTCGTTTCTCAATCACAGTACATTCGGTCGAGCGAAAACTTTGTTCTATTGATAGTAGAAATTATTTAGGGTGCCTAGTTTTGTTTTTGTTACAAAATGTGATGTACC
>CAJNOL010000234.1:48425-106461 GCA_905250125.1 Rotaria sordida
TATAGGTTGCTGCGACAGACTATAGAAATATTGTTTCATATGAATGATCGATCATGTTTCGTTGATATTTGATCTTTATTATGCATTAATTGTGCCAATACGAAATACTTCATGGTTTAGATTGATTATTGAATATCACATGAATATTCTATTCGCGTTACTATTTTGAAATTGTGTGAACGTATCCATTGTTCCTTTAAAGATTTGGTTAAGTTGAAAATGAAAATTTAGAATAATATTAGAATGATTTGAAAATAAACTTTATATAATGTTTTTATAATTGTTTTTTGGATAGAATAAGTTTATGTATTACATCTGCAATTTATTATTTTTTTGCATCAACTGTAGACAAATTAATATGAAATAAAACTTTCATGAATATGAAATGAAACTATAAAAACTTCACGGATACATCTTGAATAGTTAAAGAGATGTTCGCGTTTCTTTTTCCATCAAACTTTTGGAACATCTGGTATTTTTCAGGATGAATAAATATTTCACTCAAGTTGTGCTTAGTCTCAAAACAAAAATAGATACATAAAAGAATTTATTTCATGCCCAAATATAGAATTCATTCTGTTCTATTCTGTCATGTACTTAGGTAAAAGCAAAATATTTCAAGTGGTTATAGATAAGCTAACCTAAAGTCAACTATAAACTATATGTCATTCACAACTCACACATTAAGTTCTTTGACTTGTTATTTTTGTTCTGATGCCTTTTGTATTGAAACAATGTGTTAAATATAACATTTAACACCAATATTTATTTGACAATCGGGAAAAAGATATTACCTTGTTTTGACACAGCTATACACATAGGAAGAGAAAGGTAAGAAGAAAAAATAAATTATATAAGTAAGCATTATGAGATCATGTTAACTAAACCGATCCTGTATGAAAATAAGAATCCTATTTGAGAAATTTTTTTTTTTTGTTCGTTCAATATCCTAAATTATCGGCTACAAATAATTGTTGAACGGTTCTATTAAAATAACATACATTAGCACAAACATAAAGAATAAGTATGCCATCCATCAATTTTTTTTTCTCTTTCTCTTCATAGCTATTTTATGTCATGTAGCTTTGCTATAATCTTCAAAAAGTTTGTTCAATCTAATTCAGGCGTTCAAAGGTTTGAAAGAACTTCGTGACATATTTTTCAAGAAAAAAAAAACAAACTTTCTAGATCATCTGAGTACGGAGCAAAGTAAAAATACTGTGAGAAACACACCATCGTATTACACGCGCGATCAAGCTGATTACCATCTTTCATTATCATAATCATTGACCATTACTAATGCAGTTGATAACACTATTTTTAAATATTAAGTTTCTACTTCATCCAATCTCTGACAGATTAACTACCTATATATATATTTTTAAATTTAATAAATAGAAAACATTTGATTATGGAATATTATTAATTTGTTTCATCTAGAAATTAACATACATGAAAAACTCTTTCAGACATGTTTCTGATAGTTAATCATAAATCTTGGCATAATTTTTTTGTAAATAAACTATGATAATTTATTTTCGAAAATAATCTATTTTCAATCTGTACATAATCCATCCTGAAAAAATCTTAAGATTAATTAAATAAATAGATTAAAAACAATAGGTCACTTTTTTGATCTTAAGAGAACGTCCATGAGAGCATCGAGTGCCTCGTATCTTGGAGCGATGCTCGATCAGCTCATGGAAGCTCTCTTAAGTGACTTGAAGTATGTCAGTTTCCAACTTATTTAAAAAAAAACAGAACATTCATGTGTTGATGTGCAAATTTATATATTATTGTTTAAATTTCATGTAATCAAAAGCAAGTGAGCGTTTAATCACTTAAACATAGGATCAATAGATACAGTAGTAAACAAAAGTCTCTCCGCACTCCTTCTATTATGATAAAGATCTGAAAATTTGTGTGCACATACTGAACTAAGAATTTAGTTTAAAAGTACAAGATTGTCATGATTGCTTAAATACAATGAGAATTATGATGAAGAGAACCTATCTCTGCTTCAAGTTTTCTATCTGAAAAATATTATCTGTTATCAAGTAGATGACTGATTCATAAGATCAAGTAATTTAATCGAAGATTGCTGTCTATGTATGCCTTTGAGTCCTCTATGCCAATAAGATGAGTTTTCCGATGACATTTTCGTGTAGTGAAAGGTATTCTCATGAAATGTTAACTGCAGGCACAAAGCTTAGGTGCAAATTTGAGCTCGATTCACTGAACTATTACTGGGTTATAGTGTCCGAAGGTCAATAGATAGTGCTCCCTCACTTGAATGATCATTAAAAAATGGCTACAATTTTAGAAAGTGCTGATGAGCTTTGATGAAATTAACACGAAATCATGAAGAATCGATCAACCTACAAAGTTTTGCTTTTTAATATTTATGAAATTAAAAGTATAAATAGATATGATCCATTACAATCCATCATAATTCTGGTTCCATCTAAACAATCGTAATAAGCTCTAGTCTCAAACCTAAATTCTTAGTGGAGTATGTGTATACAAATTTTCCGATCTATAGCATATAGGATAGTCGAGGTACGAAGGATGAAAGACTAAGGCAAAATTAAATAGACTTAATGCAACCAAAGGTTATTTGATAGGTTTGCATCGAATCAAAAAGAAATCCTTTCTAAGTTTAATTTAGCCTAAAGTTCAATTTTTGTCTTATAAAAGACAAAATACGATTGATTAAAGTTCAACATAATCATATATATATATAAGTGAATTGCGACTTTTTGGTATTATTGATGAGAAAAAAATGAAAGTGAATCTAAACAACTTTTGAGTAGTGCATTTTATTAAGCTCTATGCCTGTAGTATACAGCAAAAGTTTTCCAACACTTTACCGCATATTAGCTGGAATACGACTTACTTCAACGTAAATGTACTATAAAAAAACGTTATTTTCATGAAAAATGTCATTTTAGAGTTCATCATGTAATGTAAATACCTTGAAAACGGTAAGAGATAGAAAGCTGAATTTTTTTACCGGTTATATAAGTCTGAGAAATATATCTACAGTAAAAATTTGAGCAAAAACAAACGAGCCTTTCACGAGTTATACACAAAGTAATTTTCAAAAAGCGTCACTCTACATTTTTCAGTATGATGTAAATTTCTTCTGAACGGTACAAGATCCAAGACTAAAATTTTTGCCACTTGTAGAACTTTTTGTTTTGTACCTGCTGTAAAAATTTGAGTGAAGTCAAACGAGCCGTTGAGGAGTTGTAAAGATGACAATTTTTAAATCGTCACTCTGCAAAATGAGTATACAGACCCTTTTATCAGAAAGTCTTGCTATTTTTTTCCTCAAATAAATCTGCTAAGAGAAAACATTTTCTTATCAGTTTGGTAGTTGAAGAATCCTCTTTCTTTTAATATAGTCTGCGCGCTACCAGCTCTATCACAAGCTGAGCTAGAATCATGTTTTCGTCACTCTACATAAAAATGTACAAGTGTCTGTCAAACAATATTAATGATGGACGAAACAAGAAACGAAAAATAAGATTAAAATCAGTTATATATTTGCATAGAGCGTCGGACGCTCTACAAAATAGACTAAACATCTTCTTTTCCTCTTGCATTTTTATAGCCAAAAATTTCATTTTCTTAGCACCTATCATGACCAAACTGACATTTTTTTGTAATAAATTTTTTATAACTCAGTGACAGTATGAGCTAGAGAGCTAAAATTTTGTACGGCAGTGGGGAGCCTCAAGGGGTATAATATATTAAAAAATTGTTTAAATCGGTTGAGACAAACAGAAGTTATTAGCGAAATACAGCTGAATCATCAATTGCACCAAAAAATTGCAATTCACTCATATTCTTATTCTTATGTTTTTCTTTTCGAGTTTCAAGATAATGTCATTTTGAATAATGTCAAAGTAATTTGTGCTATTAAACGAAGTTTATACATTAATCTTTATGTCATTTAATTCCTAAAATAATTTTATAGAAATAGGCTTATGTGATATATTATTTTTGTAGATAACAAATTTTAATCGATTATAAATAATGATAAACATATAGTTAATGTGTATTTCATGTGTACGAATTATATGTTTCTGTTATCTTTCATCATTATGTTTATCATATTAAGTGTATCTAGTTATTAATTAGTAAACTGGTGAAAAAAAATAATAAAACACACATAATTTATATACGTCATACTGTCAAGAAATCTTCATATAAACTATAGTAGGAATTAATAGGTGGTCTCTTAATGATGAAATCTTTTTTTTTCTTAATGTTTGACATTGACAAGAAAGAAACAATTTAGTGTTAAACAATCAAAAAACGAGAAGTAATCTTGAACATTAAAAGAATTTCCTGTGTGAAAATTATATCCGTATAATTTCTATGTGAATATACGCATTTAAAGTTCTACTATATTAGCACAATTTTTTTGTTTCTTATTATAGAACTATGTCATTAGAATAAAAAAAGATTAAACAAAAGGTTAAAAAGTCTTTATATTGAATCCTATTGATTTCCTGAGTAAATTTTACTTGGAAATATGAATAGATTTTTTTTTTCTTATAAAAACGAACTATCGAATGATCGATTAACTAAACTAAAATTATACGAGAAGAAAAACAATAATAATATCATGTAAAATGTTGTATGTCGCCTTTATCCATCTATATGTTATATGTCACCTTTCATTTTTTTTTCTCTCACTATTAAACCTGTTTTTTCTAACATCTGGCCTTCATCAAAAGAAAGAAGAAGATGACTTTGTATAGTCATTCTTTCTTAACATTTTCTATGTAAGATATTCTTTCATTATTAATAAAGATAGTTTTCATTTGACGTTTTAGTATGAGAAATTTCGTCATACAATATCATCATGTTATTTTCTTGTTTTTCGATAATATTTCTAACGTATGTTTTTCTTTTTGTTTGAAAAAATTGTCATCCTATTGCGATGAATGACATTTTTATAATTAATATGTGATGAATTATATTGATTTTTTGTTTTTGTTTTTGTACTTTAATATCTATATAAATGTGTTCTATTACGATCATTATCTCCAAAGATTCTAGTTAATAAAGAAAAAAAGAGATATGTAATTAGATAAAATAAAACCAGATATGAGAAGAATTTTTATTGTAATGTACTATATTCCGAATGAGAAGCATTATCATAATCATAAAAGATAAATAGAAGATACAATGCCTCTTTTGTTTAGAAAACTAAAGTAAATATGCGTGTAATAACATAAAAAAAATAATTTTATTATAGTTAAAGTGATATTTCGAGGTTTTTTCCTTATTCTTTTTTATTTATTTCTCACTTTCATCTTCTCACTTTATTTTCCATAAATAATTTTGTTATTAATTAAATATGATCAAACATGCAATGTGGTATGGTATAAATAACATGAAATTGATATAAATTTAAATATGATCATGATGAACCAAAACAAAATTAAATGAATATCAATACATATAACATTAATATCTGCTAGTGGAAATGATATTATTATATAAAGGTTAAGTTTTAGATCAAACACAAAACGTTTTTTTTATCTTAAGAAATTTATTTTTTTGAATGATGTTTTGAAAATAAAAACATCAAAATAAAGTCTGAAGATAATATTGAGAAATAAAAGGAAAAACCACTATTCGATAAATGTTAGCTATAATTAAAATTGACTTTTTTGCGTCATTATAGAACATCATAAATAATTTTAGTCGTAATTAAATATGAATACAAAAACAAAAAAGAACAGTATAAAAGTCAGGAATATTCACTCACTAATTTTTGCATTCATATAACCCTTTAGTACAGACTTTCTAATGAAATATCATAAATATAATCCTTGAGATAAGAGCCATATTTCACATTAAACTCTTTACATTTATAAATCCTATACTTTTCAATATCCGGTACGTGCTGCGTACAGAAAAAAAAACAATCAGATGAAATACAAACACATCCTATTCAGTTCTATAATTTCCGATTTTTTTTCTCTTCCCCTCTAATACATTGTGTCTTTCTACAATGGATTTTGGACTTATATTGACTGAATAGCTTCTTTTTCATTATTAATCAAAGAGAGATATAAAAATAGACTAAGTATGATATTCCTAAGAAAATAAACAAGTGTATTGGTTATATATATGCATTAATGTTAGCGTTGTTGTGTTGATAATATTTGTCCCGCTAGATCGAATAGATGACATCTATTCAAGACATTTCTTTCCTTTGTGCTTATTAAAATATTTGATCTAATAGATCGATTTTATATAATTATTCAGAATAGAATATGTGTTTTTTTTTATGTAAAAATTCTTGTTTTTATTGAGAACTATATATGATATTATTATTTTCTGAGTTTTATTCGAGATGACTGTAGTAAATTATTATTCAAGCTTTTTAAAATAATTTTGCTGACACTATCTGACAACTCTTCTTTTTTTCTTCTCTAATGTTTGTTTTTATCTTCTCTTTGTAAGCTTGTCGTGCGTTCACACATTAGTTGAAATAATCGGGTTTTTTTTCTTGCATAGAAATTGCATTGACACTAATGTCAAGAAATGAATATTTTAATTAAAATTGATTTTGAAAATTCAAAATGTGCTTGAGCATTTTTGAATTGCTTAATTATCAGTATGATATTTTCAATTATTTATAATTGTTTTTTTTTAATTTTATTTTTGTACGTGAGATATTCATAGAATAGCTTGATAATCGTATAAGTCTACTGTTGTTTTTGTTATTTCTTTCGGTAATAGAAGAAAACACAAATCATTTTTTATCACGTACTTAAAAAAAAATGACAAGTAATTCTGAAGAGGAAAGAAAAATAATCACAGGAAAAAAAGTGATTACACATCCAACTAAGCCCCTTTCACCGTTATATAAGATTTTGTTGCTAATAGATTTTTCTAGGCTGTCTACGGCACAATACAACTCTTAAAATTCTTTGGTGTATAATAGGAATTTCTTAGCTGAAATAATACATCAAATGCATGATTCTTAATAGATCTTATGAAATTTGTTCTTATTCATTTGTCTTCCTGTTTTTCTTCACTGTGACTTGATTGTTTCCGTCTATCACATCACATGTATGGTCATCAGAAATTATCTTTGCTTTAGATCTGCAGTAAAAATTTAGAAATAGACAATAAGAATTCAAGTTTTTTTTTTCTCACATTGAACTATCTATTCTTTCCTAAAATATTACGTAAGTTATTCTTTATAGTAGTTGTATTTGAGACATAGTATCATCTAATAAGTCTCTATATTTCATGTCACGCAGTCTCTATTTTTTTTCTGTGCCATTTCATTGTTATGTGACAATTACCAGTCAAAGAGAATAAATTTAATCTAAATGCGTCAAAAGCTATGTAGGTACCACATGGAAACACTTTTACATTCTTGACTTTTCATCAAACTATAATGTTTCATATCAGTAATGAGCAATCTAAATTCTAATTGTTTCGATATACTTATTAATATTATTAGAGTAAAAAAGAATAGGGTGATTGACTATGATGAAAATATTGTAATATGTAGTTTGATTCTTTCTTTTTATACATTTTACCTAATATGAGAAGAGGTAATAATAGGTTTTACTTCAGATTCATTCAACATTATTGTTTACGATTAGTAAATTTCATATTGATATTTATTAGCAAACATTTTTTCAATATGGATATTAATACAACTATCATAAGTAATCATAGTAATTATGACTGGAATGAAAATAATAATGGTCCAACATTTCATACACGTATGGGTTTTGCTTGTGCATGGATTATTATTGCTGTTGCTGGTATTATAGGTAAAATTAATTTATTCTTTAGAAAATAAAAAAACAAATTTGAAATATAATTTTAATTTCATAATTAGGTAATGGTCTTGTTATATTTGTTGCTATTCGATTTCAAAAATTGAATAATGTTACAAATTGTTTTATTGTTAATTGTAAGTAATTATAAGGAGAGAATAGTTCTTTTTTCTATTAACTATTTCTTAATTTCAGTGGGTATTACTGATATTGTCTTTTTGGTATTTTGTATGCCACTTCTAGTCGTTCAATATACATTAGAGCATTGGTAAATAAACATTTCTAATATTCTATGATTTAATAATAAATTTTCTTTGTCATTTAGGTTATTCAATCAAATTTTTTGTAAACTTCTAAATTTTATTTCTTTCGTTAGTGTTCTTGTTACTGTTCTAACATTAGTCATAATGACTATTGATCGTTATATTTATGTCGTACGACCATTTGAAAATTTAAAATGGCGAAAACCTAGAACTGTACTTTTATTAAGTATTATCATTTGGTTGAGTAAATATAATATTATTGTTATTGAGTTTTTTTTTCTTTCGGTATCCTAAATAATCTTGTTACTAATTTTAGTTTCATGTATATTTGCTTCACCGTATTATTATTATTATGGTGTAATAAATAATGATGATAATCATCGACAATGTGCATTACTTATTGATGAAGAATTACAAAAACATTTTTGTATTTATACAGTTACACTTTATTATTTTATACCATTAACAATAATAATAATATCATATACTAAATTACTTTATTTTGTTTATTCAAAAGAAAATAAACTTCATCCTAAAACAGTAATATAATGAAAAAACAAATCTTCAGTTTTTTTTTCTTTGTAACAATTAAATTTTTTCTTTTTTCGTTTTTTTTTTTATAGAAATATAATATTGTTAAATGGTCAAAAAAACGTCGTGCTGTAACAAAAATGGTTGCCGTTGTTACTCTTGCTTTTTCACTTTGTTGGTTACCTATAACATTATATATAATGTCAGCATATATATTTCCACAAAAAAATGTTTTTCTTTATTATTATAAAATGATTGCTAATTCATTTGCTTATTTAAATTCAGCTATTAATCCAATTCTTTATGCATTTTTAAATCGTAGTTTTCGTACTAATTGTGGAAGTCTTTTTTTTGAACCAACATGTTCAACATTTTTTCGTGATGATCAACGTCAATCACGTACACATTCTCAACAACAACAACAACAACAACAACAACAAGGACAGAAATTACAAAAAAAACATCTAATATCAACACAAATTGATCGATTTAGTTATCAATCAACAAATCAACAATCATCATCATCAATACAGGATAAAAAGAAAAAAGAAATATTAAAAATAAATAATGATCAACAATTATCACCAAATATTATAATACATTATGAATTTTCTGATGGTGATTATGAACAATCTGATATGGATTGTATCAATCAAACTGGTGTTGAAAAAAATTCATCTGACAATAATCTTTCTAAAGGACAATATGAACAAATATCAACAGAAAAAGCTAATGATTCAAATACTTTAACAACAACTCTTTGATATTTTAAATATTTTCCAAAGAAAAATTTTCTTTAATGTATCGTTCCTTTTTAAAATTTGAATAAATTTCATTGTAATGTATTGGAATATTTTCATTGAACGTTAACTATAGACAATTTTTTGCGATAAAATATATAAAATATTGTATTTCATATTAATTTTAATTTTAATTTGATATTAGCTCAGATAAATATCAACAAATATTGAATTATTGAATATTGAATTTCAAATTCTTTTTTTTCTCTTTCATCGAATGATTTATCGATGTCAGAATAATGTCAAGTTGAGCTTTTACTTCTCGTTGCTCATTGAAATTAATATGAATAGCAGTAACATTGCAAGAACGTCTAACAAACTATTCATAGTACGTATTGTAGTCAAAATAAATAGGAAATCATAAACCGACTTAGCCATTCTATTAATACATCCGGAAGGCTTGCATTCTATTTTCAATAATTATTTTACAAGTATACTCTAAGACATTTCATGAGTTAAGGATTAATATCTAGGTAGTTATACAGAAGATTTGTAGTGTTATAAGCCGAATTATACATGATGTACGAAGAAGATATGTAAATCTAGAGAATAAACATTGGTAGATTTTACTTAATCATTCGGTGTTCTTTTTAATGAAAAACAACCTCGAGGCTGTTTGTGTTTACAAAGCATATATAAAATTATAAGATTTATAAGCTTGATATATATGTCTTTTACATAATCAGTTTGTCAGTCTATACGTTGGTATTAATTCGTCTGATTGAGTATAAATTCTTTATGTATGGAACAAACGTCATGATGATTATGTCAAATGATCAACACACATGTCAATGATTAGTTGGAATGATGTTTTCTCTTAACAACGAGAATTGATATGATAGAAAAGATTTGAATAACTACTCTTTTCTTCAATGTTAAATTCATTCGATGAAATAGTTGAATAATGATTGATTATTTACTTGCTAGATGATTGTTTTTTTTTTTTTATTAGAAGAACTTCAAAAACTCGACAGCTAGTTAGCAGGCAACATGCTCTAACTATTAGTGACATCTAAGTTAAATTGTTTAATTTTCATTAATTTAAAATTTAATATAGAATTTTGAATTTTGCAATAATGAATAAAATAAATTTATATTGATTTATATGAATAAACATTTTTTTAACTTGATGTTCGTAACTAAGTGATGTATTTTAAGATGGTAAAAACGGTTTGGCAATATTTGATAAACATTTTCTATCACTCTTGACGGTAAGTACTTATAGACACATTTAATAAATCACAATAATGTGTGAGAAAGTCAATTAAATAGTATTGATTTATAGAGTATCATAATTAAATTAATTATAAAAAAGAAACATTATATTAATTTTGATCATACTGAAAAAAAGTTTTTATAGACCGAATACATAGCATTAAGATAATAAACTAATGAGCAACGAAACTGAACATCGTGGGAGTACTCGAAGCAGGAGTGAAACACCTCCGCATGTATCTCCATATGAATTTACAAAGACAGGTGTTGTTGGTGATCAACGTGACTCAATGCTTCAAAGTGAACTTCAAATTTTAGTATGTTTTTATTGCGTGAATTATTATTCGAATAATTTAAATTATAATTTTCTTTAGCCAGAATTAGGTAAATCTCGTCGACGAGGTCATAAATTACCTCCACAAAGTTTTACATATGGTATAACGATGCCACGACGTGATGGTGGTGTTAACGAAGGTAAGATGTCGACAATTCGAAACTCAAACAAAATCTTCGAAAAAGTTGTTTTCAACATATTCATCATAAATACGGGTTCATATTTACAAATTTTTTGATCATTAGAACTTTTATTTCAAAGCAAACGAACATCATAATTCACAATCAGAAGGAAAATCTACATTGAATAGAATACTCAATATTTAAAATAAATATTCATCCAATAATGGTTATTCCATTTCGCACTATTTCTTTTCCAAATAATTTAATCTGTGTGCTCCTTCTAAGTTTGAAATTTTATTTTAAAAATTAAATATACTATTCGATGTAGATTTTCCTTCTGATTGTTATGAATATGATGTTCATTTCATTTGAAATAAAATCTCGAAATACGAACTCGTATATAGGATATTTTGCTATCATCCTATTGAAAAAATGCATTTTTTTTCTAACCATTGTTTTCTTAATAAACTTAAGTTTTGTTACAAAAACATTGTTTAAATATATCACCAAAAATAAATTCTGAATAGTTGATAATTTCAATAAATAGAAAAACAACCAAGCATTTATAAATTCTATTTGAATGTTTAGCACTATGTCATGGACCGGAAAAAGAACGTGCAACTAATCCTGATTTTGAATTTGTACGTGATTATTCAGCTTTAAATAAAGCAGCACTTGAAGCTGGTATGACAACAGCTAAAGATCAATCACGTTTTAGGTTATCATTTAAATATTTAATTTCTTATTTTTGAATTTTTCTTATTAATAGAACCGTACATGATATTAAAAAGAAAGTTTTCATTCGTGATGTATCACTTGGTAAAAAACCACATAAATTTCCTGATAATATGGTATTCGGTACACCAAATAGGTAAGAAAAATTTAATTTTTTACCCTATTTTAATATTTTGTTTATAATATAGACCATCAACACCTATAGGCGAAGTTTTACAAAATCGTTTTCTTGATAATTGGCTTGAAACAATGGAAAAAAAACAAGCTACACTTAAAAAAGAACGAACCGATGCTGCGGTATTTAACTTTAATTGAATATATGTATGATAAAATTTTTTTTTTATAGAATGCTTTTAAAGGAAGTTATCATACAAAAGCATCACTTCTTCGTCAAGCGAAAATTCCTGTTGATCCAAAACCATTATGGAAAATGCCAAAATTTGCTCAAGTAAATTAGAAATTTTTCTTTTTATTTGTTCTAATTAGGTTTTTTTCGATGAAAATTTTTAGGGTGAAAATCAAGTTGATTCATTTCGTACTGAAACAGAACGTCGTAGAGCATTTAGTGCTAATACATTTGATTCAATACCTCGTCAAGGTACATATCATTCAGGAATTTATAATGTCCCACGTACTACTGTCAAAACATAAATATAACCAAAAAAAAAACAATATTCATTAACTATTTGATTGCTCTTTTTTTTTCTTTTATTGTGCATCATAGCTTTTTTTTTTTTTATTTAAACAATAGAAAAAGAGTCTTATGAATGATGAACAGATGGAAATGTTTTTCACTTGGCTAAAATATATCGATATATTCAAGACGTACAAATAACGACTAGAGAAATATTGTTTTGAGAAGAAAAGATTTTGTTGCATTTGTTTTGTTTTTTTTTCATGAATAGATTCGATGTAAATCATTTTGTTTTTCTGTATAAGCATTATGTAATCCTGTTAGAAATTCTTCATCATTCTAAGTAAAAACAAAAAGAAAACCAAAGATTGAGCAAGGTATATGAAAAAATTAATTTACTTGAAGCATATCAATTAATAACTGTCGAAGTGTATCTTTTGAAAAATAATTCATAGATGAAATTTGTTGATTTTGACAATGACGACAAGATGTTATTACATCGTTTGGTATTGACGGAATGAAAGCTATTGAAAATAACAAAAACATTATAATATTAAATAAATGATTTGTTGTTAGATCTACTTACCAGGTGATTGAGTTAGTTGTAATGTTTGAAATTCAGCTGGTGTCATTAAACGACCATTATTATTTGGGAATGTATCAAACTAAAAAATTGGATAACAATAAAATAATTTTTGTTTTTGTTTTCTTTGAAATTAATAACTCACTCCATTAAAAAGATTTTGATTAGATGTTGTCCAATCATTGGTAGAATTAGTTACAATACATGGTGATATTGAGTGAGGTGGTGTTGGAATAGAATTCTAAATGATAATGTAAATAGGTTTTTTTTTTCAATAAATAATTAGAATGTAGATGTTCTATTAACTTTTTTTTAAACACTAGTAGAACTGATAGTGGAATTAAACTGTAAAACATAATGTAGCTGCTCTTGTTAATCATAAGAAGATTGTTTTATTCTATATATATTTTGCGACATGTTTCTTTACGATCTTTTTATTTAATTCCGTAGAAATGCACTAAGGAAGTAGTTCATATATTATAACGAGATAATATTCATATATGGTGTGTGATTGTATGTCAGTCTATGGAAGATGGAGTTTTAAATTTTTATCGCTATACTTCAACATTCCTTTAAGATCCTTTTTCACAGAAATATTAGTCTATTAAATCATTATCTCTAATATTTTAGTAGTTTTTTGTGAGATATTGCTGTAAATTCTATTAGAGTGTGGATGTGGGTCTGTGAACTGAAGACCTCAATAAAACCATTTTCCAAAACCTTTAAATGAATGCCAGCAAACTGGTTTTGGTTTTTTAGATATCCTCATCCAAGCAATTTTATTGAAGATTTTAGGCGTGCAAGTTCTTATAGAAAATCCTTTTAGCTTGTCAAATGTTTTTTCAGATTCTTCCTAATTATTACCATCAAGAAGAAAACTCAACATTACAACTGCTCTAAAATTTTGTCCATCACTATGGATAAAAACATCCCTAAAAACTGATCCTGGTTGTTGAAAATTTTTTCAAAATTGACTAATCAATGTTTGTTCCGGCAGCAGCGCTCCTACCGGAGATCGATCTCTCTGAAGTTTGTGGTTATTGCACTACATACTAATTGTCTGTGCTTTCAAAAATAGATGTTCATTCCTCCGAAAGACAAATTCAAGATAATATACTGGTCAACAGCTTACACATCTAGTAATATCATAGTGAACATACTTTATTTTCAATCTGCACAGGTTTGACGAGACTTTCAATTGTATTATTATTATGATTATTATTATTAGTTCCTGTAGAAGTAATCATAGTTTTTGTTATTTCTAATGATGATGGTTGTAATAATTGTTTTTCAAGTTCCGTTACACTTAAAGCTGGTTTTCCTAAAATTCCTAATGTCTTTTTTAATTCTTGTTCACGTTCATCATTATTTGTTGATTGTATTGATGTATCTTGTGTAGAAAAAAGACGTAATAATGCAGCTGGCATTGATGTTAATGTATCAGTATTATTTATATCTTGTTTACGTTTCTATTTCATATTAAGCATAATTAAAAATAAATCGATTCTAAATAAAAAAAACAAAAACAAACTGTTTCTTGAAATTTTTCTTGAGCATTTATTAATAATGAAAATATATCTGATGAATTTTGATTGAATGTTGAAAGTAAATTTTGACTATTTATTGATTGATTTTGTTTTGATTGTTCATATTCTTTTGCTTGTATTGTTAAACTAGAATAAAAATTAAAATAAGAATCAAAAGAAATTTGTTTTTTTTTTAATTTACCGTTTTAAACATTCAGTTACACGAGGACAATCATTTTTTGATATAAACCATATTCCATAAATATCTAATCGAAACAAAAAAAAAAAAGAGCCGTATAAGACAAAAAACAAAAATTGTTCAGAACTACCTCCAACATCAACTTTATATTGAAGAAATGCTTCATAATTAGGTGAATGTTTAAATTCCATAGATGATTTAATTATCTGTACAAATGTTTCACGTGATACAGTACTTAATATAACAAAACCATGATAAGGTTCACATGATCTAAATAAGGAAAAATAAAATAAAATTTCAATTAAATATTTAACGAATAAATATTTATTTACCTTTCATAAACAAATAATGTTCCTTCGAGATCTTTACGTTCCTAAGAAAAAGATACATGTCAATGAATATAAAAATAAAAAGATTTTTCCTGTTTTTTTTTTACCCATTCACGTTTATCACCAATAAATTTATAAACACAAACACGTTGAGCTTGATCAATTATTTTCGTTATATATGGATCACGATTCTGTAATGCTTGTAAATTAATACGATTCAATTGATCTTCTTCATTAGTATTTTCATTAGAAATATTTATTGATCGATTTGTATTAGAAATTGAAGATATTGATGAAATAATAGTTGACATAATATAACGAAAAAAAAAAAGAAATGAAAAGAAAAGAATACGCTAATATAACAATTGATTCGATTCAGATTATATGAACGAGCACGAGGATAGTAATCCACTACAATATGGGTAAAATATGGATATATCTAGCTTTTTTATGATTGATAGGAAGAAATGATCTATAGAGATCTCGAACATTGATAGAACCTTGCAAAACTATTGTTGTCTGTTAACTAATGAACTGTTTGTTTTGTTTGAAATTTCTTATTTATTGTAACTATATCAATTATTTATCTATTTTATAACAAGAGAACAGAATAAATCTGTTTGCATGTTGATTCAGAAAACATTATAAATGATACATATTATCTCGAGATTCGCAGAAAAATACATTGCGTAGAAAAGAATTTTCTCAATGACTTTTGCGTTCTTTTCGAACATTGCAATGAGAAAAAAATATATTCATAATATAATTATGTTATTTCTTATTGATTATTACGAATTAAGATGTTCGAAAACTCTTGTTTTTTTTTTTCTTCTAATTTTTAGAAAAATCTTGTTATGTCTACAATTCGATCAAGTCAACCGACTATGGTAAAAAGTCGACCTCGATCAACATCTCAACCAACAGTATCATCTCGAAAAATGTCTAAATCTTTAAATCTTCCATCATCATTAACATCGGATATATTTCGTATTTTACACAATATTGTTTTAGTTTTTTGTCGTCGTATTATATTTGCACCACCAACACTTAAAATACTTGTTTATTTTTGTCTTATTATAATTGGTCCTTTTTTAAAAGATTTTCATTTTATACCAAATACATCTCTTTCTTCAAAAGCTAATAATTTTAATAAATATATAACGAAAATAGGTTGGATGTGGTCGATATTTTTATTAATTCCATTTGTTTATTTAACAAGTTTAATTTATACTCGTGGTCATTATGGTTTAATAATTCGTCATTTAATTCGTTTATTAATAGCTACTACTATATGGTATATAATCATGTTTTTATTTATACGTATTGAAGCTCTAACAGGCATGTGTAAACCAAATGATATGCGTAGAATTGCAAGACGAATTTGTCATACAAGTCGATATCAATGGCAAGAAGGACGTACATTTTTTCTTCTTTATGCTCTTTTAGTAATTAATGAAGAAGTTAAATTATATGGTGAAAATTGGAAAAAAATTGAAGATGCAAATAAAATCAGTATTGGTAATACAAATACTTCATTAAGTTTAAATCAAAATCGTATGAAAATGTTTTCTATACCTATTGGAATACTCTATATTGCTTTAGCAATATTATCAATTCTCTGGGAATTTTTACTTTTATCAACTGTTTTATATATTTATAATATTTTACATAAATTAATAGCGGCAAGTTTTGCTGTATTTTTTTGGTTTATTACGTATCGTATATGGTATCGTCAGAATAATAGATCAAAAATTGCTCCTTGTGCACCTGGTGATGGTTTTATTACTTTTTAAAAAGACAACCAATGCAAGATTTTTTTCTTATGTGTGTATACCTTTTTTTATTTTATTCAAGTGTAATTATATATATCAAAATAATAACAAAAAAAAAAACAAAATATATATATATATATAAATGATGATTTGTTATTCAAGATGTCGTAAACGATATAATGCTGGTCGAGCATTTATTCGTGATTCAGGTTCATGTTTCCAACAATCTTCGATGATTGTTAATACATCAGAAAGTTTCTAAAAAGAATATGAAAATAAATGAAGAAATAAAACATAGCTTTTAATATGATAGTTTGTCTATAGGATATCCCAAAAGTCTATCCAGAAAGCTTATAGAGATAAATCTTAAGCAGTTCAAGCGATTTCTATATATATTTTTCTATTAATATTATTGTATATTGTTTAAAGTTTCATTCGGTATTTGTCGAAGCTGCCAACAGGTCGTTTTTTTCTGACTTGCAGCATGCCAAAGCCGACAGATTTCTGTTTCTGATTTTTCAAATATGGTCAATTGTACTTTAATGTATCATTCTAGTTTCAGTTGTTTAATTAATTGATTTCTATAAAAACAACATAATCACAAGTTCTTGCATGAAATAGCAAATTAAAACAAAGACAAACATCATACATATGAAAGATTTGAATTAACAGAATGTTTTTCGATCATATCAATACTGTTTTACACATAACGAAAAATGTATGGAATAAGTGATATTTATAATAACAGACAAGGACATTTACATTTGTCAATCAATAAATTGATGTTTGATTTCCAAAACGTACGATCCAGGTCAACAAATGCGGCCTGTTAATCAAACCGAATAGTATATGGACGAATCAGGTCAGACTGACAGTTTTGGTATATATTCAGATAAATGTCTGTAATTGTAAATATTAGAATAGAAATAGTTTTATTAATGGCCAAAATTTGGCATAGCGACATTAGACATGTTTTTTGTCATCTTCTCGAAATCAGTTTAATAATTAAATGAACAACAATCTGAAAGACTATGACAAATTCCAGAAGAGAAAACTGATGAAGTTCATGATGCTTATGAAAACATACTAATATTAAGTGTTTGGATGGTTGCTACAGCCTTCTTCATTTCACAAACAACAGCAAGCCGAACTACAATATTATGTCTTCCAACGAGGCTATACAAAGCGCAATTTATCTAACAACTACATGAAGATGTATAAAATCGAGTTCGAGTTGTCAAGTTTTGACATCAAGGTTAGAAAATATCAACAACCAAGAGAATTCGTCTTTTTTTTTTCGTATGAAATTATTCAACATAAAAATCGATAACGGATATTTCGAAAAAGATTGATTTATGTATTGCAATCCTTTCGAACATTTGTTGTAAACCAAATTACATAAAACTTAAATGAATATGCTATCATATTATAAACAAAATCCTTTACTTTGCTTAAGATTTATTCATTGTAAACTTTCCATGCAGACTTTTGGGAAACCCTGTATGTATATTACTTAATAAAATCGATATATAGTTTTCATTAGTGAAAAGCTAAAGCTCACATGTTCATTATTGGTGAAACTTTAGTTCATAGAATGATTCGAGAAATGAAATCTCTTCACGAAAAAAAGAAAACCTAAAAAATTCTGTATATTTTTCATACTGAATTCATATTTGTTGTTCGATGTATAATTGGTCTTTTTCTTTCGTTAACAACAATTCGATGAAGTGTATCAAGAATTTTATTTTCATTCATTTCATTCATATTAATATATTCTGCATAGGGAAGTTGATAATCAATAGAACCTAGAAACAAAACAAAAGAAACAGAGTTTGTTTTTTTTTTAATCAAAAAAATTAAATTCTATTCATTTTACATGAATAATCTTGACATTGTGTAACAATTTCCCACATAACAAGTCCAATTGCATACATATCAACTTTACATAAAGCATCACTTGTATGTGTTATAGCAAGTTCAAGTAATTCAGGTGCCATATATCGATATGTACCAATTTGAATAAAATCATTTGGTATTAAAATTGGTGAAAGAATTTTAGCTAAACCAAAATCACTTAAATATAAACTAAGATTTGGATATGATTTAATAAGAATATTAGAACTTTTTATATCACGATGAATAATAATTGGTTTACGAATACGATTTAATGTTAAATAATCATTTGATGATAAATCTTCATAATGAAGATAATCAATTGCATCAATAAGAGAAAGAAGAAATGAATAACAAATTGACCAAGAAAGTTTATGTGAATGAAGATAATTATTCAATGAACCAAGATCATAATATTCAAGTATAATATATGGACATAAATCATGCCATCCATGACTGATAAAACTGAAAGAATAGACAATGAGTTAATAAATCGAGTCAATAGCTTTCAAGACTATTGAAATCATTTTTTTTTTTTACATATCTGAGTGTAATTAGAATTTTCTGCAGATTTCAACTGAAAAGTATTGTTCCTTCACGAGATATTGAATTTTACATGAATCACTCATATCTCGCAATCAAAAAAAAAATGCGAGAATCTCATGTTTTTCAGACATTTCATATTCCACGAAAGGGAATATATTTTTAAGTGACTTACTTAATGATAGCAGAATGATGAATCATTCTTAGAATTTGTATTTCATTTTCAAATATATTTTTATATTGTTGTGAATGATAAACTTTAACAGCAACAAGTTTTTTCTCATGTTGTAAATTATCTTTTTCTGTTGTCCATGCACGATAAATAATACTATTTTTTCCATGATTTATAATTGATTGATAAGTAGGATTTGATGATAAAAATTCATCGATTTCTGTATGTGAAATATTTGTTGATGCACATGATATATTTGCTAAAAATGATCTATCATCTTTTTCATATCTTTTTTTATACCATTTATATTTTATAATTATAATAATAATAATTATTATACTAATAATTGAAATAATAATAATCGTAAGTAATATAATTATTAATAAAAGAAACCAATTATTATATTCATATTGTTTAATTAATTTATGTTTTAAATAAAATTTTTCATTAAAATTTTTAGCTGTTTTCCATTTTAATGTACAATTATTTGAATTACATCGACATAAAAGATTAGTACCAGTTTTATCAATATCAAGAATACATTCTGTTATATTTGAATATTTTTCTTCAAAATCATCAACTAATGCTAATTGACGAATTGAAATTAAATTTTCTTTTGTTTTAAAATTTTTATCAAATGTATAAATTCCAAGACAACGACGATAATTTGATTGTGTTATAATATATGTACATAATGAAAAATTTTTATCACATGAATTAATTATACTAGTTTCATTATTAAATATATTATAAATTGGACAAATAAGTGATTGAATATTGAATGGAAATAGTAAAAAAAATGAAATACTTAGAAGGAAAAACATATTGACCACTGGTCAAAAGGAAAAAGAAAAACTGAGAAAATATTGGTTAGAACAAATTAGCTTTGTTGAAAAAAATAACGAATCATTTATTAGAAGAGATATACTTCTGCCATCTTTGATTTGTTATATCCATTGTTATTTTTTTTTAATATTTCTTAATATGTTAAAATTAAATAATATAGATATAGTGAATGGAATTTTTCTTTTTTCTAATGAATTTATTTTATGAATTGGCAGGTATATCATCATAGAAAACTGTTTAGTTTTTGATTGATCTTTATTAAGATGATACTAAACTTCTCGCAATAAAACATTCTCTTGAAAGAATGATGTGTCGAACGTAATCAAGGACTCTCTCCCCTTTAATTAATACATTTATGTCAAAAAAGATCTAGTTTTTAGAATTTTGAGCTGAAAATCTTAAAAGACTAAATTCAGTATTGTTTCTGAACTTTTAAAACCCTAAAAACAAACATCTTCCTAAATCTGCAAAATCGTTTTGATTTTCTCAAAACACCATTTTAATTAAAATCTATGAAAATAGCTGAGATCTTCTATTGAAGAGAGACTTCTACTAATGAAGATATCGTGTCATTTAATATTCATACATAAACGATCATATATTTATAATGAGAAAGAAAAATTACATTAGTATCGACTGATAGACGTGATGGTCATTATCTTTGATAATCACGTATGATTTAATATTGATGTATTCGTTTCTATGATTAACGATTCAAAATTAATGATAGGTGAATTTAGTTTACTTCATGTTTTATGATTAATGATGAATATCTAAATAACAATCAGATAAATATTGAGTTAGCAAGCGTAAAATTTTCTTGCCAATCCAATATATTTGCTGTCCTAATTTACTCTTATGATATAATTTCTGCAAATGTCTGTAGTATGTATTAAGAGCTTGATGAACGAGAAGAGCTCAGCGTCATACTGATCTTCTGTCCAGAATTATAGTTTAACTAGCTAGTTCTCATGCTTTTTAAGCTGGTATCAGACTCTTTTTTTGATACACTTAGTAACATTTTGTATAATGTTCCAGAAGTTTTTAGAATTATCCTAATGACATTAAATTCTATTCTATGACTTTTGACTTGGTAATAGACAGTTGATATTATTTATATAGATGATCATTGAAAAGATGAACGAATATTTTCTAAGATTGGTTAACTATAGGAATAATGTTGAGGCAAGAGTAACTGAAAAATAGTTTTTGCAAATGTAAGATTAATTTTATTATTTATTTTCTTTTTTTTTTTAGAATAAAAATGACTACTCTAATAAATTGTATTATGAAAAAAGAAATATAATTTTTCTAAATTAATAATGATGATTGTCGATTCGATCGATGATGATAATGATAACAAAGAATATAAATAAAAAATATGATTAATAAAATTAAAGTAATTATTGTAAAAATAAATATATATATTAATAAATTTGATTTTGTTCTTATGATTAATAAAGTTGATAAAATTTTTCGATAATTTTCATCAAATATTAAATGATAATTTGTAAAACGTGTTGTTGATTCAATTGTTTGTTGTTCATCAACTGATAGAATAACATTAAAATCAGATATATGAGTCGTAGTACTATCAAAAATTTCGACTTGAAGTTCACGAGTTGTCTCAATAGGTATTAAACTAAAAAAGCACAAATCTTCTTTTTTTTTTTTACAACGAAGTTTTTTTTCGAATGACTAACTTTGGAAAAAAATCACAATAACTATATTGAACATGAAGAGTTTTTGATTGAAATGAATTACAATTTTTATGAATAATATCATTCCATGTTGAATTATAATTTATATAAAATGAACATTGATTAATTTCAATTAAAATTTCAATTTTTTCATTTAATAAAATTTCAAGTGATTCAAATGGTATATAAAATGCATTAATTATAATAAAACGATTTGTATAATTAGTTGTTTCACTTTTATAATCTTTTATTTGAATATTTTGATTAAGTTTTATTGAAATATTTAATGGTTGAATATTTATTGGCCATGACCAAAAATTATATTGATATAAATCAACAATAATCCATATTAAACGTGATTGTAAACGACAAATAAATGTAAAATCAACTTCAATTGGTAAAATATCAATTGATAATGATGGATATGGACATTGATAGGGTATTAGTGGTTGATCATTATTTGGAGGATTTATTATTCGTGTATTATTTTGTGGACAATGAATATACCATAGAGTATTGTGATTTATAATACCAATATGATATTGTTCATTTGTATTAATAAATATAAAGAGTAATAATAATAATAAAAATTGATATGAAAAAATCATTCAATAGAATTTGAAAAAATTTTCTTTGATTGTAAGATGAAAATTTATAAAAACTAAATATTAAAATATCGTGTTCGTTTTCTTTTTTCAAACAATAAAAATGCTGAATATTGTTGTAAGTGAATGTTCACCTATCATCACGAAATCTTCAATTGAATTGAACTTTGAAATAGTCGATGTTTTTGTCTCGACATTTTTTTTGCTAATAGATCTTGTCAATATAATATGAGTAAGTATAGACTGAATGTCATGGTACATGACCATTACGTTGCTCTTTCATTATTTTTTCTTTCGAATATGATTTTTTAATTGTTGTTAATCTTGATGATGTCTATTTCTTTTAATGTTCTCATGTGTAAGCGCTATAGAAGAATGTATGTATACAATGAAATAGACACAATTGAAGTGATGAAGTGGTTCAATCAACATCATTATTAAGGATGTGAAGAACGCTCAACTTCGTTCTATAGATAATCTTGATATGATTGTAATGATTTTTATCTCAGGACTAGAACACATGACAGATCGAGCTGACAAAAAAACGACCAATTTCTTATCTTTAGAAAAAAAATTCAGTCATTCGTATATTTTGACATATTTACTTACTTTTAGAATTTCAATACTTGGCATATTCTTCTATTAAATATATCATAAATTGAAATATAAACTTAAACTATGATCATGTATACAGAAATATGCCAAAGTTCTGCAATAATACTAGATAATCTCATACAATATTTGAGGAAAATATATGTTAATAACACGCACATAGAAAGAAAAAAATTGTCAAAGTATACTATTCATCAATATTGCCTCAGAAGACAAATTGATGAGAGAAAAACATTGTTAGATTCATATCTGTAAGTGAACAAATACTATGTTATTATTGATACAACAGCAATATTGTAATTTGTAATACATTGAAATAACAAACAATTACTAATAAAGGATGTCTAATAAGCTTTGATCTCCTTCAAATAAATATTCTTTTCTTATATGTTTTTTTTAGTAGAATAGGCTGATATTAATAGCATATATGTACTAGACATTTAGATCTCCTCTATGGTTTTTATTTCTTATATTCACCGAGATAAAAGTAATATAAAATTCATAGGAATTTTTTGAATTATTTGTGAGAATTTTTCCGTCGTTTTATTTGGAATGTTAAATAAAAAAACAGCTATTTGAACAAGATTTATAGATTGAAATTCTTTAAACATAACAAGAAAAAAAACGTACATCAATGTTTATGTATTTACTACGGTAAACATTTTTCATTTTCTGATTCATTTTCAAATCTGTGTCTTCTCAATTTTTCCTTAATTACACTTCAAACTGTCTCGATTAGGCAAATATCAGCAAATTTTGCATCTTCAAAGTCGCCGTCAAATAAAGATTCAATAATATTTATCACAACTGTTATTCAATGTTTTGCTATTCTGATTATCTTGAAAAATCGGTACCTAGTTAATCTTATTAAAAAATAACAAATGACACAACGCAAAAAATTTAAAGTTACTCGTTATGAGAGATTAATCGAATAACTACAATTTTCTCATACATGCTGTTTGTAAAAATAATTCAAAAAATTCCTATGACTTTTATGTTACCTGTATCTCTGTGATTATACGAGGTAGAAAGCATAGAGTAGATCTAGATATCTCGTATATAGAGTTCAGTAGTTTCAAAAATGACTCGAAATCGCGATTCTGGTTCGGTTTCCAAAACATCATGGGGAACCAAAATTAGTAAATCATCAGACAGAAATAAAAATCTTAAAATCTATTTCGAGAAATTTTCACTATTGAATTATTAAGATTAAGAGACACCACATGTTCCAGTACTTGAACAAAACACTATTATACATATATACTGAAATCTTTGATCTCAAGAATGAAAAAATGGAAATTTCTCGACATAGATTTAAGAATTTTTGTATTTAGCTGATGACTTAATGGTTTCGATTCGATTCTTGATTCCAGTTTTTTTGGAATCGTTGAAATCTCCCAGTATATAATTATACTGTAAATATTAGCTTATTCTACTGAAAAAAAATATATAAGAAAAGAATATTATTGGAAGGGAGTCAAAACTTATTAGAAAGCCTTTATGTTTTGATGAAGACTGGGGAAGATAAGAATTTTTCTTTAGTTATATTTGTACTTGTGTTAATGAATTGATAGAAGAGAAGAGTAATTTTTACGATGAAATAGTGTTTCCTAAAAACTTTCGTTCTTTTAATTATCTACAAACAATATATAAAGAGGTGAACTATACGTAGGAAATACAAGCTATTGTAAAATAACATTCCGATTGGAAAAGTTCTTTTTTTCTCCTCGAATAAGAGATAGTTTTGTTTATAAAAATTGTTATACAGTGTGAGTTTCTATTCTAGCATTGCATGAACATTTTTTTTTTAGAAACCATTAATTCTGATTTATAGATCGTGATACAAATAAATTTATAATGACAAAATAAGACGTTCTGTACTAAAATATATTTATGTACTCGATATATCATCAAAACGTCATACAATATCACAAGTGTTTTAAATAACGTTATATTTGATGCCATTCTTTGTACGACTTTAGATTATGATACACTAGCGCTATGCAAGCTGGCGGAGGCATTACTTACGAGGAAACAATCGGGATTGATATGCGTCATTTAAGCTCATATTGGACCTACAAAGATGTCTTAGTAAGATTAGCAAAAGTCTAAAAGGATTTTTATTTATAGATCTTTAGAACTAAGTTATGATCGTTTTCCTGAATTTTCGATCTAATTTTAAATATATATCGAAAAATCAAAAAAAAAAAGTATTTTAATACAAAAAGTTACTAATATTGAATGTACTCGAAAATTCAATATCTTGACAAAAAACATGTATTTTTTTGGCTGAAACTTTCAGAATATATGAGCTTAAATGGCAAGAGTGAATGTGAGTAGTTCACTCATTGGATATAATCAATTAATCAACACAAAACTTCAAAAATTTCTTTACCGAAAAAAAAATTGAATATCATTGTCATAGCTTGAATCCCTAAGATACATAGGATGATCCAAAAGTTCCCGGTACTTCGGTATATCTATTTACGGAAGCGACATTCCATCCATCTTTCTACGCCATATATTCGAGGTAGTTGTTCTGATATTCCATGGGAAATTTCAGTCTTTTAGCTCACTCTTTGGATATCCTGTTGAAGTAAATAATAGGTATTGAATTGACCTTCTTGGTTATAACCCTTCCTAAATTGTTGTAGCTGCTGATTATTAAGTCTATCTTGAATACATCTTCAAGACTCAGATGCTGGAAGCCTGGTCTAAGGTAAGTACGCTTGACGAGGCTTAACTTCAGTCCTCTCACTTTTAAGTAAATAATAGCATTATTTTACATGTTGCTCAAAAAACCCATGATGGAAACTGATCGGACTAGACCATGATGATACGTTTTTGTTTGATAACTTTTTTATCTGTCAATTTAAACATCAATTACTAATATAGATAGAAGTACCAGCTCTTATAAGAACCACTAGATGTCAAACAATGGTTAAAATATCATTAAATGGTTGGCAGATATTACTATTTTTGATATCCTTAACAATAAATGTCGCTTAGAGGACTAGTTTTTCTTGTTGACCTAAGTTTCGATAATGATTTTCATCCAATATTGCGATGGCACATCAATGTCTGATAACCGTTAATAGTATCACGTAAAATCTATTCACCATTTAGAAACTTCTCCAAATTTTTGAGGGCTCAAAAAACGATTGAAATTCAAGCAATAACCAAGGTAATCAATTCAATACCTATTGTTTACTACAAAAAGATATCTAAAGAGTGAGTTAAAAGGATGAAATTTTCCATGGAATATCACAACAACTACCTCGAATATATTGCATAGAAAGATGGATGGAATATCATTTCCATAAATAGATATACCGAAGTTCCGGGAACTTTTGGATCACCCTGTAAATGTTGGAAAAAAAAGTTGGTTTCTACGTAGTGAAAAAAGAAAATTTATATTCTCTGACACAACAAAAATCATTTTATCGATAAATTGAATCAAAATTTCTATTTTTACATGTGAGTCTTACTAACTTTTTGACATCAATAAATAATTACAACATCGATCAAATATTAAAAAAAAATACATAAATGAGCATTTACCATTATTCTATGGTAAGATCACTTTTTAAACATTTTATATGTACTCTCATTTAGTTGAAGAAATGAAGAAAAAAAATGCAATCTAATATTAAATAATATATATGATATCCTTTAAGAATGGTAAAATATTCTTCTATAGATAATTTATAAATGCTAAACTTAATGATTTGAATTCGAATCATTCTAAGTTAAAGATCGAATATGCAGATAACCATAATCAGAAAAATTGAACTAAATTCAATAAAAAACTAAAACAAAAATTAATTATTTGATATCGATAGAATTTATTTGCACTTGCATAAACTTCTGAAAGGAAAATTTCTAAATTTTTTATTTTTCAAGGTTCGAAATATCAATGCATAGATAATCTCATAATTTAAACCGTTAACATTTAATAATAAGAAACAAATACAAAGAAATGATTCTGATTAAATATTTGAATATATACAATTCATGTGAAAGTATATCCAATAGATGAATAAAATCCTAGAAAAAACTAGTCATAGATTAGTTTCATCATAAATTGTTAGTTGACATTTTGATCAGAGGTATAATTCAGCACCGGATACCGGAGAATGCCGAGTGGTTGAGCTTCATGAAAAGAGACGCTGTGTGGACGAACTTCAGAAACAGAAAGCATCATACTTCTGATTTTAATCGAATCAATGTATTGTTGATTACAACGTTTTCAATAACGATTTACTTCAATAAATGCAAAAATATTCAACAAAAAAGAATGACATTTAAAAATAACCATAAGTATAAGAAGTACATGTGTCCTTCAAACATAAATTCTTTATTTCTAATCATTACTTGATCTATGAAATAATAATTCATTCAATATTGACATATATTTAAATTGTTCAAATTAAAATTGTATTTCTTCTTTGTTTTTTATTCGAAAAGTTCAATCAAAGATCTACTTAACATATATTGAAGTAGAATTTTAATAGTTTGTCGAGTTCTATTACTTTAATCATATAGCTTTATGTAGAGCTTAAGCAAACCATTTTGATAAGCTATCGTGTCTGACGCAATTTTTTATCACATTTTATTTTATTCTGTACACGAACTGAAGGATAAGTTAAATGGTAGGTAATATGAAAGATAAAGAACAAATGTAAATCACAAAAAAAAAAAAATGTTGACTGTCTCGTCTTTTTTTTTTACGAAAGAAAAAAGGGAAGCATAGTAATGTATAGTGTGTATATAGTTACTCCTTTGTATTCTCTCTAAACAGTAGACAAAAAACATAGGTTAACAATAAGAAACTTTTTTCTTATTTAATCTATTCGACCTGAGAATAGAAAATTGATTAGTAAAAGATATATATTCTTTTCTTATGGAACAAAATCAAAAACTTATTGTTATTCTTCTACCAATAATTTTCATACTTGGTACAATTACGATTTATTCATCGTTTCTATATACTCATCCTAGTTCTGGTAAGAACGAATACAAAAAAACTATTCATTATCTTTAATAGATTTTGTAAAATTTGTTAGTTATATCCAATAATCGTGTTCATGTTGAATTTTTTGTTATGTCAAAATGTCCAGATGCAATGAAATGTGAAACATCAATGCTTCCAAGTTTATTAAAACTTTCATCAATTATTAATTTTACTCTTTCATTTATTGCTACAGAAGCAAAATTAAATGATTTTAATTGTATGCATGGTATAGAAGAATGTATAGGAAATAAACAACAATTATGTATACAAGATATGTATTCACAAACCGTATTTATTAAATATCTACAATGTCAATCAAAACGAATCGATATGATTCCATATAATGGTGAACGATGTGCAAGCGAAACTTCTGGAAATATTATTAAATGGCATGATGTACAATCATGTGTACAATCAAATAAAGCAAATGAATTATTTCATAAATCATTACAACGAACATATTTAATGGCAGCTAGAAAATCATGTACAATTTATATAAATGGAAGATTGTGGTGTATGCATGATAGATTTTGGTCAAATTGTGCTGAAGGTCATGATGAAATGAGTTTTATTCGAGCCATTTGTTCAAGATATAATGGACGAAATAAACCAGTAGAATGTACAATTTTTGTTTAATTTATTTACGAAAATATCAGGAATACTAAGTTTTGTAAAAATAACAAACGGTTGTTGTGTTTGTTATATTTTCTAGTTACACATTGCTTGAATAAAATCCACAAAAAATTGATTTAACTAAACTATTTTCACTCTGCTACATTTATCTTTGAATGAAATACCTGAGTGAGAGTGTACGTAGAGAAAAATGTCTCATACGCACACTTCACCTTCCCAAATCGTTTGGATGCTTCAAGAGTCGTTTTACAATAAACAAAAGAGACTTTGATATGTCCAGTATATTGAAATCAAAAACTGAATCTCGTTATCATCGTTCAACCATCATTCAAAGTTTATATTCATAAGAAACTATTTATAAAAATTCTTCTATAAACTAGTATTGCTGAGCTCAATAAACAAGTGTAACCTTGGCCGCATAATAAAATAACAAAATTCCATTTTTCCAGATAACTTCTCTTTGTTTATAGCGAACACTTTGTTGGATACATTAAATAACAAAATATAAATATATAATAGAAGTTTGAGACCCGACGACAATAATATGAAAAAAAAATAATTTGTAAAGTTTGATTGATTTTTTTCCTTTTGGTCGAAAGAATAAATGCATATTTGCATAGTATATTAATGATGATAATTCTTATTGAAGTCTATGATGGCACTATAATAACAATTGCATATAAACTAGAGATGTGCACCGCACCTAAAAGACGACGCGCGCGTGGCGGAAAAGATGACGTAAGCTTCTGCAGAGTGGCGCCAGCGGCCACTACACCAAAAGCCTTTTCGTTGAGCAGAGTGGCCACTCTGCGCGTCGTCGGATTAGGAGCGCGGCTGTCCCTAGATAAGTAAAGAGTTCTTTTGATGATTTTTTTTTCAAAGGTTTATCGCATCAATATTTCTGAATAAATAATGCCTCGTTAATGAACATTTCCGTATAAACAATAGTATAACATTAATAAAACTATGATAGTCTATTTACTCATCAAATTTAACTCAATATGTGTACAGGGGGTACAAAAAGTCACCTGCCGGAAAACAATTGACACATCTTTACTCGGTGTCGAACAGGTGAGCTAACTTTTTTTCTGATGATAGTAATTTTCCAAGTTTATCTTCATAAATCAACTGCTTATTGACATAGTTGAACTCTAGGATGGTCTACTTCAATACAGAATTCAGCATCTTTTCGCGTACTTTTTTCTCTAATGGCCAGCCGTAAAAACATGAAATCTATCCAAAACCTGCTTGACGTATCTCATTTTGTATAGGTTTTTTCATTGATCAGTTCCATAAAGTAATGTTTTCTATTATGATCAAAATATGTTGGTGCTACGGTTGAAATACTAGAAAACGTCGAATCACTATAGTGCTCCAGTTCAATTCGATGTTTCAGTATTGTGACCACAGCACCATCATGTGTCAGTGGAAATAGAAAATTTTTTAAATGGAAATGATTAGCAAAAAAACTTTTACGAAATGGAATATGTCAAAAACGTTTTGAGTGCTTTTAATGCTTTTATAATTCACTCCTTATAAAAGCTTTTTACCAAGTATTCTCTATAAATGAAGATATACTTTACGAAGTTTCTGTATAAGGATATAGCGAAGAATTCTAAAAAGAGGTGCAGGAGTCAAATACATCGACGAAAATTCAAAGCTTGAAAATAAATTATTTGGTATATTGCGAAAATAAAAGAAATGAAGAATTCAAATCATATGATAGAAACCCGAATCTGGATGTGGGTCGTCTCTTAACTCACATTCCAACATCCACACTCGCACCATTATTAAAAATTAACATCGAAAAAATAATATCGACCTCAGATTCAAATTCATCGTCCTCGTTCATCTTAGATCAACGCTTTTCCATCAATCTGGGTAAGCCACGTTTTCTGCAATGTTATCAGAAAGATCAGTGCAGGTTGCCACCACAAGCAAGCAAGCAAGTCTACGATTTATGTTTGCCGTACTTTTCACTACGAGAAAGAGAATCTAGATGATTATTTCATACATACAAGAGTATACTGCGTGATATTGGAGAAGCGGCTACACCTGTAGTCATCACTTCCAACTCACATGATACTTTTTCTCTTCGTATAGATACAGATAAAACAAAAAAAAAACGCATTGTGTCTTTTTCCACGCATTCCATAATGCTTTACGCAACTTAAGCAGAATTTTGCACTGAATGATATTCACTTTGATCGAATCAAAGTTCCTTTTTGCAATTTAATTCAACACTTGCGCAAAATTAATAAGAAAACAAACATACGAACTTATTTTGCTTCCTACGATACCCCATCAGTTGAGGCAAAAATCATCGTTTTTGTAAAAAAACTCTTTCCTCGACGAAACAAATCTAGCTCAAAATTTCAAAAACTAATTACAGATTCGGATTCCCCGATCCCGATTACGTTTGACCAAACTTTATAAAAAATCTCTATCTCCTTAATATGGATGCACGTGGCTCAACACGTGTGTAAAAACATACAAGCAAACATACAAACTCATTTTATTTCATATGATCCTCTCCTTTAAATCGAAGGAATAAATTATTTGATTTCTTTTCTTTCCATTCAAAAAGATGTTTGAATTCAAAACGTTAAAGAAATTGAAATAAATATGGAATAATTAATTTTTCTCTATTGAAAAGAAATTTTAATTATCCGTATTAAATAAGCGAAGCCAAATGTGTACATTTTTACTTTTATTTTCGATAGGGCAAAATATAGATTTTTTATTATAAAATACGAATTTCGATGACTACTAAGGAAATAGCATATAGTTAAAAAGCATTTGTTTAGTTTATGTACAGACGATGCAACAAAGCGTTCAACTAAAGTCCGAAGAATTCGTCATCATTATTCTGATACAATGAAAAGAAAAAGACTATCAAACAATGTTATTTGTGTTTCCATTCGACCTTCAGACAATCAAACATTGACAAAGAAAAATTCAGACAATCATCCTGATAATTTATCTTTTGTTAGTCTTTTTTATTTCTATTTCAATACAGATTTAGTTCGTTATATTAGAATTCAAATCACTAAAAAATTTGATCAATAATCTCATTCAATTTCTTTTTCATTGTAGTCAAATAAATATTTTCGTCGGTCGTCTGCGAACTTTCAACAAAAGAATGATTCTTCCAAAACAAATACTAATGATAGTCAATCTTCTCGGAGAAACATTTTAAAAATTGGGTTACGTACATCATCATTATCCAGAGTAACTCCCCGTGAGGTACTAGGAAATTCTTTATGAGACAAAATTAATACAATATAGTTTTATTTTTCTAGATAATTAATCGTGATGATCGTTTTCATATTCAAGTAAGATAATCAGTTTATTATTACTTTTACAATATTTCATTCTTTAAACAAAGAATAGATCATGAAAGCTGAATCAGATCAGCGAGGCGTTCAAGAAAATGATCACAAAGATCAAAAGAAAAAAAAGCAACACAGAAGGCAAGTAGTTTTTCCTGCCTTTTATTTGTTTCACAATGATTATATATTGAAGACTGGGGACAGTGTGGTTGATCTTTAGTTGTGTATTACCTTATTTGATGCTTGCAGTTACTGCTGCCATAGCACTTCCAATTCTTCTCATCAAATCACCAACTGAAACAACACAAGGTAAATGATAGCATATCATTGTTTATTTACATAATTGTTTATGTCGTTCAAAATTTTTTTATAGATACATTGATTTTTCTCTCTGTCAGAAATGTTTGACAATATGATATCGTGCTGTAAAAATTGATACTTATATTATTATCAAATCGAAAACGTCTTCTGTTATTGATAGAAGTTTAGATGAGGCATGCATTTAGCCTTGACGACTGAATTAATTGGAGAATATTTAAAAAAACGATGTTGAGAATTCTTTACTTATTCCTATAGTTTTCAGAGCATGAAGAAAAACTTATGTAGTCGTAAAGATTACTTGCATGAATGACGCTAACATAATTTTCAGCTCGAATTTAACGTATAAGCAAAAGCATTTGAATTTCGTCGAAGTAGTTGCTTGAAAATTCTATGTTTCAAAAGACATTCAAATATTTATTCTCATTGTTCTGTCTAGATACTGCATCTACAACTTCAGGTCTGACTTCAATCATGGACTCAAATACGACCTCAAGTACGATCTCAACTACAACCTCAAGTACGATCTCAAGTACGACCTCAACTACAACCTCAACTACAACTGCAGTTTCATTCAGCAATCCGTGTGCGTACAGATACAAAAATGATTTTTATTCAATTTGGATATTCTCGAGTTTTGTTCTTTGATTTTAGGTTTTAGTGGAACGTATTGGAATGTTACCGGTGTTACATACGCAGGGAATGGAACAAGAGGTACTGCTTTAAATCAATTAGCTGCACCAACCGGCTTATTCATAACGTCAAATGATACTTTATACATAAGTGATAGTGGCAACTGGCGTGTTGTAGCCTATTTACCTAATGCTGCCAGCGGTTCTATTGTAGCTGGCACAGGAGTAGGTGGGACTTCTCTAACTCGATTAGCTTCGAGTGGAATACGCTATATTTCTGTTGAAGCAAATGAAAATATTTATATCAGTGATACATACAATGAGCGTGTTGTGCGTTGGGCAAGTGGTGGTTCCACTGGTGTAATTGTAGCGGGTAATGGGACTGGTGGAAGTTCACTCAATCAATTAGATTATCCATACGGTCTATGGGTAGATTCGAGTTTAAATGTATTCGTGTCAGAATATCAAAATTATCGTATAACAAAATGGGTTCCGGGTGCATCAGTAGGTGTTGTTGTTGCAGGGATTTCAGGTTCATCAGGTAATTAGAAAGATAGAGAGGCTATTTATCGTCATATGTGTATGATTATAGTTGAAATAAAGAAATTAAAAAGCGTTCGAAGTTCTCTGATAGTTATTTTCAGCAGAAAAATCCTATTAATTCTTTCATAGGTTCATAAGAAGATTTCACGAATATGTACAATTTAATCGTTTTTGAAAAGCAGATAAACATTCATTCAGATGAGTGATTCATTTAATTTTTCCTTAAAACAGAGTATTTTGCACTTTGGTGAAACGTCTTCGGCAATAAAAGAACATATCCTGTAACATCACTTCTGATAATTATTTGCATATTGTTTATCATCTGAATTGTTTCGTTCTCTTCCGTCAGTTTGCATCGAATGATAGAATTTATGAGTGTCCAACTTGAAATAGTCAGATGTACGATAACAATTTTTCCTTTTCTTTTTTTTATCATTAGGCTCGACAACAAATTTATTATCAGGACCTACTGGTCTCTATTATGATGAGGCTAATCAAAACTTATATATTAGTAATACGGGTAGCACTAATACTGTGATGAAATGGCGAGTAGGCGATTCAAATGGTACGATCGTAGCTGGTCTTGCTGGAAGTTCCGGATCAAGTTCAAGTCAATTGAATACTCCAACAGGAATCATATTAGATCAATGGCAAAACATATATGTGAATGATCGTGCTAATTCTCGAATTCAACTTTTTTGCAACGGTAGTTCGACAGGTGTCACTATTGCCGGAAATGGGGCTGGTGGAAGTAGTTTATCTTCTCCATATGATATCAAATTAGATTCACAATATAATTTATATGTTGTTGAAAATACTGCGCATCGTGTTACGAAATTTGCTAAACTATAAGAAATATCAACCGATATAACTTTTCTTCATTCGACAACGTTTTAACAATCATTCTGTCTTTCTTTTTATTTAATTATAAAGCTACCACATTATTTAGTGTACCGACCTTTTGCTTTCATTCTGTCAAATCAATTGTTGTCAACATAAATAAATTCGCTCAAAGAAGTCGATAGAAAATTCACTGATTTAAATAAAGAAAGATATCTATTGGTCTAGTATAAGACATTGTAGAGATTACTGTTCAAAAATACCGTTGGTCAAATGTGCGTTAAGATAAATGTATTAGTTCGATTGATTGAGAAATGCATATTGCCGGTAAACACTTCTATATGACGTCCGATATGAAGTAGTTATGACTGAAAAAACTCTGAACAACGAATGTAGAAAAAAAAAGCATAAAAGAAAAGCTTTTGCTCTAGAAAGATATACTCAAAACTCTTCTTTTAATCTTTTTTTTTTGTTTTCTGCATAGTCGTTTTTTTCTCAATATATGGGGGTGTCCAGTCTGACCGTGTACCACAATTTGGCCTGTCACATTTACCACTTATCACCACTTTCACTTACCAGGTAAGTGGTAAGTGTTGTAATTATCGACAAATTATTGATATAGAACTAATAAATAATTATTTTAATTATTTTTTTTTTATTCTTGCGTGGTAATCTATACCACTTGCTCGTAATAGTAAGTGGAATATGACATCCTTAATACTTATACATCGTAGGTTAATAGAAAATTTTTGCTTAAAATTTGATTTGTTACCAACATTCGGACATTTATATTTATTTTCTGGAAAGATTTCATTGTTTGCAAACATTGATTCATAAGTTGTTATCATTATTGTTATCTATTTCAATGCAGAAAAGACTAAAGAAATATAATCTTATCGTTGCAGTTATTGCCATCTTCTTATGAAACACAAAAAGACTGCGTCATATGTTGTTGTTTTTTATCTATGATAAGCGAGCAAATAACATTTAAATAAGAATATAAAAGCTGCATAGTGGAGATACTGAAATAGACAACAACTAAAGAACGAAACAAGACCCTTAATACTATCGCAAACACTGAAACAATGCAGTATGATCCAAACAAACAAGGTTATAATAACTACGGTAATCAATATCCACCTATGAATCAACCACCATACGGAGCTGGAAATATTTATCAGTACGTAATATCTTTTAGGCAGAATTTTGGTTTTTTGTTGTTGACAGATAATTATTCGTTTTGTTGTTGTTTTTTGAAAGGCCAAATAATGCACCACCACCTTATACACAATATCCTCAACATTCATCTGCTTATCCAACAGCAGTCTATCAACCACCAACAGTTACTGTTGTACCTCTTTATCGACCATTGTGGAATTATTTGACACCAACACCGATTACGTCTAGCCTTCGAGTATTTTTTATCATTTCAGGTCTGCTTTATTTGATATGGGGTATATTAGCTGTTGGTCTCGAAATCGGCATTCTTATTTATTCTTATTGGAGATATTATACTGGCTTTTGGACAGGTTTTTTTCTAATAGCTGGAGGCATTACTATGTTAGTTGTAGGATGCCAGACATCTTATGTGATGAGTCATGTGATTCGACTACTTGGCCTTTGTTTATTCTTTTGTATATTGGGACTCATCTTATCTGTCGTTAACGTAGCTAGATCAGGTCGATGTGATTCAATATACTCTTTGTATTATTGCGACAATACAATGGGATACAATCTAAAAGTAGCTATCTTGGTCTTTTTTATTATTGCTAATATTCATACTATTATCAATATGAGTGTGGCTGGTAAAGCACAAAGATCAACAATGTCAGGATCTACTCCAAATGTTCCAATTCGATAATAATTTATGATAAACCAAATTTCATATGAATATTTGATTGAAATCGAAAATAAGTTTTTTTTTTCTTCAATGTCTGACATGAATACCTTTGACTAATAAATGAAATCATTGATTTAACCTATTTTTCTTATTAATTTAATTAAGTGTGTGAATACACTTATATTTTCCAATCAAACTGTCATCGAAAAATTTTTTCAACACAAGAACTTCTTCGTTATATGAAGAATAGAAATAAATATTTATCTTCAAAGAAATCGTGATTCACATCAATTAATAACTATTCATGATGTAATCAGTAGTTACTATACTGCTTTTCTCTCGATTAACTATCACAATATATCCTTCTGTTTCTTTGTCTGAATGCTCAAGATACTATTGAGTATTGTCATTGATTACTGAAAAATAAAATTCCCATTATAATCTTCGGCCGTTTGATTCTAATTTCTTGAAATTGAAATCTGCATAATAATAATATGATTAGGATTGACTCAAAAATACGTCTCATGATTCATTGACAGATGCTCTCCAGACAGATGCTCCCGAGACACAGGTATGAGTGCGAGTGGGCGAAGAAGTGATGTACATTCACAGCCACATCCTTTCTCACACTCATAACTCTGTCGCGGAAGCAAGTGTCCTGGGAGCATCTGTCGTCGAGAAGTCTCTGTCTATGGAGAGCAACAGTCGTGTTACCATTGTCAACATGTCGTGAAGTCATTTCAGTGCTTTTTCTGCAGCATACTTTGAAGAAATTCTTTAGATTTTCTATACAAAAACTTGAACTGTTTTCGCAGTTTTTGAGCATAACTAACGCAGTGCGCATTTGTACAAGTCATACATGAAGAGATCTTTCTAAACTTGGAACATATTTAGTAAAACTGTGTTATATATTATTAATTAAAATGCATCTTCGCCTTTACATCTTCTAAGCCTGAGAAAGTATTGCTTTTCTCAAAAAGATGCAAATATATTTTTCAATATAGATACAAAGAAAAAAAAAACACTGAATTTGAATTCAATTGCTATTTTTCAATAAATTGTTTCTACGTAGGCGAGCGTATTTATTTAAATTAGCTAGGGGATTAATACCTATAATAGTACTGTCTATACTAGCCAAACTTCAACATAAGCGACTGGTTTAAATAAATTTGACAAGAAAAAAATTAATTTTCTTGTTTTTAGTTTCTGAGCTTTATAGAAGATAAAATATTACCAGTTATACCTCTTATTTTTTACAGGGAAATACTGCTATTATGCATTGTACCAAATGTAATCAATCACATCGCATCTGTCTTCCGAACACGTCACCACCAATTGTATGTTACTTCCCTGTCTTTCTTTCTCCTAATCTCTCCACAAATGAAGAGTGAGGTCATGAGGGGAAGAAAAAAGATGTATTTTGATTTAGTTGAAAAATAAAAGGCAAGAAGGAAGTACAGAAAGGAATATACTGTTACACCAAGGTTTTAAATTTCTTTTTCATTGTACGAGTGTGGGATAAGTGAAATAAATTCGTTTACTAACGATGTATTGGACAAAAATGAATTTAAACTAAGAATTATTGGCAAGAATACCAAAAAAAAATATAACTTTTTTTTACAGGCATAATAGACGATACGGAATTTTCTAATGTATTGAGAGTTTTAATCGATTAAAAGACTAAATAAGATTACAGAGAAAATGAGTTTTTATTCAGCATCAGTTTTATTTGAACAGAATCGTTGATAATTGTTTGAACTTCAATACGTGCATATGTTATGATACAAAAGTTTAACGATATTGACTATTTAATGTTACATTAATACATGCGACACACTGATTAAATTAATACTTGATTGATAGAGTCATAGGATTTCGATATATAAGTAACTATCATCCATTATTAAACTATTCGAAAGAAAAATGTCTTATTCTTATAGCGATTTCTTATCTACCAAATCCTAAACGTGATAAATACAAAATAATTTCGATAAAAATTAATAAGAATGTACCACGATAATTATCTCAAAATTGTCTATCATTTTTATTCTTATATAATAATTTATAATCGCTCATGATAGTCTGATCAAATTTATAGATGGTTTATTAAAGTCAAAATATGGATTTTTTTCTTAAATGTATGTCGTTATCGATTTTAAATACTTTAAAAATAATACATGCTTTAATTAAAAAGACTTTAACGGTTCAGAAAAGCTGTATATCACTTTTAAAAATCTGATCTTTCAAGCTCAGATTAACAAATTTAGATGCATCTTTCTTTTATTCAGTTTATAGAATCATTTTTTCGTCTTTTTTCTTAATCTAATGATCAATGGCAATGACATAACGATTAAATTTATTTGTATAGCATAAGAATTCATGAGTGATTAAGTGTAAGAATGAACATTAAACTTATTTTCCAAAGTTAATGTATTGTTTAATGAACTATTAAATACCCACAAATAGTTATTGTTATTATCTTGACATGAAAAATTGTTCTAACAACATCGATATGAAATATAACGAAACTGCCACTTCATCATTGTTTATTTATATATATATATTATTTCGAACTTGTCTTTTTACTTTTTTTTTCTAATCTAGTGATCCTGTCTTCCTATTATTGTTATAATTATTCTCTTGCGCATGATCTAAACGTTTTCTTCGATAGAAATCTTATATTGTGAAGCAAAGTGGCATAACTTGTAAAGACAACAAATAAAAAGTGATAGTCATTTTGCTTAGTATTTTTTTCAATCATGTTTGTTGCAACGCATATTTTAGTCGATCCAATACTAGAATGATTCATGACCATGTCACTTAATACATGATATACATAATATCAATGTACTTTTTGTTAGAAGCACATTTTTTATTTGATATTCTCACTGACATTTTCTCCAATATTTTTGTTATCGATATTTAATTGTCTAATCCTGCACACGCTCTTTCTCTGAGATTTAAAAAAAAGCAAAGTATTTTGGGTGTCGTTGTCGTCTCACGAATACATCATATTTTTTTTCTCTTATAAAATCATTTATTAAGACCGTTGCACACAAAAGAAAATATTTGTGATGATATCATGATTGTTACTTGGCTGCTCTAGTTTTATTTTCTCTTCTAAATTCACCTTTGTTGAACATTAGGCATGCAGCGAAGCCGAACTTCGGTTCAAGTTCGAAAAACTCTCCAACGAGTTCAGGCTACGTCGAGTATTTAGGTAGTTGTTCAAGCAGTTCTTAAAGCATATAGGCGATTACGGAAGTACTCTTAGATTCAGTCAAGTTTGGGTTCGGGTTCTGTATTTCTGAGCATCATTAACTTTTTTCGTTCGATAGCATGTTGCCTTTCAGTTTTTAGGTCATTTACTTCATTATCTGTAGACCTATTATAATCAATCGTGAAAACCTTTCTTTTAGTTTACTTCTATTTCATAGTTTTATTAATTAACAGAAAATCATTACATTCAAGACCGAACCTGAACGTTCGGGTTCGGTGAGTGCTTATCAGGCCTCAAAATGGGCCGCCCGACCCGACGATTTTATCCTTTTTTGACATAACTTTTTCTGAGATTTGGCTCACCCCTGAGGGGGAATAGGGGAGAACCTTTTCACGTAACCTTTCCCCTTGGTCATTACTTTTTATAAAAGCCGAAAAATATGGAACAGCTGTCTATTGAGAAAAAAAATCTTTGTAAACGAAGTTTCTTTTGGGCCCGATTTCGAGGCCTGATGCCTATTGAATATTGTATATAAGAAAAACAATTTTGTCTTCATTGTTCGTTTTATATACAATTTAATTTTTAATTTTTTGGGTGAGTGCAAAAATGAAATAACTTTTATATATGACTTCTTTTAAGCTATCACACGATATACGTATATTGATTTCAATAATTATAGACAGAAAATGATGTCTCAAGTATCCACTCTAATTTGGATCATCGGTACAATGTGCATGACAACTTATAGTTTACCAGTATTGAACTTAAACGATTCAAATATCATTAGTGATATCACAAATAATAAAACGTGAATATCTACTTTATCCTAATGATACGATATAATGTTGTAGTGTACATGAATATTTGAAACAGAAATTATAATAAGGCATTTTAGAAAACGAAATACATATTAAAAAATCTGTTTGTCAGCCATGACTATTCAAAATATAGTTCTTATGATACAGTTAAACAGTGATGGTTATGAAGAATTATTTTTATAAAATTTCAACTAACAATGAAATGAAAGTTATCATAGATATTTTCGAGATCGATTTCGATAATATATAGAGAATATCGACGATCGAAATTTTTTAACACATACAAATTAATATCATATTGATGATGATAAATCATGGGTTTTATTGAGATCAAGATCGAACAAGAAATCTTGGCTTAGTCTTATTTCAGGTACTTTTTCGTTTTAGCTATTTGAACAAATAAACAATTCTATGTAAACATAATTTTTCTTTTATTGCTTTTTTTCTTTCGCTTAAATATAGTTTTCTCTAGATAAGCACATATGATTATTTTTATGATAGATTCATGATCAGCTGATTTTAATTTCAAATTATATCATTACATTGAATTTTTTGTTCGCTTTACAGCTCTAAAATTTATTTTCAATATCCAACATTCAGAAAACTCATTGAAATTTATTTCAAATGTTAGTAGTTATCTTATGAGTTAACTATAGTTTGCACTATAGCACTGAAGTTTATTGGGTGGGTGTGAGGGTGTGGGTATGGGTGTGTATGAAAAGAACAACTACAACTAAACCCACACCCACATCCCACACTCCACACCCACTCACACCCACCCACACCCACACTCACACCCCAAACCCAACAAATGACAGAGTATTAGTAGAATCGACACTTTTTCTTGACTTTACTATATGAAATAATGTACACAACTTTGTCTATTAAGATGAGTATAGTTTACTTGAAAAGTAAAGTAAAATATTTGAATTAAAAATTTTGTTTTTCATTTTTTAGCTAGACACGCACCTACTTCTATAGTTTTTATTGAACATTGGCCAGAATAAAATTTTATGATCGAAGATAACAAAATAGTATACAAATAGTTAGATATTTTGCTGCTCTTCTTGAAATGATAGATCTTTTCCAGAATTGAAAGTATCAAAATTTGTCTCCGTTTGATTGTCATTTGATTTTTTTCGTTGTAAAAAAGGAATAGCAAATAGCATGATACCACTGACAACAGTACAACTGCCAAAAATAAAGTAAGGCCAGAGAAAAGGTCGAGTAAAGTGAGAAAATGCATCACGCATCGCCCCTAAGAATAATGCATATTTAAAGAAATGCAACAAAGACAACAAAAAATAAAAATAAAAATAAATCCTCACCAACAGTTGGTGTTCCAATAGCAGTTGCAACACCAATAAAAAGTAAAAGTACACCAAATGCATCCGATAGCTTATTAATACCGACTATATCGACAAGAACAATTGCTGTTAAAGCAACATAACCACCCGAAAAGAAACCAAAAAAGGATGCATAGCCTATATGAGGAATAATAGAAGAACCACATAATGGAGCTATCATAGTAGCAACACCAGAAATAATCAATGTTAAAATAAATAGGAGAAGTCGATTCATCTACGAAATGAAAATGATTTTACTAAATATAACTTTTCATATTGAAAAATTTTCTTACACATTTTTGATCACCTAAATAACCAATGATAAAACGACCGAAAATATTCGACAAACCAATTGACATAACAATATATGTTCGTTGATCTTTGATGACTTTTGAATCATTTGCAAGATCATCAGCATAATTATAAACTACATTGAAACCGAGACTTGCCAAAAAATTCGATATAGCAAACAGTGTAAATGCAGCATTTTTCAATAGATTGAGATCGATTTGTTCGATTATTTGATTAAAGAAAGATTTAGTTGGTAATTTCTCAATAGTGACAACTGGCAACATTGGTTCATCTATTGTTAAAGAGATCAATTAATGAAACAATATTTATAAATGCAAAAAAAAGTTCTATGAACAAGTTTACCGTCGGTAGCATTATTGTTCGATGTCACAGGTACATTCTCCGAAATCAAAGATTGAGCAATCTGTTTTTGTTTGGCTTTTGCATGTGCTTTTCGTTCTAGTCGTCGTTGCTCGCTGGGTTCTTGTGGTAGAGGAACCTAGACAAAGAATTCATTTGTATCGCCTTGAAAAATTTCTTTTCATTTAAGAAATCAGCATCAAATCCCAATTCTTATATTTTTGATATATCGAGCTCTGAGATGAGCAAAATTGACTTTTCTTTTTTTTTTAACAATCGAAATCGGACCGATAATTTTTTGAATCGTGTCGGAATTGGTATTATTTGATTAGATATTCAGTGAAAGAGTAAACAGTTTTACATATATTCATGGTTAAACAATCATTTTTGGAACTGTATCGAAATCGACAGTATAAATTTTTTTTTTGAGAATGAAATTACCCACTACTCTTAGTCGAGTTACATCTTATTATATTAGACTTTCAAATTGGCATTGCTACATCTATGATTTCTGTCATCCTTAACAAATGAGAATTATGAAGAAAATAAAATCAATTACCATCAAAGAACCACATAGAAGGCCAAACAAGATGATACTAGCTTCGACGATCAATGCATTCTTATAGTTGAGCCACGAGGATATATTGACGATTCGATTCATGATATAGGAAAGTACAAATGTACCCACACCTGAACCACATACAGCGATGCCCATGGCAAATGCACGTTTTTGTTCGAAATATAAACTGACAGAGACAATGGCTGGCAAGTACATTAGTGCAAAACCAATGCCTGAAAATATCAACATACGAATAAAACGAATAAAACGATTTATTATATAGATGGAAGCAATCTGAATCTTCATATTTTCACAGGGTACTTTTCGAAACCTTTCGTTATTTCGAGTGATACTTGTTTTGCTTGATAAAACAAGCATTTCTCGAAAGATTTCAAGTAAACCAGTTCTACTGATCAAGTCCCGATATCGATTCTATCTATTAAAGAGCATACCTCCGATGACACCAATCGTAATATAGTAAAACCAGATGTTGGTCCATAGTCGAGCAAGAAAAAAACCGAAAGCTGCAATGCAACTACCCGCTATAGCCACTGGACGGCATCCGTACATATTGGTGAGAACGGTTGCAATTGGTCCTAAAAAAAATAAATACATAATTGTTAAAAAAACAATGTTCATTTCAGAACACTAATAGCAGACCTGCGCCGAGTGTTACAGCTGGCAAAATACCAAATATACTTGATACCGAAGCTCGATCGAGGGAAAGTTCCTTTCTCATGGGTTCTAAGAATACTTGACCCATCGAATACGTTATCCTATTTTTTTTATATTAAGCTGGAGAAGACATGATAAAAAATATTACTTACCCGTCCATAATGAAATGGATCATGAATGATGAAAAGACAATGATCCATCCCCATCCACCATCAGGCACGACTGATTCTCCAATTGAAACTATTTTCTTATCGTTGTTTGTCATTTTTGTTCGTTTTTCAATTGTTCTCTTCTAAAATAGCAATCTCAGTCATACCTACTTGTATATTGGAGCTTTAAATAGAATGGGATGGAACGATTTTCTTCTTTTGTTATCATGAAAAAATCCAAGTTTTCTTTCGTTGAAATGTGGTTTCAAAATAAGTACTTTATAGGAACGTTGAATAACAGAATTTATTATACCCTCATTATTGATGTTATTCCTTCAAAACAAATAGGTTTGTTACTCCCAGTTCAAGACGAACGGAAAAAGAACGCGTTCAGAACACGTTTGTGATGACAACGAACGTAATGTCGAACACGTTCCGATCTACTCGTTCCGAACGTGTTCTTTTTCCGTTCGTCTCGACCTGGACATCTAAGAAAAAAAATGGAGCCTAAGTTCTGACGAAGTTCAGTAAATGTAGATTTTAATGTATTCTGACGAATTCACTATCGTACTCGTTGGAGTTCACCAAGATTCGAATACTCTAGATTCAACAATTTTGTTCTCAACGAAACCAGTATGGTATATATGATTGGTATAAACATGCATAGATAGATGGAGCTGAGATGATTGAATAAGAACGTTATAGAAGTCGATTCAAGGCTTAAAGAAAGTCTTTCTACTCGTCTAGTAGTTTCATGGAATCCCATTCGGAGTTCTGTTATGTAACAAAGTAATAGCTGTGCTTTTGTATGAAGGCATATCATGCTATGGATTGCAGTCCATTAGCCACTATGCATACACATAAAGCGAAAAGTGCTGACATTGTTTCGTAGTACTGTGTGTTCTCTTATTTGGTGAGACGAAATATGCTTGAATATTTGTCTTCTATTTTATCAGTAGTGCCCACATGAGCAGAAGAAAAATGAGAATACCAATGTGTACTTAGTTTTTGGTAAAACAAGGACAATATCACTATTTTGTTTTTAATTTGATACCTTCTCACACGTTCAATTTCTCATTTTCTGTCAAGCTACTTTGTAAAAATAATCAAAATGTCACAAATCAAAGAATAATGATATACGATTGAGATAGGAAAATGAACGAAAAGCTAAAGTTTCTAGATTCTGACATCTACTGAGATGGCACTAATAACAGAGCAGAATATCGATATCTTTGTGTAGCTCTCAGGAAGATGTGGATGTGGGTATAAGGATGGTTCCCTTTACACCCACACCTCATAATGATACTAAGACAAATCATTTGGATGGAAGTTCTACCTACACTATTTTTTTTATAATTTTTAATGGCTTTTCGATTGATATATTTATAAACTAGAAATGAAAACCATATCTTTCTTTTTTTTTTGATGATTAATATTACTTAAATGTGGTTAATAATAAATTATGAAAATTAGTGGTTTTCAAAAAAAAACTTATTATCAAAATATAACCCATTAAACTCTACATCAAATGATATATGGAAAACTTTTAAAATAATTATTTGGCAGCAAAAAATTAATGAAATATTAAATTTGTCTGAAAAATTTTTTCTGCTGAAGTAAAATTGTTAGTATAAAAAAAAAACAATTATAACTAAAATTCTAAAAAAATTTATATCTCACACAAAATATGAGAGGTGTTCAATTTTTTCTTCCACTTTATATATCCAATTGTGAGAAAGAAATGGTAACTTACGCTGAGCGAGTATACAAGGACTATTACACGTGTGCGTGTAAGAAGCTAGGCTATTATAAAAATGTGACGCGTCGATTTGTCGGAGAAAATGATATTTACATTTCTCTTTTCAAAGAACGCGATAAAGGATGATGAAATAATCTATAGCGTACGCGTTGTAGTCTGATGAAATTTCTGATGGAAAAGAAAACATTGGTATTCGCATGACTGTTATCAAAATAGATGATAATGAGTGATGATGAAATCGTTTTTTGCGTAATTATTTTCCATCCTCGCAATAATATATTTTGTGTAGGTTATTGCTGCCTTTTTTTTCTTTTCTTTACTCTTATTGCTCTTCTCAACAAATTAGTCCGTAACGTAAAAAAGTATAGTTTAAATATTGATGTTTGTACACAATTTGATCATTAAAATAACATTTGAGCGTTTTCTATGCTTTTTTTAAAACTTATGAATTCAAAAATTTCTTGGAACAACAACAACATCATTGATGCTCTCAATACGCAACTGAACGTTTATATGACTAGGATGAGTCATCAATTCTGCTTTGTGACTATTTTTTCTTTCCTTCATATTTGATCTACTTACTGATTGGTGCTTTGAATGCGCTTATTTCTAAATGCACTGTGTGACGAGTTTTTTTTTTTTTTTATAACTGAGCCATTTTAGTTTATAATGATGACATATGGTTTGAGAACTTTGAAAAAAATTGAAGTAATTCGATATTATTTCGAAGATGAATGAGAGATCGTTCTACTTGAAAAATTGATGAAATGAGTTTTATGAAAAATAATTGGGTTCTTTCGATTATTATCATGAATGTATGAATATGATTCTTAATTTCAACCAACTGACATCTACATTCGGGATCCCTCTATATCATATTATCTTTTGTCAGAATCTTTTCTAAGAATTGCCAACCAAGATGATTAACGCATCGAATAAAAACTGGTGTATTTTTGTTACCCACTGTACTAATAGGCATATTATCTTATATAATATCTTTACTTTCTCAGTGTGTTCTTGTACAATCAGTAATACAGTGTTCATTATCGTGTTACTCTTACATCTATCTAAGATTGATTGAACCTTGTTCTCTTTCTGTCGTACTGCGCTTCTCAATATATATCACCATTCACTCGTTCACTCTTATATTGTAATCTCCTTGGCCTCATCACTTGTTCATCCTTACGTTGTTCTCTCCTTGACCTCTTCATCTTTCATTTTATTATCTCTTATTCGACTCATGTATATAAACGTGTACTTCATATGTAAACAAGGCGATTGATGATATGAAGAAGTTCAATAAAGCATAATTCCATCAGTATTAACACTTCTTCTATCTGAAAATCGTCACACCTACATCGTTTGAAAAAGACATAACTCGTTTTGTATATATACTAGGTGGTTCAGATTAAATAGTAGTATCAATAAGACTGTAAAATTCTGATATATGTTGCTTTTGTAGGAATAAACTTTGTGTTATCTTTTGTTTTATTTGATAGCATTTTGAGAAATCAACAAATAAAATTATTCATTTTATTGACCTTGAAAAATTTTGTCTTTCAGATGCAGTTCAAAATTTTCTAGATGAAAACATGAACTACAAAAAAATAATTTTGGACATTTAGAAAAATTCGTAGAAGTTGAACAAAAATGAATGTTTTTCACTTATGTCTGTTTTATTTTAAGAAGTCAGTACGGAATGCATGAGGGCTTACGAATATATTTTTGACTTTGTTCAGAATGATACCATTCAAATAAACTAAATTTCGACCATTGGCAATCCAATTTGAAGAGATTAGTTATTCATTTCGCAATACTTGATTGAAACAGACTTCGTTCTATAGGACAAGAAAGAACACTTTTTATTGTATGAAAACAAAGTTGTCTTAGCGATTTCTTTTTCAGAAAAGAGCTTTAGGAAGCTAAATATATCGAAGCTGCACAGTATTGTTTGAACAATATTCCTTATGCAAATGTGAGATCAAACGTCCTTGTATATTTTTATAGAGAATTGAACGGAGAATGTCTTGAAAAGAAGTTTAAATGAAAATGATGAAAACTAGAGGAGATGTTAGTGAAATACTGACGTTGTCATTAAATCTGGACCTTTCGGTAGATGGAACACAACCAACACTATATTTAGCAACAGCAGTCGAATTCATCGATATACGAGATACATTTTTCGCTTATTTAAATTCAGCAACCCAGCATGTCCTACAGATTTCTAAGAGCATCTTGATGGTCATCGCATAAGAATATGACTTTTTTAGATGAACAACTGTTGGATCCGACTCAACAAGCTCTACACAACAGACGTAGGATATCCTAGGTCAGGATTCGAGTATTTCATCTCGCGATTCGCGACACGCCCAATTCTAACTGAGATCGCACTGGTTCCAAATAGAACTCGATGAGCTCTATCCAACGCACTAGGTTTTTTCCGAAAACAAACAATCCTTACTGGTCAAAACCCGGCTTTTTCGCAAAAAAACCAAGAAAAAACAACACAACGACACCAAAACCACTCGTGATTCGGTCAGAGACCGATTCCAACAAAATCAACACTGATTCCAAGTAGATCTTGATGCGCTCTATCCAATGGACACCTTTTGAGCTCAAATCGATGCATCCATCGCTGAGAAATCGGTCCACAAGGCTCGAAACAACGCTTTTTTCGGGAAAACCTCTCGCGATTCGCCCAGTGACCTGTTCCAACAAACCCAACACTGGTTCCAAGTAGATCCCGATGAGCTCTATCGGATGAATACCTTTTGAGCTTAAATTGATGCACCTATCGCTGAGAAATCAGCCAATAGGCCCCAGAACAGGGCTTTTCTCCTGGAAAACCTCTCACGATTCGACCAGTAACCGATTCCAACAAAACTAACGCTGATTCCAAGTAGATCTCGATGAGATCTATCGAATGAACACCTTTTGAGCTTAAATCGATGCACCTATCGCTGAGAAATCAGCCAATAGGCCCCAGAACAGAGGATGGGTGTCGGTGTGGGTGTGGGTGTTGTTTTCTTTTAAGTCACACCCCACACTCACACCCGATAGGTGCATCAATTTAAGCTCAAAAGGTATCCATTCGATAGAGCTCATCGAGATCTACTTGGAACCAGTGTTAGATTTGTTGGAACCGGTCACTGGGCGAATCGTGAGAGGTTTTCCCGAAAAAAGCGTTGTTTTGGGCCTTGTGGGCCGATTTATCAGTGATGGATGCATCGATTTGAGCTCAAAAGATGTCCATTGGATAGAGCGCATCGAGATCTACTTGAAACCAGCGTTGGTTTTGTTGGAATCGGTCTCTGACCGAATCGCGAGTGGTTTTGGTGTCGTTGTGTTATTTTTTCTTGTTTTTTTTGCAAAAAAACCGGGTTTTGACAAGTAAGAATTGTTTGTCTTCGGAAAAAAACTAGTGCGTTGGATAGAGCTCATCGAGTTCTACTTGAAACCAGTGTGATCTCAGTTGGAATTGGGCGTGTCGCGAATCGCGAGATGAAATACTCGAATCCTGGCCTAGGATATCCTACGTTATGAATGCACATATCACAAAGTCCAACATGAATTGACATCAATATCCGTGCTGTACATTCAAATGTGTACGTGTACTGAAAAACTACATTGGTGAAAAAGTACATCTAATGGCTGTTGTCAAAGGCAATTCATACGGACATGGCATGATGAAAATAGCTCAAGCAACTATGTCTGCTGACGCAACTTGGTAGGCGTCGCTATACTAGACGAAGCATTAGCCGTGCGTTCTAAACTTTCACAAAACATTCCCATTCTTGTTCTTGGTTATGTTGCTCCAAAACATTTATTATTAGCTAGTCGATTTAACATAACAGTTACAGGCATCTCACTCAAATGGATACAGATCTTAGTCGATTTGGCTTAAAAACAATAGATGAAGTACGAATAGTAATGAAAATTATTTCTCGAAATCCGAATTTGAATTGTACGGGAGTTTTTACACATTTTTCTACTTCTGAAGATATGAAAAACAAGAGTTATTTTCATCAACAACTAGCAAGTTTCTATGAATTTCTCGATGTCATTCCAAATCGCACTGACAAAATTATTCATTGTGAAAATTATGGTGCTACTCTATATCATACTGAAAAACCTTTCTTTGATATGATTCGTTTGGAAAAAGCATTGATGGATCCACCAAATGAAGAATTAAAACATTTACTTCCAGTTGAACTTCAAAAATACACTCTCGCTTTACTCTATCTTAAATATTGTGAAGCAATTAGATGCCAATGAGAAAATCAGTTATGGAGGTATCTATATAACAACAGAAAGTCAGTGGAATGGCACTGTACCAATTGGATTTGCAGATGGATGACATCAATAATTTAGAACGAGTCATGTTCTTGTAGAGGGAAAATGAGTACCAATTGTGGGACATATCTCTATGAATCAATTGATGATTGCTTTACCTCAAAAATATCCGATCAGAACTCGTGTAACCTTGATCGGTCGGCAAGACAATGAGACGAGAGTTGCAGACGAAATTGTACAAAAAGCAAATCAACCACGATCAAAAGTATTTTCTTGTCTTTCAAGTCGTATATCATGTGTTTACAGACAAGATGGTTCGATTTTTAGTATTAGAAACCCGATATTGGAATCTTAAAATGTGCAATAAACTGTTATTTTTTGGTTTTATCCTTTTATGACTAAAATATAAAACATGTATGAATGATTTCGAATAAGATCGCCTATTTCTTTCAATTGTTTAAAATTTTCTGCGCAATATATAAGAAGTAAATCTACTAAAGATATCTTTAGTACTTCAATAGAATTCTTTTTCGGTTTATCTATAAAGATAAAAATGACATCAGAAATGAAAATATGAGTCATTTTATAAACATCTATGTGTTTCATTTCTTTAAAATATAATCACATGCACGTATAAAAGCACACTTTATTTTAACAATAATAAATATGTGTTAACTTTCATCTGCTAACAATATATAATGGGATTTGTGACTCTAATCTTCTTGTGGATCATCGCGTTTGTAGCTGCTGTTAACTGCCAAGGAGGAGGCGGTGGTGGAGGTGGAAGTGGAGGCATCTTTGGTAATTTTGACATGAAGAGTAGTTTTTGTATAATATTTCCTATGAAGATAATCCAATAATTTGGACTTTTTGAACTGATATCTTTATAAATTGTTTTTAGGTGTTTTCGCCATCGTTCTAGTTCTGCCTATATACTGTTGTTATCAATGTTGTGCAGGTAAACCAAGACGATCTAATACAAAATTTGTTAATAAAACAACGACAAACGATGAAGAAAAACAAATACTTGACATAAAACTTTTTCAATCAGGTCATTGGGAGAGTCAATACTATCAATATAATAAATGGCACGGATCTCATCAAATTGAACTATCATTCGATATTCTACTATCGAAAGTAACAGGATCAGGATTAGATGATATCGGTATGTATTCTATCGAAGGTATCTACTCGACACAGACTCGTCGAATGGGTTTAATAAAGAAATATCAACTTGGTACGGGAAATCCATTAGAAAATTTAGGACACACTGTTACTATTCAACTCGAATGGAACAAATATAGTAATCAATTCGAAGGCAAATGGTATGTACGAACGAAGAAGTTTAAAGGATCTGGTAATTTTAAAATGCATTTCGACAAACGAAATCAACAAGCACCATTCTTATCGATATATGAAAAAGTGTAAATGATTAATGATTTTTTTTTGTTCTATAACCAGTTGATAATTATAAAATGATTTAAAAAGTTGTTCATTATGTCAAATGTACTCGATTTTTGATGATTACAATACAAGTTTTCTTTATATCTGATTCTAATGTTTGATTAAAAAAGATAACAGTATCCAAAAATTCAAATTTGTTAGATTCTTTCTTAACAGATGAATCTCTTTCAAATATCGTGTGTTGAATAACGACAAAACTTCGTAATAAGTTTTGTTCAAGTACTGTTATTCAGATCATCGACAGTTTCAAATACAAACAATTCAAGAGAAAAGTAATCAGTGTTTTATCCAACATGTGGCCTTCCATTCCTTCGAACATCAGGTTGGCTGTCACCATAACTTCATAGGGTTCTGTTTCGGAGAGCAAAGACTTAAGGAAGAAAATCTCCGAAAGCTGTCGAGAAACCATTCATTCATCAGATTTTCCCCAAAAAATAAATTTTTGGCTGGAACTTTTAATACTCTCGTTATCAATCGTGAACAGTTTTTTCTTCAGTGTGGATGAGAATCTTCCTCTTCTCTTCAGCCATACTCTCCATTATTATGGAAGGAGAACAAAATGGATCCATTTAAAACTTTATTGCTTCACCTAAAAAATCGAGCGTGTGTCACCCATGATATCCTACAAAAGTATTGTAAGTATCATTTTCGAAACAGTACATTATGTCAGTATTTTATGGAAACTATTGAAAATTTTTGTCTTGTAAGATATTCATCGGATACCTAATAAGCGACTTGATCGAAACATGTTCAGTAAAATGACACTTGAAATTGTTGTTCAGATATTGAGCTGATTTTCGCACATAGTATTCGGTAGTATCTATTAAATAGATTTTAAAATTGTTGACAATCAAACCATACTATTGACGTCGGTTTTATCTTCCGTCGTTTCAATATATAATTCTTCAAAATCTGATCTGATTCAGTTTCTCTGTGAGAGTAAATAAATTATTTTCTTTAGAAAATTGCAAACAAAACTTCGCTTTTACCCAAGCAATCTGTTTCTCTGAAAAACAAAAAAAACATCAACTATCCACAACAGAAAATTGTCAGAGAGAAATACAGAACGTCAGAAAAATTTAGTACGTGGAAATCAACTTGCTTTCTCCTCCTTCTCATATGATCTGGCTGTCATCCGAGAATTTTCGGTTATTGTACCACATACTAATTGTCTATAGTCCTAAAAGTATGTGTTGCCTATCTTGAAGTTCTAAATCGCCTCATCAGAAATGAAAATCTAAATAAAACACTGCAAATAATATGATTATGATAAAAAGTTCGTTTGTTTTTTTTTTCATGTTTTTTAATTTCCTATATTAAATATAAATTCATGTAAAACAATAAATGATCATATACATTATCTAATCAACAAAGGTTGAACTCATGATCTTATTATTCTAAAATTTTACATGAAATAAGTGATGATTTCTATGTCCATATGAATACATTTAAAACGACAGCTTCACCTCACTTTTCGTTTTGTTAATATTCATTTTTTACTGATAATAAACGTTTTGATCATGAATGTGTTGTGCATATCAAATTTCATCTCATTCAGACAAATGATGAATGCACTCATAATAAATCTCAAATCACAAACATATATATATATATATATATACATACATACGTATGTATATAAACACATTTGTTTTTTGTTCTCAATTACAAATTTTTTTTTTGCAGTGTACTTTTCAAAGCAATTAAAAGCAAAAATTTAAAAGAAAATAATGCGATTTTTTCTATTATTTTTATTTGTTGGTTTATCATCAACATATGAACATTGGTTTATTTTTGATCAATATCAATTTCCAGGATTTTATACACCATTATTTACATTAATTTCTTCATCAAATAATAATACAGGCAAACAAGAAGAAAAAAAATTTTCATTTGCATTATCTACTTATGAACGTTCAATTAATATTATTATTAATATTGGTGATTCATCTAGAACAATAAAACGAGATGAACAATTAATTAAATTAAATATTGAACGTGCTGATTTATTATATAATTCATTGAATCATTTAATTTTTATTGGTCTACGACAAGGAACTAAACTTGAAACATATGTTAATTGTAAATTAATTGATTCATATTTACTTTATTCATCATATCAAATTAATGATAATGATAATAATGATGAAAATTCATCGTTTAAAATTGAAAATTTAGCAAATGGTATTAAACATTTTGAAAGTAAAACAGATGAACATTATCATCAACAAATATTTGATAATTTTGGTTGTAAACAATCGGGAACAACTATTACTATGAATAATAAAACAACAATTATTGGACGACCATTAATTCGAAAAATGCAACATGTTATTGAAAAAGTTCAAAAACGTAAACTACGATCAAGGTACAAATAATTTGTTTTTTTTTTTTATCGAAAAATTTTTCACTTCTGATTTATTGTTATTTGTATAGACGTCATCAAAGTCAACAATCTTCTCTTGAATTAACCACAGACTCATTAACTATCATTTATAAACCAAATATTGCTCAATTAGATGATAGTGAAACAAATTTTCGTACTATTCTCAATGTGCCACAGTTTGCATTTAATGTTCTATATTATCCAAAAGAACATCTATTTAACATTCGATTCAATAACGAAAATCGTACTCAAGTTATTTTATATGCTGATAAATCAACTGATCTTCTTAATTCTCGAAGTAAATCACAAGAATCATCATTGAATAATAATCTATTATCAACTATTATTCTCTTTATACATATAACACCAACAATGATAACATGTTATGTTAATTGTGAATTAACTGATCAAGAATTTATTATTGATTCATTCTATGTACAAAATATAATAAGACAAACAATGGATAAAACTCTTAATAATCAACAATATGATGAAAAACAAATTATCGAATATGATCGTCAATCAACATTAATTTTATTTAATACATCAATTGATCAAATAGCAGCAAATTTTTTTTGTTTAAAATTAGATAAGAAAAATGAAGATTTATTACCTGATAAATATGCTTTACGGTAACACATAATTTCTTTTTTTTTTTAACAAAATAATATTTTTAATTTTTATTTTATAGAAAATTTGCCAATGCTCTAGATATGTTAGTTAATAGTCTTGATATTCCTATAAATATAAATCATCATCAAAGTCAAACATCAACAACTCCAACAACAACTACACAAAGTATTTCAGCTGTAAATATTCATACAATAGATGGTTTTGGAAGTCTTATAGCTCCTTCATTAAATACAGATATTAATACAATATCAAATGATATTAGTGAATATGATAAATCATGTCTTACTGATCAAGATTGTAATTCAAATAATTCACATTTAAAATGTCAACATAGACATTGTGTATGTTCAATACGTTATTTTTGGTCACCAATCTTACGTCGTTGTATATCATGTAAAGATTTATCAATTGGTAATCGTTGTTTTCGTTTATCAAATCATAAATCAACATGGTATGAAGCAAATGAATATTGTCAAGATGAAAATTCATCAGATGATCAACAAGAATATACAATGAAATTAGCATCAAATCTTAATCGTACAGATATTGAATTACTTCGACAAAGTCTTTTACATGAAGATGATGGTGAACAATTAGATTATTATTATTGGATTGGTTCAACAAGTCAATTTGATACACGAAAATTACATAAACATAATAATCGAAATAAACGACATGTACCAACAACAATATTTCGTTGGTATGATAATGGTGAAACAGCACAATTAAGTTTTCCAGATATATGGTGTTCACAAAGAGAACAAATGAATATAGCAACAATTAATAATAATGAATTATGTGTTAGTCTTACTTCATGTGGTTTATACGCTGATGATTGTCAACGAAATTATAGATTTTTATGTGAAGCTGTTTAAAAGAGTTTTTCTTTTTCTTTACCTTTTTTTTTTTTATTACGAAATAAAATCCTTTTCTTTGTAGTGAAAAAGTAATTTGATAGGTTATAACAACTGTTACTAGTTGAGAAAAACAATATGAGATTGATAACAATAAAAATTAATTGGAAACAATATTCCCCTTATATATTAATTAATGCTATTTCTATTTTTCATACAACAATATATTTTTTGTATCTATGATTTTATTTTATCTAAGAAGAGAAATAAATAATAAAATTTTATTTATAGAAGTTATTTATAGGAAATACAGAAATTTTCAACAAAAACCTCTAAATAGCAATCAAAGCTTTACTTGAATAAACAATAACAAATGATATATTCGAAGTTTCCTTTTTTTATATTTCATAAGTTTTTAGGATTTCTGTATTTTATTTATTTATTGAAATATTTTTAGAAAAATGTTGAAATCTAAACCCAGTATGAATAACAATTCACTTTCATTATAGGATTCTGAGAATGCTTTTAGCAATTCCTTTTGAACGCATCTGAAAGAAATCCTTCGCGATAAAAGATATTCTCATTCTCATAGAATACGATTAATGTGAAACAAATCACGAAAAAAAAAACAAGTTTTTACCCAATAAAAACAGATTTAGATAGGTATAAATTCTTCTCTATTACTTAGAAAAATGCGTTCTTGATACAATGCATTCTTGTATATCGAGAAGCTGATTTAGAAGCAAATTTTACTTTAAAACTTAATCTTTTACTTATAAAAGTTTAACGTACATCTCGAATTATAGGAAGTGAAATGAATATTGCTTATGTGATTCATACGTCATTACTCAGGATGCGATGTAGCTAAAAAGTACACGGATGTAAGAAAGTTTTTCTGACAGATGGAATGATATACAAATTGTTAAAAGTGAGTGTTGATGTAAAATTATTTTATCTTCTATGATCTTTTTGTGTACTCAAAAAGTGAGTACACTCTAGAATCGGTCAGTGTGTCCGGCCGTTAACACGATAACTTTTGAAAGGAGAGTCCGATCGCGACGAAATTTTCTACACAGTTTAGTCTTAACAATATCTCGGTCGAGTTCGAAGATGAGAATGATTGGCTGAACCATTGCTGAGTTATTGCAAAAATAGTCATTTTTCCCTATGAGAAGATAGACCCTTCTCTACTTTCATAAAAAACTTTTCCTATCATAGTCATATAAAACTCCAACTATTATATACCATTCGATAGAGAATTTCACGAGCTACAAAATGGTATATAAAACATAAAGAAACAAGAAAGCTAACTCGCCTATTGCAAAGATAATTAATCGGAATTCGGTTCTGTTTTTGTCCACGCTCTATGTGACCCACAATTCGAGGTCTATCTTCCCATCACAGCGATGATAGTTCGAGGTTTTCTAGAATGGAGAACTTGAATCTATGTTCCATTCGCCTCGAAATCCCATTGGTTGAGCAGTGACCAATAGAAATCAAGTTATAGGAAAAACGAGTTTCTTAGGGTAAATCAAGGTGAAGAGTTCAAATCTGAGCTGTATTTGCCTCCAAATCGTATTGACTGAGCAATAGCCAATAGAAATTAAGTGTTTACAGGACGGGTTTGCCAGGACAATTTTGATGTCCACACATTCTAGGGTGACTCATCTGTCTCATTCACTTTTTCCTGTACCAATATTGACCTATTCCGAGGAGGGGGGCGTGTTTAAGTACCTTTACGTCTTTAAGTCCTATATTAGGGGGGTATCGTTATGTCCTCAAGTCCTGTATTATAGGGGTGCCTTTAGGTCCTCAAGTCCTATACTATAAGGGTACCCTTAGGTCCTCAAGTCCTATATTGTGAGGGTACCCTTAGGTCCTCAAGTCCTATATTAAGGAGGTATCGTTACGTTCTCCAGTCCTATATTATAAGGGTACCCTGAGGTCCTCAAGTCCTATATTATACGGGTACCCTTTGGTCCTCAAGTCCTATATTAGGGGTACCTTTAGGTCCTTAAGTCCTCTATTATATGGGTACCCTTATGTCCTCAAGTCCTATATTGTGAGGGTGCGCTTAGGTTCTCAAGTTCTATATTATGAGGACTCAATTATCTTCACTTTTTGTGTACTCAAAAAGTGAGCACACTCTAGAATCGGTCAGTGTGTCCGGCCGTTAACACGATAACTTTTGAAAGGAGAGTCCGATCGTGATGAAATTTTCTACACAGTTCAGTCTTAACAATGTCTCGGTCGAGTTCGAAGATGAGAAGAATTGGCTGAACCATTGCTGAGTTATTGCAAAAATAGTCATTTATCCCTATGAGAAGATAGACCCTTCTCTACTTTCATAAAAAACTTTTCCTATCATAGTCAAATAAAGCCCCAACTATTATATACCATTCGATAGAGAATTTCACGAGCTACAAAATGGTATATAAAACATAAAGAAACAAGAAAGCTAACTCGCCTATTGCAAAGATAATTAATCGGAATTCGGTTCTGTTTTTGTCCAGGCTCTATGTGATCCACAATTAGAGCTTTATCTTCCCATCACAGAGATGATAGTTCGAGGTTTTCTAGAATGAAGAACTCAAATCTATGTTCCATTCGCCTCGAAATCTCATTGGTTGAGCAGTGACCAATAGAAATCAAGTTATAGGAAAAATGAGTTTCTTAGGGTAAATCAAGGTGAAGAGTTCAAATCTGGGCTGTATTTGCCTCCAAATTGTATTGGCTGAGCAATAGCCAATAGAAATTAAGTGTTTACAGAAAGAGTTTGCCAGGACAATTTTGATGTCCACACATTCTAGGGTGACTCATCTGTCTCATTCACTTTT
>CAJNOL010000234.1:106561-194279 GCA_905250125.1 Rotaria sordida
GTATTTTTCTTGTATGTTTTAACTTGAATTGAGCGCTTTACCCTTGTGCCCTTACTAGGAGTAATAATCTCGCCCTCACTCTCACCTCGTACATGAGTACATATATTCAGTCAGCTATGTGCACCTCAGTGTACATAGTCACTTTCATTTGACATGGGCATTAGTTGATACATAAGAGAATAGTCAATATAAACAATGACTATTGTTATTCAATGTCATTCGTCAAGACAAAAAAAAAAACAAAAAAGAAGAGCACGATCGTCGACTATGAACGTTATATATATATAATATATATACTCAGCCTTTTTTATCGTTCATCTTATTATTATTAAGTAGTTCTTAAGGTTGTTTACAAGAGTTAAATCATGTCTGAAAAAGAAGTAAATGATATATATATATGTTTATTTTTGAATAGTAATCTTATCAATTTTTATATTTATAGAATGCAAATTTTCAAGTATTATTACAAATGGATGAGTTACGTCGACAACTGAATAAAGATCTTATTTCATTAGATAATTATCTCATTGAAATAAAAAAACTTCTTAATGGAGTAAATATGGTTTAAATGATATTAGATGATCATCGTTCTCTTCATTCATCAATTCTTTTTTTTTTTGTTATTCAGTTTGTCATATCATATGCTTTTTTTTGTCTGTCGTGATGATAATATTTTCTTTTTTTTGTCTGTCATGATGATAAAATTTTCTTTTTTTTTCCTGTTCTTCATGATAGTCATATTTGTCTTTATCATATTTAATTCGTTTTCTATACTTTGGCCATTCAATACCATGATTAATTGAAAAGACATTTTTCTTTTTTTTTTCTGTTACTCAAAGTGCCATTGAACGATCATTTGATATTAACAATAAAAAACATATCCAAGATAACAAACTCCTAAATATCATTTTAAGAAAATAATGACAAATGAATGAGAATTGAATAAGTTTTATATGCTAATGAAATAACTATTAACTTTTATAAAAGCATTGAATATTTAATAATCTTCTATTTGTTAATAATCATGTACATCATGTATATGCTTGTCAATTGAATCAAGATTCAATGAAATAACTTCATCATAATCTTCAAACAGATTATGATGCTGCAGGTCAATTTTGGGTGGGAAAAAATTTTTCGCTAAAACATATATGGATAGATGCAGTTTTTCGTGCTGATTCCGAATTACATATTTATTTCGATTTATCATTAGCTCATACCGCTAAAAATGTTCATATTCTATTGAAAAATCGATGAGATTATTTATCTTTCAGATCATTTTTTCCCAATTAAAAAGCATAGAACTTGTGTTTCGGATAACTATGAATTAAAACTATTCGATTGTTGTCCGAAGATTAATCGACGATAAAATCCATTAGGCAGAAAAAAGTAAAAATAAATCTATTTTGACCTGTTTAATAAATAATTATCGAAGTAGGAGAAGAGATTAAATGATATAACTGTTTTGGTAAAGATAATAATTGAAAAACAAATTTTATTGAAAAAACTTCGAAAGTAAATAATTGAAATATTTCTAAATGAAAAAAAAAAGAAAACAAAGTTGTCTTTGACTAAATTTTTCTAAATAAATAAAATTTAATAATAAGTTTCTCTTTCAACCCAACCACCTGGATCTTTTCGAATAATATATTTTCGAACTTCATCATAAACTAATATTAAGAAAAAATAAGGTATTGGAATAAGCCGCCAAAGAAATCTAAATAAAATGAAATTTTATTTAAAATAAATCAAAAAAATTTTTATTTCTAAATATACTTAAGTGGATATGTATGAAGAGCTGTATTTAAGTATGGTGTATAAGATATAATTGCAGCTAAAACAGTTTCAAAAACTAAACGAAAATTTAACATCCAATTACTATAAAAAGAATAATTATCATCGAATATTTTTTTTTCTAATAATAATTGTTAATTTAAAAATGTAACTAACTTCATTCCTTATTGAAAAATCGAATTTCTTCGCGTTTTACAAACAATTAATACAGCCCATTGACAAATAACAATTGTAACAAAAAAAGCTGTATGACATGTATATTCAAGTTGTTTTCGTTGTTCATATGTCTAGACAAAAACAAAAAAATAAAAGCAGAATTTATAGAAAAAAAAAGATTGAAAAAAATTGTAACCCATTCTTGTCCATATGAATCTTCTAAATCATTTATTTCAATTGATTCCCATGATTTTCTAAGACCCAAAAGACATGATGGTAAAAATCCATTTTCAGCCATAATAACAAGATATGAAGAAAATCCAGCACCTGCTTGAATTAATCCAATTTGTCCATAAGCCATCGATATAAGACTATTTTTTAAAATAAAGAAATTAAATTTCGTTTTCTGATTTAAATAAAAATTACCGTTGATTAACAAGTCGATCATGTTTTGGATCTCGTGGTCGTCTTTTCATTATATCAGTTTCACCTTTTTCATAAGCTAATGATATAGCTGGAATCATATCTGTACCCAAATCAATACATAATATTGTTATTGTTCCTAATGCTAATGGAGTATCAGTTGTTAAATAAATTAAAAATGGAGTTATTTCAGGTATATTTCATGTTAATGTATATGCAATGGATTTTTTTAAATTATCAAATATTAAACGACCTTCTTCAACACCTGTTACTATTGAAGCAAAATTATCATCTAATAATATCATATCAGCTGCTTGTTTGCTTACATCAGAACCAGCAATACCTTTAATAAACAATATTATTATTATGATAAATAAAAAAAAATGAAATAAAAATGAAACCCATAGCTATTTCAATATCTGCTTTTTTCAAAGCAGGTGAATCATTAACACCATCTCCAGTGACTGCAACAATTGCACCTTGTCTTTGACATCCTAATTAATATAAAAATAAATTTTTTTTCAAATAATATAAATCTAACCCTCAACAATAATAAGTTTTTGTTGTGGTGATGTTCTTGCAAAAACAATTTCTGAATGATTTTTTAAGAGATGATCTAATTGTGATGATGTCATATGTTTTAAATCATCTCCATGAACAACACAAGCATTAGCATCACGTCGATTAACATTTTCAATTGGAATATTTAATCTAAGAGATATATCTTCAACTGTTTCACACTCTTCGGATATTATTCCAACAGCTTGAGCTATTGTTTTAGCTGTTATCGGATGATCACCTGTTATCATTATTACTTTTATTCCAGCTGAACGACATTTAGCAACACTAAACAAAAACAATATTCGACTTTTTTTTATATTAAAAATAGGAAAAAAAAACAAACGCTTCTGGAACAGCTGCTCTTGGTGGATCAATCATTGACATAAGACCAAGAAAACGAAGATTTTTTTTCGACTTTCCAGATTATTGACGACTCTATACAAATATTCGAAAATCATATCAATTCAATGTTTTATTATTCTAAATAGATTGTTTATATCAATAGATCGAATATAGTATTTGTCTTCAACAGATAAACATCATATAAAATATGTTTTTTAAACAATCATTTCAATTTGTTTGATAACATAGATTGATTTGCTCTTTCACAAATATGTTTTAGAATAATATACAAAACTGGATCTTCTCGATATATAAGTGCATATTCAATACCAGTTACATTTAACTATAAAAAAAAAAAAAACTATGAAGAATAAATTTTTCCATAAAATATGTTTATTTTTTCGTAGGATACCTTCAATAGGAAGATTTTTCATATAGATTTGTTTATTTAAACGCGATCGATTATAAAATGAATTTTCTATTTGACAAAGATAAGCTAATGCTCTTTCTTCACTTAATTACCTATTTAAATGTTTAAACTAAGATAAATCACTCCAATTAAGATTCACAAGACTTTACAGAGATATTATTTTTTCTCTTTTCTGTACTCAAAAAGTTGATAGACTCTACAATCGGTCACTATGTCCGACCGGCCGTTTACACGAGAACTTTTCAAAGGAGAGTCCAACTACGATGAAATTTTCTACACAATTTAGTTTCAACAATATCTCGGTCGAGAGAAGAAGATGAGAATGATTGGACGAGCCATTGATGAGTTATTGGAAAAATATTCATTTTTTTCTATGCTTCCCTATGATAACGATCGACCTATCTCCGCTTTCGTAACAAAACTTTTCCTTGAATAGTCAAATAAAACCTCAACTATTCGAAACCATTCGATAGAGAATTTCACGAGCTACAAAATTGGATATAAAACATAAGGAAACAAGAAAGCCAACTCAGCTATTGGAAAGATAATTAAACGGAATTCGGTTCTGTTTTTGTTCATGCTCTAATTGATCCACAAATAGAGCTCTATCGTTCCGATCACAGAGATGATAGTTCGAGCTTTTCTGGAATGGAGAACTCGAATCTGTGCTCCATTCGCCTCGAAATTCCATTGGTTGAACAGTAACCAATAGAAATGAAGTGTTTATAGACAAGGTTTGCCAGGATAATTTTTATATTCCGACATTCGTCGGATGACTCATCTATAATTAAACATAAATAATTAATTTATTAAGAAAATTCTCGAAGAAAATTTTGAATATTTTATATTATTGAATAAAAACAAAAAATGATCATTGTGAGACGTCAAGGATGATCTGATGTCAATGTTGAAGAGCAGTGAGAATCTCTATCGAATAGAAGATTCGAATGGAAAACATTAATTGAAAGATTTACCGATAAAACGAAAAGTAGGAAATCTAATCATCTAATTCAATAAATTTTGACGACGGTCTGCTATAAAATAAAATAAAAAATGAAATGAAAATTTTTCCTTTTTCATACGTGTGTGTTTTTCTAGGTAAGATCTGTTGAGTCGACCAGATCCAATAAATGAACAGTTTTTAAATCCATTGATTATTGTAGCAAGACATATTATCTTGTTCGATGATTAGCACGAGGTTTGGTAAACATATTCAAAAAAAATCCGTTTTTTTCATCCAGTTCGATTTTTTTGTTGAACGTTTTTATTATACCGATGTGATAAATGTAGAAAACGTTATTATTAAAATATATTTTAGAAAATGTTTTACCAAAAACAAATTATAGAAATCGAATAAATATCAACCTGCTTTTTTTCTTTCTTATCATTTAATTTCATTAATTTCTTTCATCATCGGAATTCAAAGATTATTTAGAATTAACTAAAAAATCCGATGGATCATAAATAAATAAAGATGGTTACCAAAACAAAAAAAACGAAAGAATTTTTTTATTTATTCTATATAATATTGATTATTTATTTAGATCGTCGATAACCTTCATAAAGTAAATCCATGATAACTCGACGTCAAACTGGTTTAATTGATTGATTATGCAATGCTCTTTTATTTTATTTATCAACATCAGATTATTCATCGAATGGAAATAAACATCAAAGACCACAATCAGATGATTCATCATGAAAATTAACATTTTCTAGTTAGTTAATTTAATTAGACTTCTAGAAATAAATAATCGAAAACGATTTCTCGATTAATATTCTTTTCAATGTTTTCTATCTAATACCGTTAATAATTTATATAAGAATAAACTTAGAAAAGAAAACTAAAAAAAAAAGTAATACTTTTCAATGACAAATATTTCTTAATCATTTTAATATTTAATATAGTTCCAATTTTCCAATAGGATATCCTAACCATTCATTTCAATATACCAAATTGATGAGATAATCTTTATTATTGACAAACTTGAGAAAAAAAAAAAACGACTAAATTTTAATATTTCATCGAGATTTACTTTTCCGGAACAGTGATGGATTTAGAGCGCGGTCACTAGGGGCGATAGCGCTCCTTCCTTTCGAACCATTTTTCTCAACAGTGAACCGACACAACCTCTCATTTCACTTCAAAAATTTTTTTACTATCTTCCCCATTGTTCCACAAGCGCGATTTAGAACTTCGTGCGGACAAACATTTATTTTTAGAACCGCGAACACATAACGTGTCGTACAAAATCCAGAAGATAGAGACAATGGGTTATTTCGAGACTTGGACTCGACAGAGTCTAGTCTGAGAAATGTGTAGGATGTCTTAGTTCCAGAAATAAATATCTTCTATCTTCGCACCGGCTATGCAATTCGGAAAGTTTTCGATCGAATGGGCTCCATCAGGAGAGCCTAACAGATCTTCGAAGAGGCGGCACATTCGCACTGGATAATCTATTGATAAATTTTTTTCTTTTTAAACTTATTCGTAAGATGATTGATTAGAAATAAATTTGTTTACCATCTAAGAGAATAAAATGTTTTGCTTCTGATCGAAGGTTCGAATTAATAGTCTTCGAATCGTTATTATCCTATGACAAAATATTTAATTAAATAATTCATTTTACATATTCATTTTTTGAACGTATCAGTCAACTTATATTCAATCATTTCAAATAATTACATGGTGAAAACTATTTTAGTCAGATATTCTTTCTAATAATATAATTATTTTTCTGATAATAATAGACTATTTCAAGAGAAGTACCTTATTTAAAAAAACATCGTCTTTTGAGATTTATATTTTTTTTTGTTTAAATAGGTTAGTATCAATTAAAAATGATCTTGATTTTCTACGTCGTAGAATTCAATTGCCAGTAATAGAACCACTTGATGAAAATCGTCTCAATAAATTTATTCCTATGGCATTTAATTCACTTCTAATTGGATTTAAATATGTTCGTTTAGCAATAAATAATAATCAAATATTTGCATGATATACCATGTTTATGTATTAAACTCGGTGATATAATAGGATATTCACCTCGATTTGAACAATCGATGAAATATTTTTCTTAATTATCATATTTTATTGTCAATTGCATTAACTAAATGAATTAAAGAAATTCTTCACAATATTAATTATTATCAAAATGAAACGCAACAACAATGAAAAATATAAGAAATTATTCATAAAGGATCTCTCATTTAGATTTCTTCTATCACTTAAATACAACTGATATTCATTCTTCAGACTCACTTTTCTATAATATATTACTTAATAAAGCCAATCAATACTAATATTAGATAGATGCATCAGAGTGAGTGTAGGTGTGCCGTTTCCTACCTCTCTTAACATATTCAACCAATGATACTCATACTCACAAATCACACACGACACCCTCAACCAAGGGGGAGAAATCTCATTCGGACATTCCAAGTCAAACGGATATATCCACTGTTTGTCTGCTACCGGCGGATCAAAGATCAATTACAACAGGAAAAACTACTCAGACATTCCAGTCCATGCGAATGACTCGGAATGAGATTTTTCCTTTTTGTCCTGAATTCCTAGTATCGAAAAGTCTGATTGGACGAAAATTAGATAACGGAATTATCTAATTCGATGAAGATAGTCGTTATTGAAAAATGATCTTTTATTAATTTAGAAAACGATCTAAAAGTCAAAGATTTGTTCTATAATATGAATTTATTTTTAAGAATTTTTTATCAAAAAAGGAACAACTGATTATAATAGAACTTCAATATTTACTATTTTAATGACACCTAGAGACATATTACCAAAATCATTGGTTACCGGCCTGATTTCGTAAAATAAAAATGCGTGTATTTAAGAATAATGAACTTTTATATGTTACATGGATGTCAAATTACTCTTGAGATCTTCAAAAAAAAAAAAAAGCGTCAGTGATGTAACATAAAAAAACGAGCACGGACTTTCACTTCATGGATTTTAGTTTAAAAGACCTCCTCATTCGGCAATATCTCTATCTAAAGCTTTTTTTTTTTGAGCACGCCTAGATTTTTCGAAATAAATCATTTATTTTAATTAATACTCAGCTAATAGACGGAACATTTTTAGATATGTCTATGCTAGAAGAACTTGTTTAGGATAATAACCCTTCTAAAGAGTCTAACTGACATGAAAGATGGGTATGTTACATTTTGATTGAAATCAATTATTAAGAAATAATAATCAATAAATAATTAAACTTAGCTAATAAATCTTCGTTTTAATTGGCTGAATTTTTATCATAATCTTTAAATTTGCCTAAGATCAACTTGTTCGTTAGTATTTATAAATTCAGTTTATCGAAATTCGTTCTTCTAGATTGTAAATCATCTCGAAAGAAATATTCTTCAATCAAACTGCATCCATAACTCAATATTTCCTATGAAAAAACAACGTTTTGTAATTTAAGATAAATAACTTAAGAATTATAACGAATCTATATATTATATCTGACCAGATATGAGATCTTTTTCGATACTTATATTCGTTTCATAATCTATCATTGCAGTAAAAAGTAAAATAATACTGTATAGTTCGTTATTTTTTATAATTTCTATTCGGATATAAGATGAAAATAAAAAGTTTAGCCTTATGCATAGAGGTCTACGCCAGTATTCAGATTCAACTGGAATCCAGATTAATATTATTTCATAGCGATTTCATCAATTCTTTTTTTTATTAAGATTAGACAATATCATTCTATATTGATTATTCTATTACGAATAAGAATCTTCAAATTGACTATTTTTGTGTACTCAAAAAGTTCATAGACTCGAGAATCGGTCAGTGTGTCCGGCCGTTAACACGATAACTTTTGAAAGGAGAGTCCGATCGAGATGAAATTTTCTACACAGTTTAGTCTTAACAATATCTCGGTCGAGAGCAGAAGAAGATGAGAAGGATTTGCCGAACCATTGCTGAGTTATTGCAAAAATAGTCATTTTTCCCTATGAGAAGATCGACCCTTCTCTGCTTCCATAAAAAACTTTTCCTTGAATAGTCATATAAAAGCCCAACTATTCGAAACCATTCGATAGAGAATTTCACGAGCTACAAAATCGGATATAAAATATAAAGAAACAAGAAAGCTAACTCGCCTATTGCAAAGATAATTAATCGGAATTCGGTTCTGTTTTTGTCCACGCTATATGTGATCCACAATTCGAGGTCTATCTTCCCATCACAGAGATGATAGTTCGAGGTTTTCTAGAATGGAGAACTCGAATCTATGTTCCATTCGCCTCGAAATCCCATTGGTTGAGCAGTGACCAATAGAAATCAAGTTATAGGAAAAACGAGTTTCGTTAGGGTAAATCAAGGTGAAGAGTTCAAATCTGAGCTCTATTCATCTCTAAATCTTATTGGTTGAGCAGTAGCTAATAGAAATTGAGTGTTTGCAGAAAGGGTTCGCCAGGACAATTTTGATGTCCACACATTCATCGGGTGACTCATCTGTCTCATTCACTTTTCTTCAGTACACATAACTCTCGGATTTAAATCCGAGGTTTCCACATTTATTTTCTCAGTAAAAAGAACGATTTTTTTAGGAGAAAAAACATAGTTACTGTGTCAAAATGAAAGAGGAAGAAGTGCGCATTCCATACCAGCGATGAGTTCAGACCACAAAGGAAAGTTTTTAATATTGATATTTATTAGATAATTTTCTGATTAGATAAATGGATTGATAGCTCTTAGAAAAATGTTGATATCACAAGTTACTCGTAGGAGAAGTATTTATGTCATGAAATTTGATGAGCTATTACGTTCGAAAATCAATGGAGGACAGTCATATTACTTATTTTACATTTCTATTAAGGGAACGTGTGTTTGAAATACATATTCACCAAATCATATGCTTATAACTCTTCCAACTAATTTCAAGAATAGTAGTGTGATATTATCTTAAGTTTTATAGTGGATTTTCTTTCATAATAAAGACAGAGCGAAATAATATATTTTATATTGTCGAACGATTCACTGTGCAGAAAAAAACCATTGCAATCTTTTAACTAAAATTATGATAAGTGAATTGAGATCGAGTACGTATTAGTTCTATCATAAAAAAGTTATCCAATCTATTTTTAAGTACTTTAGAAAAATAAATTTTGCTAGGAATGTTTCAAGTTAGGCCAGATTGCAATCGAACGTCGATATTTTTTTCATTAATACTTAACCTTGATTATTTTCTCATACCACAGCACTTAAAAATTGTGCAGATCATCACACTTTCTAGTACTTCATAAATTCCAATAAAAGTTTTCAAGCATTTCACTAAATATTAGAGGATTTTGTATTTCAAGAATACATTCGACTTTGCCTTCCAGTTGCTTCCACTATAAACTACTTTTGTATAGCACACAGCAACATTTTTCAACAGGTAGAACTATTACACTGCCTGTAACATTCACTTACCCCTCTGTGGTCACCGTTTAAGGGATTCTAACGAATTAAGGGATAACATGGACTACATTATAGAGGCTCGAGAAACAAAATAGGATTGGTCTATTTTTGTTACAAATAAAATTTTTTTATTGAATAATGATTGACAGAAAAAAATCTAAAGAATTTGAAACTGGAAGTCCGATTATGTTTGTTTTGTCGAAAAAAAATTCTGAACAACGTACAAAAATTTGCATCGGCTGTGGAATTTTTCTAATTATATATAAAAAAGAGAGGTTTTGTCCAGCACTTATACAAAAAGACCACATTGCCGATGAATTTTTTTTAGTGTTTCTAATAACAAGAACTAAATTCATAAATATGAACAATAGTTTGTATATAGATAGTGGTTGATGTATAATACAACTTTTGTAACGGGACCAAGTCGAGATTCCGTAAAATGAGAGCCGCGCATCGATTTTTCAATCACTTATTGAAACTCCATGTATTTTACATTAGGTGATCAAATTAGGAACTTCGAATAGCTTGCGTGATCGAATTAAGATCAGTTCCCTAATTTGATCATCAACTTCATCTTATTTTAATAAAAAAAAGCAATGAAGATTACACTTCACAATAAAAAGATATATAGAAATATAGATTTTGAGCTGAGGAATCTAATGGTGTAATTTTTTTTGCAATTAAAGACACTTTTCATGTCGAAACTACTTTGTTCCGAAGTTTCCTATCGAAATGGCTGGAATGATCGAATTAGGAAAAAAAAATACATGGAGCATGGAGTGATCGAATTAGGAATCGAGCAGAACGGAAAAAAAAATTGAGTAGGTCTCTTTCTAACGACTACTGTTCATTGAAAAATAATTTTTTTTGAAAAAACAATCGGTAAAAAGATAGAGAAATATTTTTTCTATCCCGGAAACTAAAAAGTACTTCGAACGGATGCTGGGTAAAGAAGTTATGAGTTCTTTTCTTAAAAAAAAAAATTCGTGATCAAATTAGGGTTAGGGACTCTATATTTGATTCATTATTTTTTTATTATGTTTTTTTCACTGTTGATTTCTTATGCTTTTTATCATCTGCCGTATACTTTTTTTTTTATTAAATCATGTAATTATAATGATTAGTATTGAAACAACTGATATATTTCGTATGCTGTAACCGTGAATTTGTACAGAAAAGTGTATAGAAATAATAAATGTAGATTATAAAATCAAAATACGAAGCACTGCTTAAGAAACTTAATCAAAAGCCGCTCATAAGAATATTTAAGGAATTTTCAATCTTAATGTAGGACTCACAAAAATTTGAGTTGAGTTTCTGTCATTTATCGATAATGGCAGCATCATTCATATTTCAAGATAAATTTAAAATGACTGATGTTATAATGGTATCGAGCTCCAGTTTGACTGTTTTCCTATGATCATTACTCAATAAAACAATTTTTATTTGTAACAAAAATAAACCAATCCTATTTCGTTTCTCGAGCCTCTATAATGTAGTCCATGTTATCCCTTAATTCGTTAGAATCCCTTAAACGGTGACCACACCCCTCGTCTTCACATACAGATGTCTTCAATAGCAATAAACTTGTTTTTTTAATCACAAAGAAAAATAATTAGAAATTATTTTTGAATTTTATTAAATCAAAAAATAAACTTTAAAATAATTTCCATTTTTATTTAAAGAGGTCGCTATATAAATTCAGAGAGGCTTGATATCATCAAAAAAATCGACAAACTATTGGTTTCTAATATTTGAACCATTCATAAAAAAGTATTTTGTTCGATGTAAAGTGTTAGATCCTCCATTATTGATTCGTAATTATGATAAAATTAAAATTTTAAAATTCTATATCATGACGGTAAAAGAAAATCCTATGTACTTTAATTAGTTTTAATTTTATTCTTTTAATTCATAGAATTCAATCTCAACAAAACGAAAACTAAATATAATTGGATCTGTTCCATTTAATGATGATATTTATTCAGTATCATTATATTGTTCAAAAAATTATATTTTACATTTAAATATAGGACCATTTTTATTTCTTTATATTCTTTGGTTTTTAATATGGATATTTCATTTTGGTCTTGGAGAATATCCTGAATTAGGAATGATTATTACTGTTATTATTGCAATTTTACAAATCATAACATGTCTTTTTTGTTATTGGTTTGTTGAAATACGTGCTTTTATGCAATGTGTACCTGTAAGATTTCTTGGTTTCTTTTTTCTTTATATTTGATTTTCTCGATAATAATTTGAAATTTTTTTTGTTTTAGGAAAAAAGTCCATGGAAAGCAGAATTAGTTGTTATAAAGCCAACGGCAAATAATGGTTATCCAGAAATGGTACCATTACATCATGGAAAAGTAAAGAAAATCTATATTTAAACTCTTCACCCCCCCCCCCCCCCAAGAAAAAAAGTCAATTTTCTTGAAAAATATGAAAATTGAAATAAATGCATGAGAAGATAGTCTAAGTTTTTCTGATCTTTCATAAATTGCATATTTTTTTATTTGACACTACATTTTCCTTTTCAAAACTTTTCATCATTTTCTGCTTGAAAAGTTTTGGTTTTTTGTTTTGAATTAAGCTTTGTTACTATTATATGAAAGAATACTTTTATAATTAAAAAGGGCCCTGCAGTCTGAGATGCTCTTTCAAACAAAAGAAGAAATTAAGTGTATAGAATGAAGACCCTGACGAGAATTTCCGGTAGTCAAGTGAGCTATTTATGACAATATTTGGAAGAATGCTTAAGAGAAACTCCCTTCCGGAGTTTCCCGAAGACTGCTTGACGAAAAATTATGAAACTTTCAAGGCAGATAGATTTCAATCAGTAGAGCAAAACTTGTCATAGACGCAAAATTCTCAGATGCTTCCTTGAGAAAGATATAGGAATCACAATAGCCAGAAGGTCTCTTCCCCTCGCAAAACTTTTTACTTCATTTTTTTGTGGCAGCTAGGATCGAATTGAGGTGCGTATGGTTTTTTTTCTTTCAAAAAATGTCGTTCCTAGAGCTCGTAGAAGCAAAATGTTGGAAGCACTGTCAAAGACCGCGATTTTTTTTATTCAAAAATTGGTTTGGTCCATGACTTATGCTCTAGGCACATTAAGATAACTTTTACTATATGAATATATTTAGAATCCTCATGACCAACATGAACATGCATGGTTTACATTTCAAAAATGTCGTTATATATATGATGAAAGTGAAAAGAAAACTTTTCAAACAATTGATTATCCATTATCAAATTCATTTTCATCATATCTTCAATCAAAAGGTTATCAAACACAAGATGATATTGATCAAGGAATATGGAATTTTGGTCTTAATACGTAAGAAAATTCAAAAAAAGAATTCATTTCATATTATAATCTCATTGTTTGTTGTCTTTTTTGGTTTATAGAATGTTTATTGATATTCCAAGTTTTATTGATTTATTTATTGAACGAGCTACAGCTCCATTTTTTGTCTTTCAAGTTTTTTGTGTTCTACTTTGGTGTTTAGATGAATATTGGTAAGATCTTTTTTTTTGCTTTTTGAGAAAAAAAATAATCTTCTGTCATAATGATGATTCTACATGCACCACTCTGATCATGATTCGATATGAGGAGAGTTATTTCCTAATATTATCTGAAGACAGAAGATATTTATATATATTTTTTTTTGTATAAAACACAGTTCTATGATGAATCTAACGACGGTCTTCAGAAAAAGAATGATCGAAAAACAACGATTCTAAACCCATTTTAACTGAGAACTGTAAGACGATTTCTATTTGATTCTATAAAACAGTAATAGACGTTATAAATAACAATAAGGATATTTAAAAAGGATGATAATTAAGTTCTTTTCAATTGTGATTTTAGTTTAATAATAAAAAAAAATTGTTTTGATACTCTGTAAAAAAGATTTTCAAAATTTTGTTGTTTATCATATTCATCCTATGAACGCTTCATTTGTTGTTTTCTAAGAGTTGATTTTGTTTTTTTATTATATTACATGAAAAAATTCATTTTAAAATAATCCTTTGTAATCGATGTTAATCTCGCATATTTTTAGTCCAATCGAGGACAACAGGATCAATTAATGGAGAAATGTTTTACTTCGCATTAAAAAAAAGTCGAATAAATATATCAAGGATAAATAGAACGAAAGAATATCAACATATATTTACTATTCGTTGTTCTTGTTCGTACATTTCGATTCAAGTAGATGTCGTTTTTCTTTTGTCTGAAAAGTAAAGTGATATCTACTTAAGTCTTTTGGAATTCTGTTTTATAAATATTTCATTTTTATTTCTGTTATCAATGAATATAAATAATGACTGTTGTCTTTTTTTCAACAAAACATTTTTCTCTCATAATCAATGACAAACTAAAGAGATAGATGCAGTTTTTATTCAAAGTATTGCTGCCGAAAGGAACACCTGTTAGTGCAATGACTGTAGGATTAAAATGTGAAATACGATTGATCTACATATATTGTTAATCAAAAAATTTTACAACATACACTTTTCACGTATGGAGAGGTTTGTGATGAAAGATGTTACATGTTACTGTGAGTTTCGTTAGAGGATAAAGACAAGTATCTTATATTCAATCTTCTTTCATAATAATCTCGTGGAATACTTTAGCTCTGTGGATAAGTCTGCCATAGACTGTGCTGAACAGGGTGTCTGTAAGAACGAAATCAGTTCGAATTTCTACCCCTGTACATCAGCGGCTGGCATGGTTGAGTGACTACATTGTTCAGCACGTATGCAACAGGTACTGTTTTCAAGTCTACATATCACTCGTCCGATAGTACGCTGACTAAGTTGTGGCATACACCTACCCTCGTATCTACTCATTGTGTACGAGGAGCACAAGAGCACGGCGTCAGGCCAGTCCTCTGTTCTGAGCTACAACTAGTATTAGTTGTAGGAACGATATCGAGTCCCTGTAAGCAGTACCCTATACTGGAAGACTGAGCATTCTACTTCTATACTTCAATATTCCTTTCAAATCATGTTTCACAAAATTCTGACTTTTAAGTATGATAGGCACATATAGTAGAATTTGTCATATATCTTTAAATGTACGTCAAATGTGGATAAATGTGCAAAACTAAAATTTGAACTGAATATTTTGTAATCTAAAAGAATATTTTTACATTATTTTTATATATATATATATATATTCAGTACGACAACTGTTTTTGGTTTTTTGGTTTTTTATAGGTATTACAGTTTATTAACATTATTTATGTTAATCGTATTTGAAATAACTTTAGTTCAACAACAAAAACGTAATATGGCAATGATTCGTCAAATGGGTAATCAACCATATAAAATAAATGTTTATCGTCAACGAAAATGGATTAAAATTGATACAACAGATATATTACCAGGTGATCTTTGTTCCGTTTTACGAAATAATGATAATAATCCATTACCTTGTGATATGTTATTATTACGTGGTCAATGTATTGTTGATGAATCCATGTTAACTGGAGAATCAATACCACAAATGAAAGTAAGAAAAACAAAATAAATCTCCTAGGATTATTATTTTCTTTTTTCATTGACGTACTGATTATTATTTTGTAATGATTGATACAAGATCTTTTGAATGAGGAGATTTTCAGTTTTTCTTGACTTTCTTTTTTAGGAACCAATTGAAAATATTGATGAAAATACAATATTTGATTTAGAACGTCATGGAAAATTATATGTACTTTCAGCTGGTACGAAAATTGTTCAACATACACCACCAGCTAAAATGCAAGGTGGAATGAAAGGTATCGATTTTTTTTTTGTTTTCGATATAAACAAGCTTTGTCTCAATAAAATTCTTTTTCTCGTTTTACATATGCTAAAAAATTGTAATATCTTCATTACAGAAAAAAAAAATCATTTGTTTGTTCTATTAAATAAATTCTATATACATATCTTTTTATCTAGCAAGTGACAATGGATGTATAGCATATGCACTTCGAACTGGTTTTAGTACATCACAAGGAAAATTATTAAAAACAATTTTATATAGTGTTAAACGAGTTACAGCTAATAATCTTGAAACATTTCTATTTATATTATTTTTACTTGTTTTTGCTGTTATTGCTGCATCATATGTATGGATTGAAGGTAACAAAAATAGAACTTTTTGAAAACTGACGAAATATAAATTATTTATTTATATTTTCTTTATAGGTACAAAAGATCCAAAACGTAATCGTTATAAATTATTTATTGAATGTACATTAATTTTAACATCAGTTGTACCACCAGAATTACCTATTGAATTATCACTTGCTGTTAATACATCATTAATAGCTTTAGTTAAACTTCGTAAGAATATTTTTTTTTTGTTTTTTAATTTAAATAATTCTTATGAAATTCTTCTATTTAATTTTTCTTTTAGTTATTTATTGTACGGAACCATTTCGTATTCCATTTGCTGGAAAAGTTGATATATGTTGTTTTGATAAAACAGGAACATTAACAAGTGATGATCTTGTTGTTGAAGGTGTTGCTGGAATACAAAAGTATGTTGTTTGTGTTTTTTTTTCAATTAAATAAATTCATAGGCAAACTTCTAAAATTTTTTCAAATATTCTCATAGTCGAAATTTGATTTTGCTAGTATAAATTATAAATTATTACCGAGTGAACTCAACTCTCAATGAAACTATGTCTAGATATAATTTATACATTTAGTTCGGATGATCCAATACTATTATCAAAAATTGATGTTCAATCACCTGTAAAACAAGTTCTATTAACATGTCATGCATTAGCTAATCTTGATGGTGATATTATTGGTGATCCATTAGAAAAAGCAACATTAAATGCATTAGAATGGACAGTTACACGTGGTGATACAGTTGTACCCATTAAAGGTCGATCTGGACGATGGCAAATAGTTCAACGTTATCATTTTTTGAGTGCATTAAAACGAATGTCAGTTATTGCTGGACAAAGTCCATCACCTTCAAGTAATGAAACAACATTTATTGTTGCTGTTAAAGGAGCACCGGAAACACTTAAATCAATGGTATGTTCTTTTTGTGAAAAAAACAGATTTTTTTTTTAATTCTTAAATTTGTACAGTTTTATTTAAAAGAAAAAAAAGTGGATATACGAAGGATGATTTATTTGAATGATTCAAATACTGATTAAGAATATTTTATATAAAACTCAAACACTGAACTGACGTTGTCCATTTTATACATATTAAAAAAAAACAAGTTGATTTCATTCGACTTTCACCAATTGTATATTGATATTATCAGCTAGTGGAATATCCGTATTATTAATATATAATAATTTGTCATTTCGTTCTATATGTGCGGATAGAGTTATTCCACCGGGAATAGTTTTAAGTTCTGAAAATTTCATATGTGCTTTATATGGATTATATAAACATTGATAATCAATAGGTAATGTTTGCTCTTGATATAAATATATTGTTTTTGAACCTAATTCAATACATGGAACATCATGTCGAAGTGAATCTCGAATTGATATATAAAGAATTTCATCACCATGAAATTTTGGTTGTTCACCTTTGATTGTAATTTGACCATGAATTTGATATCTAGTCAATGTAGCCATAAAATTATGAATGTAAAAAAAAGAAAAGAAAATGCTTAAGTTGGTAGATGTATTTTTCTTTTTCTTTAAATCGGGACTATGTAAAATTTATCAATTATAAATGAAGAAAAAAGAAAATTGACTAAGTTGAAAGAATAACTAATGTTTTTCTTTTTTTTTTCTCCTTATTTTTCATAAAAAAAGAAAAGTAGATGCATAATGATGAAATAACATACATCACTCTCATATTTGAAATGTTATTTCGACTATGACGATTTATATGTAAACATGTTTAAGTGTATCAAAATATAACAAAGAGAACGAGAAAAATAAGAAGAAAGAAAAAATGTTTTTTTGTTTTTCTATTTAATTTTAGTTTAGTACAATACCAGAACGTTATGATGAAATTTATTTACGATTATCAAGACAAGGTGCACGTGTTCTTGCATTAGGACATCGATCACTTGGAATTCTTTCTAATCAACAAGTAGAATAAAATCTTGTTTGTGTTTGTTTACGAAGAAAGTTTTCTTTTTTTTTTAGTTACGTGAACAATATCCAACACGTAGTTCTGTTGAATGTAATTTGGATTTTTGTGGATTTGTTGTACTTTCATGTCCATTAAAACCGGATTCAAAAGTAATGATTCGAGAACTTCGTCATTCATCTCATCATGTAAGTAATAGTTTTTATTATAAAGACATGTTATTGAAAGTGTATTGAATAAGATGAATCAGAATAATGACAGTAGATTCTAGCACTTTTATCGAAATATCAACTAGTTTTTTTTTCTATGTTCTCCTTCACTCTACTTTATTTCTCTCTAATTAAGTTGTTTTACTCTTCTAAGAAAACACGATGGAAACTGATTTCTTGTTTTAGAAACTAAACTAAAATGTACGCTTTTGTTTCAATACTGTCGATAACATCACACTGAAACAACTATTGCCGTCAAAATGTAATGAACGGTGATATTTTTGAATATCTTCGGAACAATAAAAGATAGCGACCTACTTTTTTTCAGCATTTGAAAGAGAAACATGGGAACAAGTTTGATAATCTTAGATTGATTAGACGCTTTTGGATGACAAAGACGTCTATGAAAATCGGGACTTTCATGTTAAAAAAATTTCCATTGGATTTTAAACGATGAGATAACCATATAAAAGATAAAATTTTTCGACTTTAACCTATTGACCTGGAATTAGCTCGAAAAGATTAAGACTTGGGTACTTCACCATACTCATTTCGGTGATAATCTCTCTTTGCAGTTTCAAAATGATTTAAAACTACTAATATCCAAATCCAGAAATTTCAAGTTTTCCCATCTAGTTTTTGACCTTTCCGGGATGATTCAAGGTTGATAGGTTGTAGTCGGAAGTCTCTGGGAAACTCTAATAACTCATGAATGAAACAAAACTTAATCTATCGAATGGTTATATCATTGATCAAAATCCAATAGAAATTTTTTTAACATTGCAAACTCTGTGTTTTCATCAGAGTCCTCTTTATCATTCTGAAACCAAACGATTTTAAAACTGCTATACTTATCTCACATTTCTCTTCTAAACGCTAAAAACCACAGGTCACTAGCTTTTGTTGCTTCTGAAATATGAAAAAAAAACACGCCGGTATATTATATATTGTGATGGCGATAGAATTATTTCTAATCCGTTAAAAACGATTTTTTTTGCCGGCTGACAACGTTTTCCAGATCGGACCGATCACAACTCTGAGATGAATATGAGAATTGAATTTCAATTCTTTTTGTTTTTTTTATTTGTTTTAGTTAACAATGATTACAGGTGACAATCCATTGACTGCTTGTCATGTAGCTAAAGAATTACATTTTACACGAAAACCTCTTCTTGTTCTTACTGCTCCGGCTACTAGTATGTTAAATATAAAAAAAACAACACATTCGTTTTCAATGATGAAATGTATTATTGGTCTAATTTAGGGTCAGACGAATGGCAATGGGAATCCGTTAATAAAGATACTAATTTGCCAATACAACCTGCTAATATACGTGATTTAACTCGACACTATGATCTATGCGTTACTGGAGAGGTAAAGAATGATTATGTCTTCATGTCAAAATTTAAATATTTGTTTTATTAACATCTTAATTAATTTTACATCTTTTCTTTTTGAAAAACTATATTCTATTTATTCTAATAATTATTTTCGTGGTTTTGTTTTAGGGTTTTGCATATCTTGGTACATTACCCATTTCTTTTCTTAATACAATAATGCCTCATGTAAAAGTATTTGCTCGTGTATCACCAAAACAAAAAGTAATATTATATTCATATATATTTATAAATAAAATTTTCTTAATCTATTTCTAAATATAGGAACAAGTGGTTATTAAATTAAATAATCTTGGTTTTGTTACACTAATGTGTGGTGATGGTACAAATGATGTTGCTGCACTTAAACATGCACATGTTGGTAAGTAGAATATTTCTTTTTTTGATTTTTCTCTATTTTTGTTTTGTTTTGTTTTAAAGGTGTGGCTTTATTAACTGGTGTAGCAGCTAAACGAGCTGAACAACAACAAGAAAATATTACAACTTCGACGAGTACTGTTCAACCACCAGCAGTAGCAATAGTGACACCTCAACAACAAGTTCTGACACCAGCTGAAATAGCGAATCGAAATCGTGAACAAGCTAAAGTATTATAAATTCATTTTTTACATAATAAAAATCGAAAAGAAATTTTTTTGTTTTATTTTCTTAGAAACGTTTAGAAGAACTTTATAAACAAATGGATGAAAGTGAACAAACAATAGTTCGTCTTGGTGATGCATCAATAGCAGCACCATTTACATCACGTACATCAACAATTCAATGTGGTATGTCATCGTATTTTTCTTTTTTTATTTAAATTTTAAAATCAATTTTCTTTTTTTTCTGAAATAATCTAGTTTGTCATATAATAAAACAAGGTCGATGTACCCTTGTAACAACATTACAAATGTTTAAAATTCTTGCTTTAAATGCACTTATCTTAGCTTATAGTTTAAGTGTACTTTATCTTGATGGTATTAAATTTAGTGATGGACAACATACATTACAAGGTCTTTTATTAGCTGGCTGCTTTTTATTTATATCAAGATCAAAGGTAAATACTTCGAATGATGAAAAATTTTTTTTTTCTTGTCTTGAAATATTTTATGATATAATGACAAAGATTAGAGTCTCTGACGAAGTTTATTTATTATTTTTCTTCTTTTTTGTTTTAGCCATTGAAAACATTAGCACGAGAACGTCCATTACCGAATATTTTTAATCTTTATACATTAATTTCTGTTCTTGGACAATTTGCAGTACATCTTACAGCTTTGATTTATGTTGTCAATGAAGCACATAAAAGAATACCACCAAGGTAAAATTGAATAAATAAAACTTGACAGCGTAATTCCTCTAGGGCTAAAATGTGTTCTTTAGTCTCATTATATGTTAAATTATTTTCCAAAGTTATAATTTGATCAGTTCACGCTTTTTATACTGATCATATAACAAATCAATGCATCACTATCCATCATTCTTGACATCTTGAATATATATTTTTATCTGCACAAAAAAAAAAAAAAATTGCATCATTGAGAATATTCACAAACATATTCTGACCATTGAAATTTCGATGGAGGCTATAAGGAATCTGACGTCTAGAGCCCGTCGGATTGATCTCGGACTTGAACCCGACGGGCTCCAGCCATCTGAGAAATATGTAGGATGCACTAGTCATCAGACACAAAAATCCGAGAAAAATTCTCGTATCTTCGTTACGACTATTCAATGCCGATTTGAAAATTTCATTGAGAGTATCAAAATACGGTTTGGCTAGATCTGGGTCCAAAAAAATTTCAATCAACTAGGCTCGAATCCCAAAAACGTTCAATAAATCAGTTCCGAGACGGAAAATTTTGGATCTGACGGGCGTTAATGATGCCTGTTGTCCCCGATTGCTACGGAAACATATCCAATGATCGTGAGCCTTTCTCTTCCTCCTTCGCATTACTCTGAAAGGTGATGCCGCAAAACCTCAACTTAAAACTTATACTCACTATGTTTTCTTCGAAAAACATAATATGGATTCCAAAAACTAAATTTAATTTTTTTTAAAGACCTGAAGAATTTGCTGATTTGGAAGCTGAATTTTCACCTAATCTAGTCAATTCAACTGTTTATATTATGTCAATAACATTACAAATAGCTACATTTGCGGTTAATTATCAAGTAAGCAAAAAAAAAAATTATCGAACATGGAAATTTAAATTAATTTTTTTTTTTACTTTTTAGGGTTATCCATTTATGGAAAGCCTCCGTTCGAATAAACCACTTCTTTATAGTATCATATTTTCATTTACATTAGTTTTAAGTCTTATATTTAATTTACTTCCACAACTAACAGAGCAATTTCAAATTGTACTTATTCCTGATGATGTAAGAAATAAAAATTCTTGTTTTTTTTTTTTTGTATTAGAATAGAATTTTATTTTTATTTTATTTAGATGCGGCTTATTGTTTTTTATGTTGTAATTGGTGACGTTATTTTAGCGTATATCATTGATCGAGTTTTGGCATTCTTTATTGGACAAGCGAAATTAAAAGAATATTAATGTTGTTTGTTTTTTATTGTATCATTTTATGAAAAAAAAAATCAAGATTTGTCTTTTTCTGATTTTAAAATATAATATGTGCAAGATTTAGAAAATTGTTTTTGTTTTATAGCATAAATTATTGATGAATATATAGATGTTGCTTATAATAATTAATTCAATTCGTGAAGAATTATGAATTTAGAAGAAATCAGAGAAAGAAAAAATGATTTAAATTTGAGTTCGAGATTATAAACATCGATAGAATTGCATTCGTATTTTTATTTTATCAAAATTATTCAATTTATAGTAGTTGCAAAAAGTCCTGCTACCAGGTAAAAGTACCTAAAATTTGAATCGTTCCATCGCTAAGCTCTGTTTACAAGGATTAATCAAGACTTAATTGGCTTTCGTGCAAAGAAGTCAAAAAAGTAAACAGAGCGATTTTGTTCTGACTAGAATATTTCAACATAGGAAATCGATTTCATAGCGTTTGATCCCTCTTATTCGAGATCACTAATGAAGGAACGTCTTCAAGTATCAAATCGCTCTTGAAGGTAGCACTATGGACATCATGTAGATCCTAATGAGCTATGACTTAAGTGCACCGGCAGATTTCAATGTTCCCATTTCAGAAAATGAGGAAATCAAAAATTCTGAAATTTTCATAATAAACTATTGTTGTTAAAGCCTGTTTCTATGCGAATTTTTAAGCAAAACTTCGAAACTCAATTTTCCTGGTATTTCTGAGAAGGACTACGATATTGACTAAAAAAACAATAAAAACTGCACATAGTCTTGAATCAAGAGCGATTGAATGTTTGGAGATGTTCCCTTGTTAGCGTTGCCTCCATCATGGATATGAATCTTATGTCAAACAGTTTTAATTTGCCTAATTTATGAAATAATCTTTGATTAATTGTCGATATGAGAATTGATGACATTAGCCGAAAAATAACTTATAAATTCGGTTAATTTCAATCGGCTGTCTTGAAATCGCCTCTGAAAATTCTACAGTGGCAGCCATCGACAGAGAGGATATTCGTGCTGGAGTCGTCTCAGACAATTGAGTTTTTCCCGTGACTGAGGATTACAGTGGTTTGAAGTCTCCTATCTGTAAAACAATATAGATATGTCAGATTTTATTCGTTAATGAGAAAATAGACCTTTGCGCATCAAAATATTGGAGAACTAGAACAATGTCAAAAACAAGCCTTTTTTGAGTCCAAGGGAAAAACTAATGTTTTTATTTTCAATCCGTGGCATGACGGTCGATCGACCTCGAATAGATTCTTACGATCAAGATTTACTGAGTTCTATTTTTAATTAAAAGATTATGCAAAAGTATTGAAGTTGATGTACTTTTTACCTGGTAGTGGGACTTCTTGTGACTATTGTAAAAAGAAGTTTTAAAATACATTTTGCAGGAAAACGATAAGATCTGTAGTTTTTATCATTGTAATTCTTTTTTGAAGTTGTTCAAAATATATTTCAGAACTAGAAACGAAAACAAAAAAGAAAACATTCAATGAGTTTCGGTTTCTAATACATTTTCTATGTATTCTCATTCTCTTTAAATAAAAAATAAAATGATATGGAAAATCTCATAGTAAAACATGAAACTTAAAATTAAATGAAATCTATCATTTTCCTCCGAATTAAAATATGATTCTTGATTTATTTATAGATTTTTTTTTAAATAACGTTTTTTAGCATATGATTTTAAAAAAATGTCATTGACAGAAAGAAAAAGAAATTCAGTACTTAATCCGTCTTTACTTCAATCAATTACTCAAACGATTTCTCAATCAATAACAACAACATCTTCACCATCAGATCAATTAGCAAAACTTACTGTAAATACACCAACAACAAGTTCATCTATAGAAATTATTTCTGATATACCACAACTTGCAGCAAGACAGTTTGTAGATTTTCTCTGTAGTATTTTTTCAAAGGAATATTTTGTTTGTTTGTTTGAATAGAGAAAAACAATTAATATCCAAAGAACAAACACCATTGTTAACATTAAAAAATGAATTTCAATTTCCAACACAAACACCTAGACGTTCAAGTCATTTTTTAAAAGGGTGTAAATGGTAGTTTTTTATTTTCTTTAAATAATAAAAAGAAATCAATATTTGCACATATTTCAGGTCACCCGATGGTCTTTGTCTATTAACAAATAGTGATGATAATCAATTACGTGTATTTGAAATTCCATGTGATAGATTACCCTCAAATGAAGATCTTGTAAGAATCTTATATCTTATCATATTGTATAAAAAAATTTAACGGCTATTTCAAAAAAAAAAATTGATATCTTCAGACATATTCCGAAGTGGTCAAAAATGGGAAGAAGAGGACAAAGTCTTTTTTAGAAAAGATCGACAATCTTTGTGTAGGAGATAAACCTTAAAAATTGATAGACTGTAAGAAAATTTTTGTCAATCATCGAGCAAAAAACAACAAAACTTTCACAAAATTATGTGGAGACTCCCTCGATTCCTCGCTTGGGACAACCGTGAATAACTCTTATAACATCGATTGATTCGTACTTTGTTCTAAAACAATTCTTTCGTGTCGAATTTTTTCAGTGTATGTTTTTTAGATGTTTTATAAGAGTATCTTTCGATTTTTATCTTTTTCTAATTGATAGAAGTAGCTAATTCTTCTAAAACGAAATAGTCCAAGATTTAGAATAGGGTGTGGATGAGGAGAAGATTCCACACTCAGACTCTTTGTTGTAAAATAAATAAAATGAAATGAATACTCGAAAATTTTGATGATCAAAAACATTATCACCTTTGGACTATTTCATTTCAGAAAAAGTTAACACCGAAAGATACTCCTATTAAACAACTAGAACATGCATCGGAAAAAAATTGTTTTAGAACATCTTTTTTTTTTTTAATCTTCGCCTGTTCATCTGAAACATATCCTGAACAATAATGTATATTATTTACATTCATGAAAAAATATACTATTTTATAGAGAATTAAAAGTCTGAATCAACGAATATTGAAAGGTCTATTATTAAAATACATAGACGTTCATTATTTGTAAAACACTTGTTACGAATAAAAATCTTTAGAATGCTATTCTTCATCTTCAAGAACCAGAATTAATCTATGATTTTGAATGGTATCCATATATGGATTCAACACGAAGTGATACTTGTTTGTAAGATTTTCTCATTTTTTAACATATTAAAATAAGTTTTTCTGTTCTTCCTCTCTTCTATTTAGTATCTTTAGTAGTTGTCGTGATAATCCTGTACATTTATTTGATGCATATACTGGTCAAGTACGTGCATCGTACAGAGCTTTGAATCATTTGGTAACACAATAAATTTTTTTAAAAATAATATTAAGAAAATTCTTCGTTTTTTCTTTGTAAGGAAGAACTTGTTGCTGCACATTCATTAGGATTTGAATTACAATCATGTAGACTTTATTGTGGATATGATCGAGTTATTCGTGCATTTGATATTCAACGACCTGGTCTTTGTATTGGACAATGGAATACATTTGGTAATAGTTTTGATTAATATTTTATTTTGAAAAAAAAAAAAGACTATCTATTTTAGATCGTATGAATAATGTTTATCAATCTGGAATCATTTCCTGTTTATCATTTAATTCTCAAATACGCGGCATGTATGCTGCTGGATCATATGCTAAAACAAGTGAAATGAATTTCAAAAACATCAATAAAAGTGAAATGTTTTTTTTTTCTCTTTATTTTAGTTGGCATTTATGGAGATATGAATGGAGAATTAATTGCAGTTCTACATGGTCATATTGGTGGAATAACTCATATTCGATTTTCTTCAGATGGACATCGACTTTATAGTGGAGCTAGAAAAGTAATGAACATGAATTAGAACAAAAAAAAAAATATGAAATTAAGATTTCTGTTCTAGGATGGAATGATTCTCTGTTGGGATATGCGAAATTTAGGAGAAGTTTTATGTACATATCAACGTCATGTTAATACAAATCAACGTATTTATTTTGATTTTGATCCGTAAGATAATTTATTTTTTTGTTTAAATTTTGAATATTTTGTTTCATCTAGTTCGTTTACAATGCTTGTTACTGGTAATTCAAATGGTCATGTATTAGGTTGGAATATCAATGATTCATCAGCTCCGACACTTGATTTTTTAGCTCATAATGATTGTACAAATGGTATTAGGTATGATAGATTCTTTGTATTTAATTGATAAAAATAAATTCTTTTTTTTTTATTTTTGTTGTTATTTAGTATTCATCCAAAACAACCATTATTTGCTACATCATCAGGTCAACGACATTTTGCTGGCGATGTACAAGTTACTGTTAGTGAAGATGAAGATGAAGAAAATCTCTATGCTGAATTTAATTTAAAAAAAATTCCGAAAGAAAATTCTGTAAAAATTTGGTCACTTATTAAATAAAGACAGAATGCTTTTTTTTTTAATTTAAAAGAATATTGTATAACAAGGATTATGGTTTTCACTATCTTTTATTTCACAACATGGTAAACAAGTGCTTTTTGCGTATTCATAGATGAAACCAGTACTGGTCGTAAAAAATCCAGACTGATTCCATCTGTGTGTGCATTGATTGAGATGCCCGTCTGAGATTTTCTGCTGAATCAAAGTTTTGAAATCTGGCTTCATAATTTTCTTTTCTGTGCCTGAGATATCACCAGCAGGCCTCGAAATCGGACCACTTTTTGATGGTCCGGTTCAGTTCAGAATTGAACTATTAAAAGTATATTTCTTTAACAAAAAGTATTTCTACCCAATGAAAATTCATAATTACTGCAGTTATTTATTAGAACATTGTAAAAAATTGATTATCATAGTGATCAAGAACTGAATAAGATCGGACAGTTTTAATGCTTGAAAAAGCGTCATAACAGGTGAATCGACTTATTGAATCGGAAGAGCAAGATACATTCGGAGGTACTTTAATTTTTTGAAGATATCATTGATTAACGTACGTTTTCACGCATAAAATACCTGCTGGTCAATTGGAAAGAGTCAGATCGATTTATTACTTTTAATTACATCGTTCCATTTCAATAATACTCATACTACTTAATGCAGATGATAGTGTACTCGACATTTTATGTGAGTGAGAAATGTCATTGAATTGAACAAAGTGTTTGCATATTAAAGATACTTGATTGTTATCAATTACGAGGTACAAAATCCATGAACAGAATAAAATTGATTATTTTTTCGAACAAAAATCAATTAAAATGGTGCTATTTAATTCTAATTTAAATCTGATTTCTTAGTTTTAAAGATAGATTTCAGTTGAGTTTTGTATTCGATTTTATAGAGCTCACTACTTTAATCATAAACATTATGTTTTTATTGAGTTTTTGATTGAATACAAGAAAAATATGCAGACCTTTCCGATCCTTATAGAACTGCTTCAGTCAGGTAAAACTTATTTCCTAATACTAAAAATCTTTCAAATCGAAATCGGTGACAAAGTTTTCTCATCCATACGTTATCTCTCAATGGTTTCAGTTACTTTTAACATGAATGAAAGTTTTATTTCATGTTTTAGAATTGAAAACATAGGTGCTCTGAAGCTACTTTGATTTTTTGAGATGTGCAGCTTTACCTTGCAGCTGCTTGTGAGGCTTTAGACACAAAAATTGTAAGGTTATGTATTCTAAAGTTTTGATCTAACAGAAAATCTCAGATGGCTGTTGCCATAAATGTGCAAGTGTCACTTGATTCCGATTGCATGAAATTAAAAATAATGCAGCCGTTAGTTCGTCTTTCGGTACTTCTTGGTTAGTCACCTTGACAAATAAACTGAATGTCCTTTTTCATGTAATCGATAACATTTGCAACAGATTGTTTGTTTCCCACTAACATTACATTTATTACTAGTGTACAAAAAACCACATTTTCGGTTGATTATCTATCGAAGGAAAAAAAATATGTAGAAGGCTCTTGCTCTGATTGTTCTTCTTACTGTTTGTTATGTATCAGCTGGTACACGTACATTTAATGTTCAATCAAGTCATATAAAACGTGCTCTATTATCATTGAAACAAGAAAACAATGGTATTGATTAGTGTCCAAAATGTGTTAATTTATTTAGTGATTTAATTGAAGTTGTTTTTGATATTATTCTTCAATGTAATGTTATGAATACGTGTGGTGATTTATGTGATATTGTTACAGAAAAGTTAGAATCATGTTTTACTGAGATTTCTTTGTATAATTCGTTGTGATGTTTTGGGGATAGAAGAATTTGTTAAATTAATTGAAAAAGCTGATCTTAATCCAATTTATTATTGTTATCGTACCACCACATGCTCCTTTTTATAATACATTTACTATTGATTTTGTTTATGTATCTAATAATGGAACTGGTACTGATGAACTAATTACTACAATTAAAACAGTTGATGACGTTCCATTGTCAGCTAGTTTCTTACTTGAAGAATAAAAACCAGGTACTTATGGTGAACGTTTTCTTGTGAATGCTAGTCCTGATCCAGATTGTAATCCTGCCTGAGGTAAAAATTTATTTATTAGTTTAATAAAAAAAAAGCGTTTTTCTTTAAATTATAGAACACAGTGAAAATTGGTTTCCTGGTATGTATAATTTTATGACTTTTATTTGTAATGGACAGTGTGATTCACATCATCCTCATACTCAACTTTATGATTCAGCTGTTGGTTCATTTCAAATTACTGAATAATAATAATAAATAGTTTGTTCATGTTTGCTTTTTGTTAAAAACAAACAATAAATTGTGTAGAGTTGTCTCTTCTACGCTTCCTCGTTCGTTGTATGAATATATCTTATTTGATTACGACCAAACATATTTTAGTTTTATGTATTGAGATAATAAGTACTATAAGATTTGTTCTCTGGTGAATAATAAATAGAACATCTAGAGAATTTTTTATTATATTTATATACATGATGTATTAATATATAAATTCAAATGATAGCAATAAGATGTCATCCATAGAGAACGTCTAGAAAAGGGAGTGTTAGTAAAAGCTGGATGTACATTTCCAAACAGGAATCAGTCGTATCTGAATACTTATTATAATATTTTCAAGTTAATAAAAGGTGTATCAGAAAATAAAGAAAAGTATATATGAGCAAATAGGCTCTTTCTAAAAATGTTTTGCAGACTAGACGTTCAGTGAGGCGAAGTCGGTCAAAATCGAAGATTTCCTGACGTCGGGAAGTCAAAAAAAAGCAATTTTTACTGCGACGCTTTCTATGGATGGCTCATACGTAATTTTGTTTTTGTTCTCATTATAGTCTATATCTGACTTACTGATGCTACTATAAATATATCTGTAAAGATGCCAGTATCTACTTTGCACTTACTGATTTTTATCTATTTCAATATATATTTTTAGAAAAAATTCTCTAAACTTTCAAAGAAAATCGATCTGTTTTTTTCTTGTGAAGTTTTATTCATTATATCTAGTTAGATATGTTTATTAATCTCGATCTTAATTGTGAAGTAACTTAGGACAAACAGGTTGTATAAGAGTCTCAAACTAAAAATAAAAGTATTGTGTGAAAATTTGACCATTTGTGTTAGATTAGTTCTATATTTATGCCTAACTAATCTCAACAGATTTTTTTTCTTCTCACTACAAGAATATTTATTAGCAGTATTTCTCGAATATTAGTAGTCTCTAAAGTTAATAATTATAAAAAACACACACAAACACACAATGTATAAGACTCTTAGTGTTATTCTTCTTGTTGTTGTTGGTATTTCGAATGTTGCTTGTTCATTCAATACTCCCTCGAAAAATTTACAACATTTTCCATCTGATATTCGAGGCAACAATGTTGGTATTGATCTTTGTCCAACATGTATAAATGAAGCTGTAGAAGCAATTAATGTTATACTCAATGTAATTCTTGATGAAGGCATTATAGAAAGTTGTGAAAAATTATGTAGTATTGTTGCTAATAAAACAGGTGTACCATTTATTGGCACTGTATGTGATCTAGCATGTGATGCTGTTGGTATTGATGAATTTATTCATTTAATTATTGCAGTTGATATTGATCCGATTTGGTATTGTGAAATGGCTCGTTTGTGTCCAAGTAAGATTAAACAAAAAAAAAAATTTTTATCTATCAAAATATTTTTCTTTATAGTTAACGACCATGGTGATGCTAAATTTATAAAATTTGGTGTTTTACCAAATACAGGTCCACAAGGTACAACATTTATGATTGATTGTTCATTCAAATCTATGAATGGAACTGGTACAAGTATGCTACGTTTGGAAATTACTGATCCTCATAATGAAACAGAGAGTAATGATTATTTGATTGAATCTAAAAAACCTGGTATGTATACTGAAAAAATTGGTCTTAGAACTTTAACTGCTTTGAATTGTGATTCGACAAAAGGTAAATTTAATTCTAATTTGTCTGATAATAAATTCTTTTTTTTTTTTTACTTTTTTAATAGGACTTTGTGATGCGTTTCCAGTTGGTACCTATAATGTCACTGTACAATTGTGTAATGGAGAATGCGGTTCACATCATCCACATTCACAAACATATGATGTTGGAAAAGCTTCATTTACTGTTACGAAAAAGAAATAAAATTGTTTTTTTTTATTGATTAATGAATTTCAATAGATCCATTAAAGTTTTACTGATATTTTAATTCAATTGATTTTATAGAATAAAATCTTTCTAGAATAAGTAAAAAAAAATCATATTATTAGTCGTTCGATAATAATTTAGATTTTGATATTATAAAGGATGGGAACATATAAGGGATCAAATCGGTCCACTCTTGCATTGTTAAAACTCATGTATATTTCGATGCAGAATATTACGCTAAGTCATTTGGTAATACTTTCAAATTGACTCAATAACACCTAGAATAATAATGACCCGAAATATTACCGTTAGCTTAGCACTATCTAAATAGTGAGATTTTTCGCTGATATCTTTGCACAGTAGTATCACTTTCATTTCGAGATGGTCTCATCGGATAGAGCATTGAATTCTACATAGATTCATTTAAGGACATGTCTATTGGAAAAAAAACCATTTCGGTATCTTCTATTTGTTCTTTTATTAGCGATCAGTAGTAGATTAGCTAAAAATCTATTCTGCTAATTGTGTTGTCGATCGATAAAGATCTACATCTTTTGGTTCATGTCAATCTTCATATACCAATCGATAGCACTTTTGAAATGCAACAGAACGGTATATTTTTCAAACTTTGAAACTATAGTCAGAAAAATACAATTTGAGCCAAAACTGATGATATCTTTGGAATCAATACCAAATTCTGACTCAAATTATGAGTGTTTCAATTTTTTTGCAAACTATTTTTATTCGCCAAAACAATTGACTCGAGGTCTCCTTCAGGGTCTAGTCAAAAAATGTTTTAACTGCAACTTTTTTTTTTATGAAAGTAATTTCAACCGCTAGTTTTTCCAGATTTAAGGTCGGAATACTTGACTTGATAAACTCAAATAGTTTTTCTTTGAAATCTCAGAGAAACATCTGGGGACATTCCCTCATTAGAAGAAGTGCATCATAGGATATTTTTCGAAGAAAGTGTAAAGGCGAAGAGATATTTTAATTAATAATATACAACATGATTTTATTAAATATATTCCAAGTTTAGAAAGATCTTTTAATGTGTGACCTATGCAAATGCGCACTACGTTAATTATGTCCAAGAACTACGGAAAAGGTTTAGATTTTTGTATAGAAAATCTAAAGAATTTCTTCAAAATATGTTTCAAAAAAAGAACTGAAGTGATTTCACGATATGTTTGCAATAAACTGTTCTTTCCTACTAACTGTTTCTCATGATTTTTTCTAATTCGGAACTAACACATTGCTACGATGATGAAATCAAAATATTGTCCATACTAATTTTTTTGAAGAAAAATATTTATTTCTACTCTTTCTAAAACAAAAAAGTATTGCATTAAAAAAATTTTTCGATAACATTGTTATTAGAAAATATAAGTATATTCACATATTTAATTAGAAATAAGAAGAAAAACAGGTCAATCAACAGTTTTATTTATTAGTCAAAAGTGGTCACATGCCAGACATTGAAGAAAAACCGATTTTCGATTTCAATCAAATATTCATATTAACTTTGATTTATCATGAATTATTATTGAGTTGGAATATTTGAAGTAGATGCTGATGTTGTGGGTGCGGGTAGAGTGATAGCTACAATCAGGTTGATAATACTATGAATAAGTGCAGTACTAAAAAGGACCAAGATAGTTATTTTTAGATTGTATACTATTGTACTGTCGCAATAATATGAATAGTGTATTGAACTACATCGATTTAAGTTAACTACTTTAAAGATAGATACGATGAGTCCTGATACACAAAAGGACGAACAAAAAATAAATAGTCGAATTAGAAAAGTCATCGCATTCGATGTTTTACATGCTACAATTAACATAATAATTCCTCCACCAATTAGAGAAAAACTTGCCACGAAACCGACATAATATGTCCAATTCGAATTAACAATAAGATCAATTTGGATACCAACACAAATAAAGAATACCCGAAATGACAAGAAATACTCGTAGACTAGACGTAATCGGTGTTGATGTTAAATTATTCCTGGATGGTCGATAAAGAGGTACGACAGTAACTCCTTGGGGTTGATTGATTGATTGTACGCCATTATGTGGTGCACCCGATGTTGGATAAGCAGATGAATGTTGAGGATATTGTGTATAAGGTGGTGATGCATTATTTGACCTTTCAAAAAACAACAACAAAATGAATAATTATCTTTCAACGAACAACAAACCAAAATTCTGACTAAAAGATATTACGTACGGATAAATATTTCCAGCTTCGTATGGTGGTTGATTCATAGGTGAATATTAATTACCGTAGACAGTTCCATAGTTATTATTACTTTGTTTGTTTGGATCGTACAGATTTGTTTTAATGTTTGACATAGTCTTAAGTATCGCGTTTCGTTTTTTAATTGTTTTCTCTTTCAGTATCTCTGCTACGCAGCGTTTATTTTCTATTTTTAATATTATTTTCTTCGTTATTACAGATAAAAAACAACATATGACGCATTACTTTTTTTATGTGACACAAGAAGATAATAATAACTATCAAAACAAGATTATATTTCTTTAATCTTTTCTCCATTGAAATAGATAACAATAATGATAACAATTCATGAATCAACTTTTGCAAACAATAAAATCGTTTCAGATAATAATAAATATAAATCTCAGAATATTGGTAATAAATCAAATTTTAAGCAAAAGTTTTTGATTAACCTACGAGATCTAAGTGTCCGCACAAATGTGGAGACATGCAGTGATCGAACGAAAAGTGCTAGAAGTCTAACTTTTTCATCATACCGTTGAAAATGATTTGTTACCAAAATAAATATTTTCATGCTTTTTCTTGGTTTAAGATGCATTATGTTGACTACAAGCGAAGAAAGAGATTTCAAACTTGGAAAAAGAAGGTTGTGAGATCTAGGCTTTCTGAAAATCGGCTTCCTATTTTTTTGCGTATTCAAAGCAGTCAGCAATCAGTTTTAAAAGTCAAATCAGTACATTTCACGATTTTTGATGAATGTTTTAACCCTTTACGCCCCACGGTGGTTCCAGAAGAGCCGCCGATAGAATAACTATGTAAACAGAGTACTAGCGTGTCTAGTGTGACAATTGTGTAGTCTGATTCATTGAATGTCTCCCTCTTTGTGTAGGATCATTTAATCTGTCGATTAATCCTGTGATGGACTGAGAGGATGGAACAACATATTAAGCGTTGATTTGTTTTTCTTTGACTACATTATTGAATGAGCAAAAGTAACATCTATCTCATGTTATTGGAATAATGGAAAGTGGAGGGAATAAACCAATAAAAATTAATGTCGAAAGAATGCATGTATTTTTAGCACATTTTCTTAAATAGGCATCTACCTTGCTTTGAGCCGTTTTATAACTTCTGAAGACATTTAATTCAAAATAAATACTATTCTAACTTCTCATGAGCTGAGGTTTATAATAGATATATTACCATTTCTCTTAATTACCCTAAAGATGCCTCATAACGGTTCCTTGATCAGTTATGTGCGTTAGTATGTCCAACTGGTCAGCTTATCACGATGCATTCGAAACATATTTAACTTCTTAGTAGACACTTTCATAAATTTGTATCACATAGAAATTCCAAAAGATCTTCATTTACTGTTAGTAGAGAACGATTTATTTTGAAAAATTCGGTTTTTTTCATTTTTTACAAAATTATCGATTTTGTTGGCCCAATATTTCAAAGATGGAGCAATAAAAAAAATTATTCTTTTTACCAATCGATAGCTCATAACGTTCACTACAAAAAATGTTCTTATCGTTTTCAAATTCCATGCTTCCTTTATTTTCTGCAATCATTCTATAAAATGACAATTCCAATTACCAATGGGGGAGGGGTAAAGGGTTAAACATTTGTCAGAACACAAATTTTTAAATTGATTCAAAAATATGTAACTTTTTGTATCATAGAAGAATATATATGAGACATTAGAAAAATACATTCTATTGAGCTCATAAACAACGAAATAAAGAATGGGTACAAAATAGCACTTGGCTTCAATTTCGATGTAATTAGAGGTTTTAATAACTCAAATGGATTACAGACGTTTGACTTGAACTTTTGTTCAATTAAAACTAATATAGCTACTCAACATTTATATGCCATTTAAAAGCATTAAAAGAAACATATAGTCCAGATTTGACAGAACTCCCAATTTTATCTTGGTAACAACCCATTTTAATAGTTTTTAAAAAAATAAAATTTAATTTCTTGAAGCATACCTCCAATTCTATTCTAAATGTGCAATTTAAAGTGCATACTTTGCTCTATCTATGAATGAAAAAGTTAGGCTTCTAGAATTTTCCATTCAAATACAACAGGCCTCAACATTTGTACTGATAATTGTACATCCTAGGTTATAGGGAATTATCAATCCTAATATATTCGATAAAGCAACAAATTATACATTTTAAATTATTTCATAATCATATTCAAATATGACAAAGAAACATTTACAGTAAAATCTCTCTAATATGAGCACCATTAGGACTGGCCAAAAATGATCAGTCTACAAAGATGAATATCATTGAGAGGTTTACAATTGTTTTTTTTTTCAAATGATAAGTATTTATTTACAATCACTTTTCGACTGCATCAAGTGCTCTTTTTCTTCTTTTCATTAATCTATTAATTCAAATAATCATCTATTTTTCTGAAGTAACAACTTTTTTACAACATTAATCTAATCTTTTTTAAAATTACTATGAAATATGCGTTGAAAAAATTATGGGTCTTCTCTTTTCTCATACGCACACCTAATTTTTGTACGCCCTGTATGTCACATGATTGTTTATCATAACGCACTGCACATAACATCATTTTTTTCTCGTTCTGCATACGAGTGACAGAACATACGTTACTCACATTATGAAGATTGTTATTACTCATAAGACTATAAATATGTGCTCACTGCTGAGAATGAAGAGATACTCACATTGATAGGTTTTTACTGTATTTGTTTTTTTCAAAAAAACATCAACATGATGTGAATCTTACTGTAGTACTGATTCAAGTCTTAGAAAAGAAGATTATAATTTATTGTATGTTCAAAATTATTTGTATTCTTGTTACAATTAGTTTTTCAATCTTTTTCTTTATCATAGATTTCTTTGGACATAAAATAAACAAGATTTTATCATCAATGAAGTCTTTTAATACAAAACTGAATTAAATTCTCTTTCTAATAAATATCTTTTTTGTTGTTCATAATATTCTTTCGAATTTTTGAAAAGAAAATGAAAATTTTAGCATTATTATTTTACTGAACAAAATATTAAATGACAATTATTTCTAATTTTATGTACTAAAGTAAAGCAACATTCAATATTCGCAATGTCATATAGATCAATTGTTGAAGTAAAACATTGTCTAACTTGTATTGATGAAGATTCTGTTCAATCTATGAAAGATTTCTAAAAGAAAAATAAAATCTTTAACATTGAATACGTTCAATATACTAACTATGAATTTTGTTAAAAAACTTCGATGTTTCTTGTCATTGGAAATTGAAATATTTGAAGATCAATAGCACGACTTATTTTCTTCATTATCGAAGTTCAAGAAAACTCATGATAATTAAAATTTAATAATTTGTCATTAGCTGACAAGAGAATCTATTTGGACAGACATAGATAATAGAAAGATTATTGATGTTTTTGTTCACAGTTGCTCATTATTTTGTATATTGTATTCATAGTAGTATGTTCATTCAGATCGAAACTATTAACATATATCCATTAAAAAAGAATTAGACTTACGTATTTGCATAATAAAGATTTAGGTTAGAGTAACAAATTCTGAGTGCCTAAAACTAAGATAATAATAATAATAATATTTGAATTATTCACCAAAATAGATTTCAAATCAGTATGAAATAAGTCATAGAGTATTGACGTTTCAACCGCATATAAATGCGAGTCATATTTTTTATTGTATTTGATCAAATACATACATGGTAACATTTACACAATTAATACGTTGTATTATGTATCATTCAATGTGTCATTTGGTACAAATTTCATATTGATATCAGTCGTATTGAATATGAAGAATGACTAAAATTGAATAATTAAAATTGATTTGAATGAAATTAATCATAATAACAATAATATATTATGACAAAAGATATTTTGTGGTTTTAATTACAATGAGACATGAACAACTGAAATATAGATTATGTGAACATTTTTACATAATGAATAAATAACTTTGTCAAAGAAGATTATATAGGTAGGTATTAGTTCGAATGTATAGTTTTTGCAGTTTTAATTAATAGTTCAATAAGCATTTCAGCATGGTTAATCATTTTTTCATTGTTCGTGGCACATGCATTTTGAAAGCATATCTCTAAAAGTTCCATAAATGTGAATTGGTTATCATTTGGAAGTAGATTTATTAATGATGACAATTGTTGTTTGAGGTAATCATTCAAGATTGAATCAGAAATGAATGTATTTTCCATAAAATCATTTGTTTGTTGTTCATCTTCCGAAATAACAGAATAATCGGCAAGAAGTTGAGAAGCAAATAACCATGGAAAACTTAACATAGATTTATCTTTGTCATTTGTATCTGTATATGCCACATAATAACAAGCAGCTGCTTTAGCTTTAGCTTGATGAAGTGAAACAAGATCATCATGAAAGTTCTTTTGAATATTTTGAAAAACAGCTCTTAATAATTCTTGTGCTGTTTGTTGAATATCACTTCGTTCATTGGCTTTCATGTTATGTGAATCAATACAACAAAAAAGATCAATTTCATTTGAAAATCCATATGATCCAATAATTTCCAACATTTCATATTGATATTGTTTATAAAGATTTTGAGCAGAATCAATATATTCTTCATAACCATTGTGAAGAAGATTTTTATCAAGAAAAATTTCGTTGTTATTATTAAGAAATAAATTTTTAAAAGTATCAGATAAACGACGAGCGCTTCGAAATAGTTTTCCTATCAGACAAAAAAAAGATGAATTGTAAATCTGTTTTGATTTATGTGTTAGAGAATTGTAATGTAAATGACTTACCAAGTATTTTTTCCGATTGATACTCTTTATAACCAGATGCTTGCATAAAATCTGGACGAGTTTTATCAGCTGTTAAAATTATTTGTTTAATTTGTTCTGATGTATAAGGATGTTGACTTGATTTGACACTGTCTAGTTCTTGACTTATTCCAGCAGCTAAATTAATCGCTTTTTCATGGTCGATACCAAACTTATCGGCAAGTACGAGATGAATATTACTTAATCGACCTAGATTGTCTTGTTCACATATATCTGATATAACTTTTAATCTATCATTACGTGTTACTACCCGATTGAGAGGCTTTGGACTTGGTCCAGAATCATAATCATATGGAATTGGATTGGGTGAAGTAGGTACGAGTTCAGAATTCCAAATGACACTATATTCATCGCCATCAAGATCTGATCCAGATATTTCATTTGCATGTGGTCTAGAACCTTGCTGAGGAAAGACAAGAACATCATAGAGATGGTGAAGATAACTATTGTTGACAGCTTCTAGAACACGTAAATCTCCTGGATGATGACAAGGATTTTTGGTAATAGCAATAGGCCCTTCCAAAACAGTTTTACTTCCATATTCATTGGTAATTTGAACGAAAACTTGTCCTTCTTTGAGTACTTTATATTCATCGACTGTTCCAAACATATAACGTGCTTTCGAAACACGTATATGAGCTCTTGTTATTATTTGGCAAAGATTATTTTTGACAGTTGTAAGAAGAAGATGATGAAAAAATGGTTCTTTTGATAAATGTGAATAAAAAGAAATTTTCGACCATGGTAAAACATGGAGAACTCTTTCACGAAGAACATACAAAGCTGATTGATTCGAAACAAAAGAAGCCATTAGCCATAAGATATTTCGAAGTTGAACGACAAGAATATGTGCATTAGATATACCACGATATGAAAGTAAGTTAATCACTTCACGATTCAAACATAAATGACCTGAATATATCAAATTATCAAAGTGTATCAAAGACATAAATTGATAATTAAATATATATATTAACTTACGTCTAAGTGAACGTTTGCATAATTCAAGCATTTGATGTTCACATTCAAATTTATTCATACTTGGTCGAATTAATAATTGTTTTTCTTTTCCATCAAGCAGTGGATTAACAGCAATAGTACCTTTACAACCTCCATAGCGAATTTGAAGAACACTGGAAATATAATCGCCATCATTAACATTTTTACCAATTGATTCATGGATCTACAAATAAAAATCAATGATATGGTTAGATGAATTAATAATCTTGATTACAAGATAAAAAGACATATCACACACCAATAGATTTAGTTCTGATGAAATCTGTCCAACACCATCAGTAAAGTTATATTTTCCATCTGTTGTCTTCAAGTCAGGAATCAAGCCAACGAGTTTTTTATCAATCTTTAAAGGATAAATGATGATTATTTTTTTTTTTATTAAAAGATATTCATGTACTCTTACTTCAATAGTAGCTTCTGTACTAGAGAATGGTTGTGTTCGTCGAGCAGTATTTTTCGCTGGTAATTTTTCCCTATCAAAATTGCCCATCCAAGCTTCAAGTGCTTCGCGAGTCATATTACCTTCATGTTCGCAATAAAAATAAAATTGTTTCTGACGTATTTGAGATTGAGCATGATGTAAATAAATATAATGACGATCAGCAAACCAGAATCCATTTTGAAGATAATGTTGTAAGAAAGGAACAAGTTCTTTTGATAAAGATGCAGATCCTGTATCATCACGAAATTCTACAAAAGCCATTGATTGAGTTACATTAGAGATATATCGAAAAACTCGATTTGATCGCATAAACTTAAATGGTTTAATAATAAGACGTGTTGGTGTAAAACAAAACCATGGAATACGAACATATTTAGTCCAAACCATATCCATCTGATAAAAAGTACTATGAAGATAAGAATCATAATAATTATTTCGAATAGTAGGCAATTCATGTAGAAGTTGAAGAAAATAATTTTCTGAAGACAATGTCAATCGTCGCAGTCGTTCGAATATATAATAAACAAAATCATCATCATTATTATTTCCATTTAATAAATAAAACATATTATTATTCAAGATATCATCATTGACTATTTGATCATATATTTGACATCCCACACTAGTGAGCATGTGGCAGGCATATTGACCAATGAAAGTATTTGCAGATATCAATAAATTATTTCCATAAATAAAGTTTTCATATAAAAATTCAATTGATCCAAAATGTATTGGAATGGAATGATAACTAAAGAATTGAATAAAATAGCATAAAATTTGATAGATCGAATCAGTATTTTTTTGTTTATTATGAATTGAGAAATGCATAGCTGAAAAACATGATTGCCATGGTTGTTCGTCTCGTGTGTTTTGCAAACAAAATTGACGCTCGTAACCTGTAAAGAAAAAAAAAGACTGAAAAGTGAAGAATCGCAATAAATGAGTACGTTGCCTATGCTTTCATACTGGAGAAAAAAAAAACAACAAACATGCGTGTTTTTTTTTCTTCGTAAAAAGTGACTGTTTTACAGGAGAAATAAGACAGGAATAATTTTTTTTTCTATTACAGATAACATACCAAGTTGTCGATTTTTGGATGTATATTCTTCGAGATTCCCTCGCAGACAAACATGCATTATGAAGTCATGACTAGATCTTGCACTGATGATAACACCACGATGAATGTCGATGTGATCGCGTTTTAATTGAAATTTAATAAATTCTGTATTAATGGATAGAAACGAATTATATTTTGCAAAATATAGATTCCATATTGAATTTGGTCCTTTTGTAAAACAAAATTTTGATGCTGCACATTTAAATTGGCTAGATGAAATAAGGGAACCAAAAGCCAAAGTAACATTTTGATCTTGTTGTAATAGAATCTGATCATAGTTTTTATCATTTCTGAATGTCTTTAATCTTTCAGAAGGATTTAAAAGACACCAGACAGATGAAAGTTGATTGATATTGATTTTCTTTGTTGTATAATAGATTTCCTTGAAAATTGTGAGACCAAAGCCATTAATTTCATTTTGATTTGTTGATGCATTTGTATTTTCAGAGGAATTACAATTCAACGAATGTTTACAAAAGACAACTTCTGTATTTGATGATACGCATAGAATATTTCCGTGTTCTATATAAATAGATGATAATAAAATTGAGAGTATATTCGAGACTCCTTACCGAGTTCCATATTACTGATAAATAATCGTTATAAAATTTGTTTTTAATAACAGTTGGGAAGTATAGTATAAGAGAGTTTCTTAGTGGATTTAAATCAATCAATGAAATCCAACACATTACTGTAAATCGTACCATTTTATAGTATTAAAATACCCACTGAATTCTTTCGAATTCTATTGGTACAGCGAATAGTCACCTCATCATACTGCTGGTATCTTTTTCGCATTTATTTCTCATTGGTTGGTTGCAGCAGTTCAATTGGCTTTTTTTCCATTTCCAACTGCATTCGTCTGTAATTTCGCAAAAAACAAACGTTTAAGAGTGACTCTTTTTTTATTTTTCTGACCAATAGAAGAGAGACACATATGAAAATGCATTATGAATCATAGAAACAGATCATCAAACATGTTTGATGAATTTGTAACAAAAAAAAGAAAATTTCAATTCTTATGTCTTCGTTTCATTTACTACCCAATGAAACTTTTCATAAATCTATTATGGTGATCTATGTCATCAAATGTTTTCAGAATAGTTTGATTAGACTTGTGGAAAATATTTTTGTAGTTAAGTCTTATGATTGACAATAAAGATAATGTTTTTAAGAATGACGTAGTTATCTACATTCCATGTGAGTTAGTGAATAAATTTCATTTGAAAATAATTTAATCTTACCGTACGAATGTAGAATGCGAAGATGAAGAAGAAGTTTCGTGACACATATTTATTCTTCTTATCTACATTGCAACTATTGTACAATAAATAAGAATAGTAATGTGTTAGTATTTAATATCTTAATTCACAGAAAAGAAAAAACTTTTTTTTTTTTCAAAGAATTTATAGATATAATGAAATAATAATGTTTAAAGAGACCAAGCAATTTGCATATTTGATTAATAATAAGATTTTATCATGTTTTATTCAGAATTAATCATTCGTAAGAAGAAAATATTTGTTCATTCTTAAGTATTCGATCAAGAAATCAAAATCACTAAAAATTGCTCATCGCTCTACATTCAAACTACTGTTCAAAAAGCATTCAAACTAAAAGATATGCTTGTTTATTTTCAATCCTTTTTTTCAATATCGATCAAAGTCAAAAGTATTTCGTTAGAAATTAATCGTTAATCAAAGTTTATTCATAAGTCGACAATATTCGTATGTATAGGTTAATATTTCTGTATCCAGTTTTCACTATATTTTTTTAAAAGTGGCTTTTCTAAAGTATATATTGTCATTAATACAATCAGATCAATTTAAGTTTATTTGTTATGATAAGAAGGTAACGCAATCAAATATATGAAGATCATAGTTATTGTGAATAGTTGGTTATACTATAAATAGAAAAGCAAAAAATAAAGACTTTTCTTATGTTGTAACACAAACAGGACTGTTATTAATATAATTATGTGAAAATCAGATTATTAATGCCACACAAAATTGATTAATCGTCGAAAAAATAATTTTACTGAAATATTGAATTTTCTTATAATATCGATAAGTGAATTGACCTCAAACGAAAAAAAAAATGCGCGATTATGCATATATTTGTCAATTGATTTGTTATACGTAATTTTATTTGGATAGTTGATTTCAAATGTGTGTTTAAAAAGAACGAATCGGAAAAAAAATTGAATACTGGCAAGGCGAGGGGAAGCGAGGTGGCAGTTAGCGAATCGTCGGCATGGCAAGGCGGTGGCGAAGCGCTTTTTCTGACTGATTCACGGATCCCTATTCTCTATACGTATGTTAACACTGTGGGATCTTATCGATCACAAACAACCTGGTTTGTTTCTCTCTAAACGAATGCTTTTTGTACTGCTTGCTGATGTTAACAGGTGTTTCGTTAATATTAAAAATAATATTCAAAGCTTTTGCTTTTTGTTATGGAGACATAAGGACGTAGCGAAGAAAAACATAGTGAGAACGGCATGCAAGAGAAACTTTTCAAAAAGTTGTTCGAATGCCTATAAAAATTTTTCACATAAAACAACTAATAGTAAAATATACATGTAAGAATATGCCGAAATATGAAAATGTTCGGAAAGAGAACAATAATATCTGCTCATCTCCGTATTTCTGTGCTCAAATATTTTTCAAACCTTGATACTTATTTCAATATTATATAATAGAAACTTCCTCAGTCATACTGACAATATAATTATGTACTTTGTATTACTTGAAATAAAGAAATATTTGTTCTTCAAATAGAGAATGCATCTATAAAAGGTCAAAATAAAACTTTAAGATACTCTGATCGAATAACTTGAGAGATGAACATTCTACACTTTCATTGAGAATTCGCTGTTGATTGCTTTAATCTAAAAGAATTGTAGTCCATAATAACGCCATTACTCGCAACTTTTCTGAGTCAACAAAAATGGAGAATTTAAGGCAACGTGTATATAGAATTAATCACATCTGAACCCCGTTCTGCTTAAGTCAAGTATATTAGTCATATGAACTGATGTTGTCATTAAATTAGATTTCGACGAGAGGAATTTATTTTATTTTATTTAACATTTAGCTCGTGACATCTAACTATTTTCTGCCGTTTTAAATCGATCAAAACAACCAATACTAATAAAAGAAGCTTCATTAACAAAATACTATTTGACACATAACATGCCTCGTTTATTCTAATAACCGACTGATATCCTTTTTGACTTTATTTTACACTATTGACCTTTAATTTTTAATGGATATTTATGTGAATATGGTGATGCCTTTCGAGAATTATCTATAGGACGTTCGCTTCTTCGACACACACTCACTTTATCTCTATTACAAACTTATTTTCGGTTCTCTCTCTGTTTTTTTTCTTTCTTTCTCCCTCGTTTCAATTCAATGTAGTTTTCGATCCTTTAAATACCCTAGAATCATTGTGACGATTCAATGAATGTAGATAAGAGAACAATAGAATAAACGAATTCTATGTCGTGCAGATGATAAATATGTTAGCCGAATGTTATCGACAGCATCGTCATTTCAATCGTGGTTAAAATCATGGACGACCACAACAGCATTCGTAAACACGAGGGTAAGCAAACAAAGAAATTTTTATTTTAGTTAAAACGCTTTGTTTCTCCATCCATAAATAGCGTTTTATATTAAACAAAGAAATCAATATTCCAAAAAAGAATATGAAGCATGGTTGAAAGAAGATGGAAAAATGCAAGTAAGTAGGAATTTTTTTTCTTTAAATTAATCAACTATATGTCCTATCAATAGGATTATAGAGAATATCAAAAATTGAGTGTGGGTATAGATTTTAGCCCAACACCTACACTCCAAACACAAATACATGATAAGTACGGCTCCTGAATATTGTTTAAGTTAAATTCCAAAGGCACTAGAATTTTCTTAAATCATACATCTAGTTATTCTTCGCAGCTGCATTTCGTCACCACCCCTTCTAACTCTGGCATAATGCCCAGATGAGAAGACTGCAAGTAGCTCCGGTTTGAAAATCTCGAACTAATGTCAAGGTTTGTATGTATGATGGAGCTATGTTGTGTTCATTTTTTATTAGATTTTGTTTTATCACATTCTGAATTGTGTGTATAATAGTATCTTTTTTTCGTTTTAGACCTAATCAAATGGACAATTTCCAGGCTTTTTGTTGGGAAACATTGGCCCCGTGGTCCACCAACGATGAAAGATGTCGATGATGGTTTCGTACCAAAACCGGTGCGATTCCATTTTTATCACCTGGTTCGAGTACTGAACCGAATCCGAATTTTTTTCTAACGTATGTCGCATGCATCATGAACCCTCGGTTTATTGACTTTGCAGGAAGTAAGGCTATGCAATTTTTTTCCGTTTCTTGATCAATACAGACTTAATTTGCATTGAATTTACTCAATGGTCTTATTCATATACAGGTTGGTTTGTGGAATCCATATCACTATCGATCATCTGTTGTCAAGCTGACTTCAATTTTCGTACCGAATCCATTGGTAAACGAAGCCATTAGTTCATGAACTCATTTTCATAGGTGGACTCGCTATCCTCCAGTGTCTCCATATGCCTACGGCAGTTGTCGTTCCTGTTCCCCTCGCATCAATGAACAAGACAAGAACTAAGAGCGGAAAAAACATGCTTTTCATTCATGTTTAGTTTTACGAAATGTTTTGTTGATAATTAATCGTTTTTTTATTGTACCCAATAAGCTCGTAAACAGATGAAATAGCGTTTCAAGCATTTATAATTGTTAAATCTAACGAAAGAAGGCGTTAAACTATCTCTTTTGATGTTAACTAATGATTTTTCTATGTAAGAAATCGTTTCTATTTTTTAGCGTAAATTTTAATTGAAAATAACAGTTTTTTGGAGAAAATTTGAAGAAATTTAACGGTTATGGATGAAAAAATTCATTATTATGATGGGATAGATTATGGACCTGGAACTTGTTTCTTTCAGACATTGTAGATTGCAACATATAGTGGAAATTATTTTTTCTGAGTATATGTTGGATTTTTCCCTACCAGTTAGTATCATTACAGTGGCACAGAGTCAAAACTGATCATGAAAGTTGGTTATTCAATTACATAGAGGTGCAAAAAACAATAATGTATTTAGATATTTTACTTCGTCTAAGGCATCAATTCCTGAACAGTTGTTTTCATTATTTGAAGTGGTGATATGTGTGTAAAAAAACAACTCGATACTCATATTAATTTACAGAAGCATCTAAAAATTGGTTGAAAAAGAATTGAAAATCTGAAAAGTTATGCTCAAAGGCGTTGAGTCTCTCATCTCTGTTTCTATAACTTTTGCCTCTTTGAGAAACATTAAATCAATCTTGATATTTTTGTTGAAAAGATAAAATTTATCAAAATCTAATGTGTTATGCTTCAAAAGCGATCCTAACTATCTTGTTTATTTATTTTGTCGAAAGGAATCGAATAGATCTTGATTAAGGGAAAGAGATGTCACGCTGAATAATGTCTATGTAAGACAAGTTTAATCCTTACAATTACTCTTCTTATATGGTATTTTTTTCAGATCATATCAAATTCAAATGAGTCTGTCTTTTTCATTCATTTCAATGATATAGTTAAAACTTTTTTCTCTCTTTTTATTTGATTCATTTTAAATTGCTTTTTTTCTGATTTGTTAAAGACTTTTTCGCATAAAAAGCATGCTAATATCGTCTTGTTGAGTTCTATCTTTTTGATATAAGAAACAATCACTAAAAAATGTCTTAGATTATTGAACCATCGCGTACAAGTCATTGGATTTCGATATTACATCGATCAGTAACATTGTTCTTTCCTTTTTTTATTCTTCCTCCTTGACGGTTTTGAATCATTACTTCTGTTTCTTTTGATATGTTTATCGTCGATAACGGTGAGTAATAAGTTTCTTTTTCTCTTTGTAGTATAGATAATCCTTTCTGTCTTCAAATTACACTGTAATGAGTGAAAATTTTTAAACATGTCTATATTAGTCGTTATCTTGTATCAAAAACCTTTGCCTGCTTTATTTGCCTTTTTTATTCGCAATGAATCATTATACGTGTTTCTCTTTTAAAAGATCCTGACATTTTGGCAATCTCAAATATAATAGATTTTAGTCAATTCATTAGATGAAGCCATGAAGACTATAGTGATAAAGCATTTTTCTTTAGAATTTGACGTTGATCGTTTATTTGTTAGTCCAAATCGATAGCATGTTTCGAGTAGTTGATGCAAAAAAACAGATTTTATTTAATTCCGTAGCTGTAGTCAAAAAATTTTCCTAGGTTTTTTTATTCTTCTATATCGTAAATCTGACTTGCCGTTAACTTTTTGGCCACAAAACAATTAAATTTTGAAGGTTCTAATTTCAAACAAGTAAACTAATTAGCTATTATGATTGCATGCATATAGAACGTTCTTTTTTCTTTCGTATATCTGCAAGCTTCCAAAACATTGAACATTGAATGAAGTATATTCGACGTTATTCAAATCACAAAAAATATCAGTTTCATTTTTTCATGGGATGTCCACGTAACTGTCCACTGTGAAATAGGTCCCGGACACGGACCAGACTAGATCTAAGACTGATCTGATAGGCACTACTCTGGTAGTAAGAGTCACTTATAACTTGATTCTTATAAGATCGTTAATAAGGTTGTCCGACACACGTATAGGATGTGCTAGTCACTAAACTAAGAGTATGAAGAGTACGGTTAGGATTCTCCCCCAAAAAATTTTGAAACTGACAGGCTCTAATCTAGAGAAGCCAATGGGAATTTGTCAAAAATATCTTTTAAATCAATTTCAAATTGAACATATTTATTGATATCTATCAGTAGCCCACATGAGTTAATCTTTCGAGATCTAACCCAAGGTCAAAGATGATGTAAACCATTACTGACAAATGTATATCGAGAAAATTGTTTGTAATAATTATGATCGTTTTATTTCATCATAGTAAAATTTTATAAAGATATTTTACAAAACGAAAAATAAGCAAAAAAAATCTGACCAGTATTAACTAATGTTATGATTATTGTTGTCTGGGTTGCAATTTCGGATAAGAATTTAATAAATGTAACATATGAATTTGTTGTAATACTTTATTAGGTGATGTTGTTGTTCGAGAATTAGATGATGTACCTTCGACAACAACATAAACAGTTGATGAAGAAAGATCATCATTTGAACTTATTGTTGGAGTCGCTGTTGTTGTTGTTGTTGTTGTTGTTGTTGTTGTTGATGATGATGAAACAAGAGAATTGTTTGTACGTTTTGATAATTGTCTCGATCGTTTATAAGACTAAAAGAAAATTATTTTTATTTGAAAAAAAAAATAAATAAATAAATAAAATTTTATCTTACAAGTCGAAACCAAGGAGGAAAAACAACATTAACTTTTTCAATAAGACCATTCGGATAAATTTGTTTTATATCAAATCCATTTGGAACATGATACCAAGGATTTAAGGAAATATCAGGAACAGAACCATAAGTAGAAAAAGCTTTAACTGGATTTTGTTTTCCACGTCGTACTCGAGCATATCGAAGACTATTAAGACGATCATTAATAGTCTTTTCATTATGCCCAATAATTAACATTTTTGCATCATTTTGTTCGAGACCAAGTGCCATTAAACTAAATTTTCGAATAAAATTTTCTTTTTTTTTTTGAAAAAAAAATCCAATGAAATGAAACAAACCAATCTTCACCGGATACGAAATTTCTGGATGTTTGATCATTAAATAATGTTTGAATATTTGAATTTGTTGAAGATAATAAACAAGTTGGTAATAATGAATCATGTACAAAAGCTGAACTTTTACAAAATGTATCCATTAAATAAAATGATAGATGATTACCTAAAGAAAATTTGTTTAAAAAAATAAAATGTTTATTTTCAGTAATCGAAATTCAAAAAAAAAACACAATACCAAAAGCTTTTCTTCGAGTAGGTGGTGGTGAAGTTTCAATTAAATGTTGAGCTTCAGTTAATAAAGGTATATCTAAGATTGAATTCGATTGTTTATCACGAAAATAAGTAAGATCTTTCTACAAAATAAAAAGAAAAATCCATTTTCCTTTTCTTTTCTTTTGATAGAAAAGAATTTTACAAAAAGTTGTTGGGGAGATTGATCATCTGATAATAATGAATTTGTTTCACGATTTAATAAAATATATTGAGTTAATAATTGAACATACTATGAATAAAAATAAGAGTTAAAATAAAATGATAAAAATAAAATTTTACAGCTGTTAATTGATATTGAAGAATATTACGTTGTTTAGATGTTATTTGAAATTCAAATGTTTTGGTTATTGTAGAACACGTTGTACTCGATGAAACTGATTCAGGATTAACAAATTCATCACTATGAAAATATGTAAGCGTTTTTCTTTTATTGTTTACAAGTTGGATTACAAATTCAAAAAATTGAAGATAGAAATGATAACAAACATAACTTCAAATATGATATCAGTGCTGACAATCGTGAAAAAATTCAAATCAATTTGATCTCTGATTACTTGCATATGTTTTCGTACTATTTTTGTTTTTTGTTAAACACGATCTAAAAGGAATGTTGTAGTGTTAGGATACAAATTTCGATTCTTTCCTCCCGCAAAATTGTGACAGACTTTTTAGTATTGCCACTCCCTCTTCATGTACCATAATGAATGTGCAGTTTCAGTTTACTGACTACTGACGTCACCAACTTAGTGGAGTTAGTACACACTGGAACATTGGAACACCTCGCTACAAAAAGGGTATGTTCCGATAGAGTTCGTGTCTCGATTCAGTGGGCCTATGTCGGTGACTTATTGTTCAATATTTCAGTCTTTATACCAATAGTACGCATCCTTAACCAAATTTAGGTTGAATTACTTTGAAGAAACTGATAAATTCAGTCCCTAGATCTTTGTTTCGCCAAGTTACTATTGAAGAATTAGTGTTATCAATGTGACACAATATAAGTCCTGCAAGTTCAAAAAAGTATTTTTGAAAAATGAATAATACTTTTTGCAGAGCACTGTTCAGACGAAAAAATTTCCGTGGAAGATTTTTTTAAAATTAAGTTTATTAGCTGTGAGAGGCGTGATAGAATACGAATGTATTGAAACGAAAATTCTTCTTGTGACTGTATGAGAAGTTCGAAAATCAATTCTAAATGATGCAAATCGTTCTTGAGAATCTTGAGATGATAGAAAAACAAAAAATTCTCGTTCTAGGACATGAGCAGATCTTTGAAAAACTGATTGTGGTGAAGCAATTCTTTGGAATCGGAACCTTGATGTAAATTTCACCATAGATATAGTCGATTGCATAGAGTTTACCCTCAAATTCTTGAATTTTTCCATCATAAAATTAGAGAGCTATTTTCTAATTAAGTTTAAGCTGAACGAGCTAATTCTTTTACATCTGTTGGAAAGAAAAGAACTTCTTAAAAAGATAATCCTTATAATGAATCAAAAGTTAAATCGAAGATGCTTATGTTGTGCATTGTCTGATTTTGCCTCTGTTTTTCGTTCACTGTAACACATTACGATTGACCTCTTTTATCATCGGCAAAGTATTAACAGTAGGTACTAACTCACAAGCCGAAACATAGGTTAGTAAATTTGCTCATTAATAATTCTATTGTGTTTCCTACTTTAAATCTCACAGATATTGTATTAACAACTTTTTTTTAATACCTATTTTGTAATTCTTCATTATTTAATATCGAAGCATTATCTTCCAAAAGTAAAGCTAATTCACGTTCTTTAAAAAAAAGAAAAAATAAATAAATAAATAAGTAATAAATTTAAAATAAATAAAAATTTACTTGAAACATGTAATTCATCTTCTAGATCATCATCAATATCATTTTCAGTATCTGCAAGTCGAAATTCTGGATCATCATCATTATCATCGTCTTCTGTTGTTGTTGTTATTATAGATTTTTGTTGTTCATCTTGTTGTTGATCATTTCCTGTTTGAAGTGAAGCTAAAAATTCTGTCCATAATGATTCATATTGATCACTACGAAGAATTTCTTCGTCAGGAAAAGAACTTATATAAAACAAATGAATTTTTATTTTGAAAAAAAAAATATTCTAAAATTAATTTAGAACTTACGCATGATCATTTGGTGATGGTGTACTATCTTTTAATAATAAAGCTAATTCACGCTCTAAGAAAAAAATTAATATAAATTTTTGAATTTTTGATTATCTTCTCAAAAAGATTATCTTAATTGAACATACTTGATACACGTAGTTTTCGTTCATCAGTATTTTCAATATTATTTTCATCATCAGGTCCAATAAATTCTTCATCATCATCATCTTCACTAAATAATGAATCAAATGTAACATTTGATTGTGTTGTATTTTGTTGTACATTTGAATTATTATCAACTGTATTAAGTGATTGAAGAAATTCAAGCCAAAGTGGATCATATTCATCAACCATTGTTGTTGATAATAGGTTTTGTTGCTGATCTGATGAAAATAGATTCGAAGAATTTATTTGAGATGATGTATCAAAATAATTCGATGAAGAAAGAAGAGATTCATCTGGTCTTGTTATTGACATTGCCTATGAAATGAATAGAAAATAGTAATAAACAGTATCTATATAATATTTACATTATTAACCGAATATGATTCATCTTGAATTATTCGTGTTCGAAGATAATCGACTACTGTTGATTCATTTAAAAGATCCTAAAATAGATATTCATTGGATATTTTATTTTCATTAGATATAGACTCGATGGTATTCTACTTTATCTATAAGTATTTACTTGATTATTTTTTCAAGCATGATAAATAACTTTTGTTCAGGAGCAATCATCTACAACTTTTATATACTATTGAGTATTTTCTTACCATGAAAAAGGCAACTTCATTTTTATAATCTCTTTTCACTCGAATTGAAGATCGATAACTGTTGTCGAATGACTTATTGCTTTAGATCAAAACTCCTCTAAGCTTGTCATATATAAATGAATCGCTCTTGCTATATAATCATTGTAAATCATTCATGACTTTATTTTTCTTACATTGGGATAGCAGAGTTATGCTTAAAAAATAAACACATATTTATCGAACCTACCGAGATAATACGTTTGACAGTATCACTCGGTACACGATGTCTTTTTGCCACTTGTTCAATTTGTTCATCAATTGGTGCTGTTAAATTATCATTTGGTGATCTAGATCGTCTTCTTGTTGTTGAATATTCAGATAGATCATCAGAACCTGATAGTAATCTTAATAATTGAAAAATTGTTGCAAAGAAAAAAAGAAACAAACAATCAAATAATTCTAATCATACCGTTTTGGTGTATTCATTATATCTTAATCTACGACAAAATTTAAATGCATCATAAAATTTTCTTTTTCTTTTTTTATCATAACAAATACATCATACAACATTTTTAACACATCAAAAAAGAAAAAAGAAGAAAATAAAAATAATAATACATGTTTTTGTTTTTCTTTCCAAGCAAAAAATCAAATTCCAGAATGTTTCATCGGAAAAAAAGAATGCCATCAAATTTGAATATCTTCAATCATTCTACTATATATACATACAATCAACAACAAAAAAAAAATGAAAAAGAAAAAGAAATGTCTTCATTCCGAATGATTGAATTTATAATGAACCACCAACCTAAAACAAACAAAGAAAAATAAATAAATATACAATAAATTATTGAATTAAATATTAACATACTTGTTCTTGATACACATCAATTGTATCATTATCTTCCATTTCTAAAGCTTTTGGTGTTTCATCATCATTTATACGTTTACCATCAAAGAGAAATCTAAAAATAAAATTTCATAATTTAAAATATTCGATAAATAAATCGAACACTACCGCAAACTATTAACAGCGACTCCTAAATTAATCAAAAAATAATTAAATTAAAATATTAAATTGATTTCTTACCTTGACGTTCAGCATAAGATTTTTTTAATTTACCCATTGATGTTGTCATTTTAACTTTAAAATGAACTTCACCTTACAAAAAAACAAATAAGATTTCAAAAACAAATATGAACAATAAAATAAAAAACTAACTATTATCTTGACCAACAACTCTTAGTTTGATATATTCATCATTTTTACTTGCATTATTATTAGTTGCACCATCAGTCGATGACATCTTTTTTTGATTTTCTAAAATAAATTTTTTGTTGTTGTCGATTAATAACTCTTATGAGTTCCGTAGATTTGAAAGTTATGTTGGTAATTTAAAGTTATTCAGAAGAAAGAAAATCGAATAATCTAGAAAATGATAATGATTGGTCATTATAAATAGAAAATGACACATTAATGCATTAATCAATGCAAATAGTACTACAAACAACGGGAAATATGATGAAAGATGACGCTCAAATCGTTAAATAAGAATGTACCTCCTTTAGTAAATAATTAGGGAGTACATGATCTGGTCTTATAAAGCGTGGTAAGGAATGCAAATCTAGGTCGAATACACTTAGCGAAGCGACATCTAGATTTGATAGATACGTCAGATAAAGAAATTATGAGGAAAGTGTATGAAATCAGACGATATATTTACCAACATATTTTATTTTTAATAAAGATGAGTTTGATACAAACGATGACGATACATTACACTGTTGTTTTAACAAGAGTACAACAGATTTTGCTTGAGATCCATGCACACGTGAGATGTCGCTCAACAATCCAATCTGTAATTATAGTTGAATAGAAGAATTTCATATCATAAATAATCTATATCAATCATGTATGTCACATATTGTTAATATTAGATTTTTATAATGATTTTCATCCTAAACGCATTAATAGATATTCAGTGCGAGATAAATTTGATGATTCATGCATGTTTAATCAATGACTAAATCTATGAAACTAATGACATAGCCAGAAAAAAAAAGTTATAGAGCAAAGAGCGAAGCTGCAGTGATAATGCTTTTAGAGGAGACTCGACCCCATTTTGAAGCGAAACTCAACCGATGACAAGGGCGAGAGGACTGAACCTCCTATCTGTTCTTGTCCGGTTACGCCATCATGTGAAATCTTAACTACAGATGTATAATTGATTTATTGACTTTGTTAAAAAGAAAAGTAATAGGAACTCTCTTAATGTCCTTTTTCAGTTCGTATCAATCAAAATTAAAGAATAATCTTATTTCTATATACAAACTACATTGTTGAAGCATTGGTTTTTTTTGATCCTACAAAAACTATCATAGTGCTGAGAAAGCAAATAACTACTATAAGAGAAAGGAAGTTATTACAATCCACATACAATGAAATAACAAGTTTGTGATAATAACTTCAATCTATACAGAATTTGCTTAATCTGTTGCGATAAATTGATGACAAGAATAAATTGAATTTGCTGATAAAAAAAAAGTCAATTTAATGTAGTTTGTATCTTGTCTATATTGATAAATGATCTTTGACTTTTATTGAATGTATTTGAAAATAATTGTTGATCACATTTTTTATTTTTATTGAATCATAGCATAGAAATTTGTATTAATCACTTTTAGTCAGCTTGAGAAAGATTAAAAAAAGAGATCTATTGATTAACCGACCTTATGTATCACAGTTTGCTAATCGCTATTAAAATGTTAATGAAAATCTGTACGAATAATTTGAGTCAAATCAAATCATTATGTTACATTATTCATCTTTTGCAAGAGTACTGAACATTTCTCTAGTCTCATTAAATGATTTCACAATTATATGTTCACTTCGTTACTTATAAGTTATTATATAAGACAAGATAGGTACATTATAATTTAGAGACAAAGGTAAATTATTGTTTTATAAACATTATCAGTCGTGTTTTTTTTCAAGTATATGACTTTAAAATACTTCATGTAAATTCAAAAGATTAATTAGTAGATCAAGCATCTTTCTAGAGAAATTAGTTAAATAATCTGTATGTCATGTTTAAAAAATAAGATCTACAGATGAAGTGCAATTAAAAATGATATCTTATCTTACCATCGTATGTAATTATTGCTATTAAGACAGAATTTTTTATTTTTTTTTTATAGGAAAGAGAATTATTTTTCATTAATAAGTAGAAAATGTGATATTTTACCTGTGAAAAATATAATGAAACAGTTGGAATATGTATTATATTATAAATTTTATCAAAAAAAATCCATTTATCTGATTAACAGAACAAGAAAAGTTCTATATTTTCCTATATTAATCAAGTCCCTCAGCGCACTCAGAAATTCCATTTTTTTTTTGTTCAGTCTAGCAGTTTTCAAGCGTAATACATGGTTAAGTAGTTCAAAGTGGTTACTTCCGAATAGATAGTCATTTCCTAATCTTAAAATGTTTTCTGAAACTTTTACAAGATTTTTCATGAAAAATGAATAATTTCAAAGTATTTTCTGGAAGCATCAGTCGTCAAAATCTTTTTGATTACAGTATATAATTTTATGATGGAAGGAAAAGTTGATTTTCAACATCAAAATTCATTTCACAGTTTTTTTTTCCTTACTGTTCTTATTCTAAACTCATTTAACTGTCACATATTTATTCTGCACTATTTTTTTATTAATTTGATAAGTTTCTTAGAAATCTTATCAAGTATTTTTCTACAACCATTACAAGTTATTTTTTCTTCGTTTTTTATTCAATCTAGTTTTTAGTTGTTTGAAGCTTGACAATTGTTCTTCTTATACTTTTTTTTTTCCTTTTATATTCTTCATATACTTTTAGTGAGCTACACACGTCAGCAACTATAGTTTCATGTTTTCGAGATAAAACTCGATTATTAAATTATTCATCAATCGTTCAAAATACAATCTTTAATTTGTTTTCTGTTCTGCACGCAATGTTTTTATATATTTTATCAATTTTAAACCGGTTATTGAGTGCATAGTTTGGTTGAACATGTAACCACGAGATCGTAATGAGCATTGAATAGACGAATAATATAAATAATTAATAGTTTCTACGACACTTTTTTTTAATGTATAATATCTTCAATACGTTATTTAAAAAAATCATATCGATCTATTGTCATGAATTTATTCTCACATTCTCATGTTATTATTACACGAGAAGATATCATTCGTTAATATTTTATTTAAAAGATTGGCACAAATACTCAAGTCTTATATAAAAACATTCGATTAGGGTTTAATGTTTATCTGCATATAGACTAATTTTGTTGCGTCTCAAAACTTATAAAATACTCTGTATAGTTGCTAAAAGTTTCAATCAGATATTTTGTTCTGGCTTAAAAATAGATTTTTCAAATGATAGAGAGAGAGAGAGAGGAAGGAATGTTAATTATATTTAATCAAACTTTCATGCATTGCTTCTAATATTATTTGTTTTATTGAACAGGTTTTTTTTTTCTATTCACTTGACAATAAACAGAAAGTAGATTAATGTTCATTCGTATTACAATTTAGTCTATTTATAAAAATGTCTTATTTTAGTTTAATTTATTTTCAAAAATATTCAGGAAATTATATCAGGATTTTTACACTCTGTTTAGTTTTCAATTTTTCATATCCTTTTTTCGTCATTAAATCTAAATTAGTTGTACCAAATATTTGCTTATTTTTTCTTTTTTATACTGTTACTACTAACATCCTATATTCACTATTCAGAAAATGTGAATTACATAAATATTATGAATATAATCAATTATATGTACTGATATATGATAAAATATAAAAAAAAGATAATAGTATTTTGATATATTAATTTTAGTACTAGCATAAATGTTTTCGTGAGTTTAATTTTTTATTTATGAGAATCATATTTTTGAATCAACGTATAAATTTGTTTATTATCTAGCCTATCTGCTTTTAGTAAAATTGTTTTTCTCTTTTTGTAGAAGCAAAAACATCGGCCTGCATAGTCAACGTAAAATAAACGAGTCAGTAAAGAATGCTTTGAATGCTCGTCAATTGAATGTCAAAATGACGTCTTTACTCTTTTTTATTATTGCTTTTGTGTTTCCTCTTGTCATCTTTTTTTGTTACATCCAATTATCGCCTGAACACCCACGATGTTAGTATATAAAGAAAAGAAAAAAAAAGATCTTATTATTTCTTTAGAATCATAAGCTCGACAACACACACACACACTTTATTCTATTGAGATTAAATAATGTATTTCATTCCTTTATGTCTTTTTGCTATTATTTGTGGCCATTCATTGGTCATTTCAGCTCCAATTAACCAAAGTAATACTAACGAAATTATTTTATTAATAGACAAAAATGTTAATATTTATCTTTTCTAGATTCTCAAGAAACAAAACATCAAGCAGCAACAGCTATTGCAAGTCATCTTTTAAAAGAATTAGCTAATGAACAACTTGCAAGTCAATATTCAAATGGAGATGTACAACAAATTGAATCAGATGATAATGAAGACGTTATTGGATATATACCAACCATTGATGATTTATATCTAATTGATGATAATATAAACGATGAAGAACTTTTATCAGAAATGAATGATACTGATGATGATCTTCCAATAGATGAGCAAGAATTAATGAATTATTTAGAAAAACAACATCAATGTATGTTTTTATAATAAGTTTTTTTTTAAATTATTTTCTAATCTTCTTATTTTAGTTGATGAAGATTTATCACCAATGATAAACACACCAATAATCGATGATAGTATAATGAAAGCAGAAGATCATTAATAATGATATTTTATTTTTATTGTAAAATAAAATTAAAAAAAACCAACATTCTACAAGAATGTAAAACCAAGCATGAGTGATTATTTTTTCAAAGTACACGTATAAATATATTTTCCACTTAATTATTATACATATCTATTTATGTTGTATTTGTGCGTAAATATATTTGTGTAAAACAATTATTAACAAGCAAAAAAAAATCAATTTTTTATTTAAATTTGTTTTGTTTTTTTAAAATTTATTCTCCATCACGACTACTTCGATAAACACGAAGAATATCTTCAACTGGAGCACGACATATAGGACATTTAACAGCATGTGTTGTTCTACCTTGTTGAAGTTGTAATCCACACACATAACAAACACAAAGATGACCACAACGATAAAGAACTGTATCAGCAATAGCATTTAAACAAACAGTACAATGACCAGATTGTATTGGTTGAGTTGTTGAATTCATTGTTGTTGTAGAATTATTAGCTAAAGCACTTGCTACATCTTGACGTAATGATCTTTGCATATCCATTTGCATTGTAAACACAAGTTGAAGCATCTGTTGCATTGTATCAAGACGTGCTGATAATGCATCAATATTCGAAGCAGACTATTTGATATATTAATAAGAATTTTTTAAAAAAAAGAATTTTATATTTGAAGAAAATACTTACGGCATGAACATTGACTCGTGGCAGTTGAGTAGGAACTGGTGGTATTATAGCCGTAGGTGCTGCTTGTTGTTGTTGTTCAGCAGGTGCTCCGTGTTCCAAACGATTCTATATGTATATAGAAAATACATTCTAATTTTGATTATTAAAGAGATATAAATATCTTACTAAAACATTTTGTTCGAGGTGTCTACGAAAATCACTTTCTAAAGCACTTGTTACTAATTGTCGATGGACAAGATCACTAATTTCTAAAACAATTCTTTCACGTTGTAATTGTGTTATTGCGTCCCATGCTTCGAATTCACGTTGTTGTCTATTAAAATTAATTTATTTAATATATTAATAGATTATTTGAAATAGAAATACCTTTCAACGTTGGAAGGTGTACGTGATGATTGCTGTTCGATAGGAATTTGAGGTACTGTTGGAATGATCTGTGGACGTTGTTGTTCGACATTAACTGAAGCTAAAACTTGTGGTACACTTGATGTTCGTGGAGTTTGTTGTACTGGTACTACTGGTCGAGTTCCAATTGTATTACGAATAGTATTTTCTAGATCTTGTCGAAAAGCAGCACTACCTAATGCTGCTGATACACATCGACGATTGGTTAATGCATTAATATCAGCTATATGAGCACTAGGTGGTGCTGGTCGTGTCGATGGAACTCTTGTTTCTTGTTGATGTTCATGAATATTATTAAGAAATGTTTCAATTCTTTCTCGATTATGTTGTCCTGTTACAGGTCGTTCACCCAAACGTAAACGACGTAATTCAAACATGACTTCCATACGTTGTCGTTCAATAAATCTTGTAAATGCATCAGCTTCAATTTCAAGTGCCGAACAAGCTACATCTTCTTCACTTCTCGAACTTGAACTACATTCAGATTCATAACCATTTTCATCAATAGTTGTTGTCATAGGTTCATCTGTATAGTTCAATATATAGAACATCATCAAAACATGATTTTCAATTCGCTACCTTTATTAGTGACTATTGCTTCTTCTGTATCTTCTTCACCAGTTGCCATATTCAAATCTGTCGAAGTATTATATTCGTCCGTCATTTATTTACGATTTTTTTTTTGTAATGAAAAAACTAATACTATTATTTCTTTTTTTGTACACACACAGACTGCTAAAGAATAACGGGAGAGTAGTTATTTATTTGTTAGGTATTGCACAACTCTTAGCTCATAACCTAGATGAATCATTCATCACATTTGCTTGTTATTTATCTCTTGTTGTTTTACTACACATGAAAAGACGTCAATATGTGAATATGATTCACATGCTGACTTTTAGACCATAAAAGGAGAAAAAATCAAAAACACACTATGTCATAATTTTTATGTATATTTGACATATGACTCACAACAGAAAGGTGTTTTAAAAAAATGATGATTCAGTATATACGTATGTAGACTATATAATTAAAAATAAGTTAAAATGACTTTTTCATAAATATTCTTAAATAAATCATGGTTATCAAGGAAGAATTTTTTTGATTTAACATTAATTCAATATGAAGATTTATTTTCATCAACATAATAAACGTTTTACTAAATTTATATGACGTAAATTCTTTTAAAAAAACTATTGTATCATAGATCAGTTATAATTTAAAATAAAACTCAATGAAATATTATCTATTTTTTATTATCAAAGAAAGATATCCATGAGAAGATAGTGATGAATTTATTTGAGTCATTATTTTGATATTTAATATCACGAAAACAACAACTTCTGTCATTTGCACTATGAACTACGCAGATAGATTTAAAAACGCAGTAGATCAGAATTGTGACTCGTAATGATAAACAGTCGCCATAAATTTTTTCTAGTTTTTACACGTTTGTTTTTTTGAAAAAATGGATTATAGAAGTGTTTTTTTTTTCTAACTATTTCTATGAGGATAATAAAGTAAATCTATTGTGAGAAGTAGAGTACATGTACAGTTGATTCATAATTTCTATATGTTTGATGATCATTTAATTAGTATACAAAGTTAATATAGCATTTGGATGGTGAAGAAAAAGCTTTCAGCGCAATCCCGACGGGATTAAAATATTAAACACGATGAAACTACTTTAATCATTGTGGAAAATCTCATCACTTATACGACAGATTGTGACGAAACTAAAAACTAGCATGTCGGAAAACTTGCTAAGCTGTTACAGACTGTGACTGGCGTATCGATATTTCTATCATAGTCTGTCAGCAGGCTAAAAGAGAACATCGGCATATTTGTAGCAACCTTTGGGGCAAGCTGGAGAGAAATGAGTTCAATTTTCTTGTCACATACTTCAACACTCATATATTTCACAGGAGCATAATAATAGTGAAACAGGAGTCTTATATTCTTGCTATAGTGATTCAGAGGTAGGTATGACTAATTGAGAGGTTGATTTGGTTATTATAGGATGAGAAAAGTAAAAAATGACTCATGCTAGTCTGATTGGTGTCAGTAACAGCAAGGAAAAATATTTACTGATTGCAACTCTGAAGTTGATATTAATAAAGAAAAGATTACACTTATGGACAAAATATTCTCAAAGAATACTATAGTAAAGACTTGATAAAAGAAATAAACAAAGAAAAATATTAATTCGTCGGATACATAATTATATTTCTACAAAATATATCAATCACACAAATAAACGTCTATAAAGAAAAAGTATTCATTAATTAAACAGAAATTCATCGAATATTTCAATAATTTTTAAAATACCTATATTGATAAAGACTATTCCATTTATTTAACAAAAAATATATATATTTTCTTTTTCTTATTTATATTCGCTATTTGTTTATAATGATTTTTGATATTTTTTTAATTACCAGTAAAAATCTAAAATTTTTAAAGATGACCAAGAATTTAATATTTATTATTGTTAAACAAAAAAAAGAATAAGCTTGTTTGACAAATCTATTTCATAACAAACCATAAAAAGAAATTAAATTTATTATAGAAAAATTTTCAATCATTAATCGATATTAAATTATGATAGAAATCAAATATAGCTTATGCAACTCGACCAAAAAGACGCACTCGCGAAAGACCACCATCAGGAATAATATTAACTCGTACATGAGTAATTGGACCAAGATCATTGAATTGATCTTTATCAAATGTATGAAGAGCATCCATTGTTAATTTCTTTTCAGGCAATAATGTTTCCCAAAATAATGATTGATTAACTAATGATTTACTATTATCTAGGGTGGCATCAGCTGCTTGAATTATACATCGATCAGGATAATTACCTTTATAATGAGCCGTATCAAGAACAATACGAGATATTCGTCCACGTTTACCTAAAGCAAGTACACACCATTCATTACCGGGTATACGTCGTCGTCGAGTTTCCCATCCATCACCCATGTTAATACCTCGACCAGGACGTAATAATGCCCATGGATTACCATAATGTTCATCACTTGCTGCTACAGCACGGCCACCATTCTCAACAGCTACTAAATCAACTTCTTCGTTAAATTTATCTTCAGATGGTTGAACAACACCATAAACACGAAGTCGAGCAATACCTCCATCAGGATAAATATTCAAACGAACATGAGTCCACTGACCATGAGCAGTAACTGCATGATAATGATGAGCACTTGGACCTAATGTAACTGCATGTAAAACTTCTTGCCAATGATCTGGTTTTTCTCCTTTATTAACACAGCATGCATCAAGAGAAGCAGCTACTGGATAATTTCCTGTGAAATGACTTGTATCAATATCAACACCAACAATTTGTCCTGGTAAACCTAATTGTACAATGCACCAATCATAACCAGCAACACGTTTTCGACGTGTTTCCCATCCTTCCATATATTGACCATGATCGTCATATCGTCCAGGATGAAAAACAGCTGCTGCTGAATTAAGCATACGAGATGCTGGTGCAAAAAATTCATCAGAATTAGATAATACTTGAGCACCAAGACGTTCATCAGCAAGATTTACATAAGCTGATGCAAGTGTCTGATCAAATGATTGTGATGTAGTAGACATAATAATATTTTCACGAATAGAAATAGGCTAAAATTTATCTAAAGTAAATTGTATATGATATCATATAGATTGTAAAGCTAAATCATTGATGTGTCAACATTTCTGTAGAAAAAAAAAATTAAGTTGATTATATAAAGAAAAATCAAAGAAGAATATAATTATACGAAGAGAAGACTGATAAATCTAATAATAGAAAATGAAACAAAAATATTCTATAATAGAATCATAGGTATTATAAGTCTATAAAATCGTTCATTCTATTCAATCAAAAAAAAAAAAACTAAAGAAATTCATAACTTCGATCAATATCTATTCGAAACAACAATAGGTATTTCAATATTAAATGATTATTTCTTTGTGAAATAATTTATTTTTCTCATTGAATAGTAAACAGAAGCAGCGATCCTAGAAAATTGTAGAAACTATACAGTCGTTTTGGCTTGATCTCTAACTCTGGTTTTTTTACGTACATGTGCATGCATATTTAGTATAACTATTATTTGTGTCTTAGTAGTTAAGTATATATTCGAAAAATCAAATGATATAACTGATGAGAATATTAGATAAGAAATCTGTATTCGATAAAAAAAATCTTCGTACTAGTATAAATATAAAATAGAAGAAATACAGAGTCTGAATAATAAACTACGCAACTTATTTATTAAAGCAAAACTTTTAAAATATATGACTTAAAATAAAATCTATTTCATCTATTATTAATATAATAATGTTTTAGAATGTGTAAAAATTTTCTAAAACAAAAAAAAAATCAAATCAATCATTTTCTTACTCTTATTATATTATATTTCTTCATTTTTCTGTGAACAAGTTTAATGGCTCTAATTTTTTTTGTTGGTTTCTTTTGTATGCCTATGCTTATCTATCTGCTGATAAAGTATTCATAGACCCATATTTTACATATGAAGCGTTATCTATCTTTTGATTAAAAGCAAGTAAAACAAAGCTATGACTATTTTTATAAGACAAAAAGTAAAAAAAAATCGAATCGAGCAAATTTCATATCGAATGAAATGGTTTTTAATGAATTGAAAATGAGTTTCAATAGATTTTAAGTCAAATATTAGATTTTAGAATTTTAAAAAGTTGTCATTGAAATCACTTTTTTTTCTATATAATGTTCAACGTCATTCGCATACTGATTAACCTCCTATAGTATCATAACATTTGAAAATACTCTATCAAAATACATTCACATTCTTAATGCGTAAATACACATGTCCTTGCAGCCGTATTGTTGTGCACGTCCTTCTTTTCTTCTTTCTTTCTTTGCTGTAAAATGATCTATTTTATCGTCTTGTACATATCTAGGCCATTTCTTTTTTTTCGTTCGTGAAAATCAGTGAAATTTTCGCATTTTTCCTTACTTTAGTTTTTCTTTACTAATTGAGCACAATGGCAACAGAAAATAGACGATGTCACCATTTTTGTTTTATATCTACCTACTTTCAAACAGAAGAGTATACCAAGCTACCCTTCTTTTGCTCTTTTTCTTTTCTCTCACTATCTGTGCTTTTTGTGTTTCTTTTTTTTTCATTTCTTTTTTCGTTTGCCTGGGCATACATACTGGGATGCTGTATGAAAAGGATATTTTTTCCTAAATATATCAGTTAGATTCATTCGGAAATAACTCTTGATTGTTTTAGCTGCAAAGAGGAATCTCTCTAACACATCAAGATACTAAAACGAGTAAATGTTTCATAAGCTGTAATGAAATCTTATCTGAACATTTGGTTGAGATTAGAAACAATATCGAACTGTATTTCATTGATTTGAATTAGATCAAATGCCATCTATTCAGAAGCAAAAGCTTTTTATTTTCATCTGAATGGTATTCAAAGGCAAAATAAATATATAAACTCTGATAATACAAATATGACTAACCAACACTGTAAAAAAAATCAAACCAGGACACATGGAGTAAACATAAAGAGAAGACAGCTCATGTGTTTTTATCTACCATGGTTTGACCATAGATACTAATGAAAGGAATGTCTAGTTTCTGTCTTTTCTAGACACTTCAGCTGATTAATGACCTACTAATTCTAGAAATAAATACACTTCTATATAAACATTAAGTGTTAGGGAATATATTTTCAATATTTTTGTTTTTCAAAATTTGACATAATATTTGAAAAAGTTTTAGAAGATTTATTTGATTATTTCCCCTCAAAACTTTGGATGAAATTTGATATATTCATTATAGAACTATTAGATCAAAAGTCAGTTGACGTGTCTGAGAGAACTAAAACTGAATAAGTTCCAAGAAGAAATTTACAGAAAATCTGGAAGAAGTGACATGTTTTTGAAAGTTGATAATAAAAATCAGATAAACATTTAATGTCTATTTGATTCTCTGTCGTATATCGGGTTTGTTTGTAAACTTTCTGACGAATGTAAATAGTTTGGAATTAACAAAATGTCTTTTGAATTTTTTTTCTGTGTAATAAGGAATACTGTACGTTTATTTTCTATCGAATTCCTCATGATCACTGATTAATTTATTATTTTCTCTACTTCATTGTATTTTATTGTCCTTAATTCATGTTTTATTGTACTTTTCCTCTCTAAGATATACGAAAGGAATCTTCATTACCCGAGGAGATAGTTAAATATTTTCTATATTGTTGTATAATGAAAATACAACTTCATTTCTTTTTGAAATAAGAAAAAAAAAGAATAAAGAAAATCGTATTTTCATTATATAGTAAAACCTCTCTATTGTGAATACCATCCGAATCGCTCAAAAGTATTCACTACACGGAGGTGTTCACTTTAGAGAGTTGATATAAATTTTACTGAAAAACAAAGAAAATGCCCGAGAAATCTGTTTCTACATTATTCTTAGATAAAAGCTTGCTTGTTTATTTATTTGCGCATCTACTTTCATCGAAATGATCTGAATTAAAAGATATATCAATTACAATATAAAACTTAGGTTTTTTTTCAAAAAGTCCTCTAATATTGTTTGTCTTTTTGCTTTTGAGTCAATATAAATATCAGTTAATCTAACTTCAATTTACAATTATCTTTATCGTCATTACCATTATCATCATCTAGCTGGATGATATCACGAGCCATCAGATTTTCACAATTATCAAACAATTCATTAAATGTAGGTACATCTTTGTCTATATCAATAAAATCACTTGCACTCATTTTTTGACCACCCATTGTGACATATTGTAACAAATGTTCCAACTTTTTTGATTCTACAGATCGTTCGTCATCTGTTACTGATGTTGTTAGATCATTTGAAGAGGGTGATATTGTTGAATCATTGGAAGTTGGTGATGTTATATTATCATCTGATTTGTCTTTAAAACCAGCAACAGGAAATGTACTACGTATTATTGTGCCTGTAACAGTTTTCCATCCTGTACTGATCCAATGAATAGCATCTAAATATGTCATTTTAATATCATCTAGTGTTTGACATGTTACACAGGACGCTATTATATGCTTTACTAAATGTTTTCTGTAATGAGCTTTAAACGTCTAAATAATATCTTGATCTAATGGTTGGAGTTTTGCGGTGGTGTTTGATGGAAAATATCGCAATTTTACATTTGAAAAAGCATTATAAACAGGATGACATGGAGCATTGTCAATGGATAAAATAATTTTTCTCTTTTGTTTTTTCATTAGTACATTTAAATTTGATAGCTATTCGGTAAACAATGGGACATTCATCCTTGCTGACTTGTTCGCCTACCAATCTATCAGAAGTTTGTTAACATTTAAGTTTTTAAAGCAACATGATCTTAAATTTCTACCTATGAGGAAGAATAACAGTAAAGTTATTAAATATTTAAATATCCAATAATATATAGAAATATCTAAAGAATAATTCTTATTGATAACTCAAGGCTTCAGTTTCTTCTCATCAGTTGCATTAACACCAAACAAAATAGTAAAACAATCTTTGAATTTTTTATCACTTTTACGATCTTCTTTACTTAATGTTAATAATTTATTAGGCATAGCTTTATAAAATAGACCAGTTTCACCACAATTGAATATATTTTTGCATCATATCTATCGATTATTTTTGGTACTCGTTGAATCCAATCATCAACAATGAGAACATCAACAGATGAACTTTCACCACTAATAACATGATGTGAAGTGTTATGTCTTCTCCTAGATTTTTCTAGTCATCCGTCAGATACTTTAAATGAACCAAATCTATCACCTAATGATTCAGCTATTTCACGTGCCTTCTCCTGCAATATCGGACTAGAAATAGCTATTTTTTTTGCACGTTGCTGTGCAAACCACTCATTAACTTGTTCATCTAGTTTTTGTGCATTGACATCTTTTAATCTTCGTTTAACATTTTGAGTTTGATTTATTTCATAACCATTTAAATATTCTATTTTATGTTTTAAAATATTTGATACAGAATCAAGTGAGATGTTATATTTTTTAGCTAATCTACGATGTGATAAAGCATTACCATCTTTATTATCAAAAATTAATTGTATTTTTTCATGTAAAGTGAGCTCATGTCGAGATGTCATTCTTCACTTCACATGCACAACAGTGAAATTATTCAAAAAACGCACTTAGTCAAAGTGCAAAAGAACTAGATCAAGGAAAGAAAGAGGTCAAAAGAACATATTAACATTAGGAAGGTCATAATAGCATAAAGGATCGCAAAATGGTGCTCACATTTAGAGAGAGACATTTTCAGCAAAAACCGCTCCATCGGATCGAAGAACGTTCATAATTTGGAGATGTTCACTTTAGATAGGTGTTCATTGATGAAGGTTTTACTGTAATTAATAAACTTGTTGTGGAGGAACCATAACAAGACCGTACGATATGAAGATCCAATAAAATATAAATATAACTTCTAGAAGGTTACCAAGTTGTTCCGATGAAAAAAAGGCTGATTCTTTATGACTGAAAAACACAATTATCAAGGTCACTCAAAATAGTCACACAAGATTCAAATTTTTAAAACTGTATTTATCATCATCATAAATATTGATTACGTATATGGTACTTATTACAAATAAAATTTTGTATCTAGCAATAAATACAACAACATTGTTTTAAATAGTTTGATACACTATCTAGAATCAATAATAAAATTTTTTATTGATATCTATAACTATATTTAAGGTCAACGTAATGTTTTTGATTATTCTCTAAAAACATTTGCTTGTCCTTCGGATATAAAGTAGGAAATTGTTATAAAATGAAAATATTGTTCAATATACAAAGCATCATGATAATTCTTTGAATGAATTTTCTCTCTTTTCTTATTTTATTGTAGATTATTAAATGACTGTTGATAAAAAAAAAGAGCTTATTAGTGCAGCCTCTTTGGAGCTGAAATATTAAACTTACATAGATTTTCAAAGCAAATCTATGTGAGTTTCACAAAAAACGAGTACAATCTATGTAGATGATGTCGACATATGTTTAACCATTGCTTCTGTTAATTTAAATTTTTGTATTTTGCCTGTTGGTGTTGTAAACGGAAGAAATGATTCAATAATTCTAATATGTTTTGGTACTTTAAAAAATGCTACTTTTGACGATAGAAATTGTCTCACTTCTTCGACATCATTGATTTTTGTTCCTGGTTTTAGTTTAATCCATGCACAGAGTACTTCACCATATCGTTTATCAGGCATACCAAATACTTGTGCTTCAGCTATATTTGGATGTTCTAAAAGAAAATTTTCTACTTCAATTGGATATACATTAATACCACCAACAATAACCATTTCTTTTTGACGTGATCGATAATAAACATAACCATGGTCATCCATAAAACCTAAATCACCTGTTCTTAACCATCCAGATGATGTTATAGTTTCACGTGTTTTTTCATCATCACCAAAATAACCTAAAGATTAAAATAAATATTAAAAAAAAATATCAAAGAAATTCTTTTGAAAGAAAATTTACCTTTCATAATATTAAAACCTCGAGCACAAATTTCACCTTCTTGACCAATTGGTAAAATACGTCCGTGAGAATCTGCTATTTTCATTTCAATTCGAGGTAATGCTTTTCCAACAGATGAATATCGTCGTTTTTTATCATCTTCAGCAAATACACTCATTGCCATTGAAGCTGAATTTTCTGTTTGACCATATCCTTGTGAAATTGTTTTTATTGGAATTTCACGTTCAAGTTGTTCAACTAGTGCAGGATTAACAGGAGCTGCACCAAGAATACCAAATAAAAGAGAACTCATATCAAATTCTTTTCGTTTTGGATGAGCAAGTATATCACGAAAAATAATTGGTGCACCAATTAATGCTGTACATTTTTCTTCATGAATAGCTCGCATTGTTTCAACAGTATCAGGTAAAATAGAAGGAAATGTTGTCAAATATTTTGGTGCATTGATATTTAATGTACCAGCTATTTCACCAAATATATGAAATGTTGGTATAGGACAACAAACATGACTCATTAATTCTGGATATAAATAACAAAGATGAAAATTATTATTTAACCTAATATATTATAGAAAGATATTATTTGAACAAAATCTTAAAAAAGAAACAAACTCACATATTATAATTTGTTAATGTAGCTGCTTTAGGTTGTCCTGTTGTACCTGATGTATAAAAAATAGCGAGTGGAGTATCACCATCCAATTGTGACTGCCGTGTACGTCGTTCTTCTTGTTTACTGTTGGCACCTTTACGTATTAGATCAGTATAACAATGCATACCTTGCGGTAGACTAACTGATTTACCATTATCACTAGGTGTTAATATAATATGTTTTAATGTTGGTAAAGCTTGAGCATTGATTTCACCTTTTGTTTGACTTAATTCAGGAATTAATCTATTTATTATTTTAATACAATCAATTATTTTAACATTAGGTCGCATAACTAAACCTTTACAACCAACTTTATTTAAACAATATGTTAATTCACGATCCATATAAGCTGGATTTATATTAACCTATAATAAAATTCTATTATATGATTTTATTACAACATATGTTCAATTACTTTAATCACGCCAACTTTTGATGCTGCATATGTAATTACACAATTTTCCGATGTATTTGGTAACCAAACAGCAAGTCGATCATTTTTTTCATAACCAAGTTCAATAAGACTTGTAGCTAAACTATCAACTTCATCAAGGAATGATTTATATGTATAACGTTTATTTCCTTCGCCTTTAAATACATAACATTGATGATCTGGATGTTCAAAAGCTAAATTATCTAAATGTTGACCAATTGTATGATAGAGTAATGGAACTTCAGATGCATGATAATAATAACTTTTTGTTAATTTTGTTGAAGGAATTGAAACTTTTGTTATTGTTAATGAACAACGAGACGAAAAGTTTATTATTGATGGATATAATAATCGATATGATGTCCATAGACGTGATGATTGTGATAACATTATTCTAGACTATGATTAATGAGAAAATTTTGTTTATTGATAGAAAATGTTATTAACAATGATAATAATGTGCATAATAAATGGATGAATGAAACAAAAAAAAAAAAATAATCGAATTTGTAATGTAATGACAGAGATAGATTATTTTCTTTTTTTCAATAAAAAAAACAACATTAGATGTGAACTTTGCATGATGTTTTTGTTCGCTTTATACTTTTAGAATTTTTCATAAAATGAATTAAATATTAATCTATTGATCTACATACTTTAATGATTGTTTATTCAGTATTGATTGAAATAGACAAAATTTTCGACGTATGTCAACAGTCAGTTGATGAAACTTCGTTCTATTTTTCGATTGAATACTTATTGTACGGTCATACAAGAGAGAAAGAACGAACGAGAAAAGAAAAAGGGGGTGTGAGAGTGATTGGTGTACGATATATTTTACGTTCGTTAGTCGCAAAGAGAAAAAAAAACGTTATTTTATGTGTCGCCTATTACTATAGTTGTCCTTTCCTCGACGTAAACGACCATGAATGCTGTCTCATATTGTAGCAATACGTGTCATGCTTGTAAACATTATAATATAAAAGCATCTATGCAATTGTTTGTTGCAGTTGTAGAAATGGCAGAAAAGAAAAACAAATAAATTAGACTATGTATCATTGGGTACGTTCTGGTATCGAATAACAAAAGGAAATAAGAATACAATGACATTTAATCGTTGTTGTATTTTATTAAGATATATAAAAAAAATCATCTAATTTTATATCAGTAAGTGTCACACATTGAACAAAAAGTAGAAATAAGAAGTTAATAAGAATTAGTGTCACGAGATTCTACAAAAAAAAAACCAAGATATATTTAAATCATAATAAAAAGAAAAACAATTTTTCACATACATATCGCTAAAAATTCTAGCAAATACTTTTTTTAAATTAGTAAGTGTATCTTGAGTCTGTAAAAAATAAAATCATTGGAATATTTAAGCAAATACAAAATAATTCTTTCTTCTATTTTATCTTACATTAGTAGTATTTGTTTTTTGTCGAATTTTTTCATTTTGATTAATTTTAAATTCATTATTTTGCGGAAGTTTTGGTAACTCCTCAAAACTTGGTATTCGTCTATTAATAATATAAAATTTTTATTATCAAAAAAAAATTAGGAAAAAAAAAAGAGAAAAAGATATTTAATTTACGTTAAAATCGATAGTTGTTGATCAGGTCGACAATAAATTTGCATTTTATGCATAATCAATTCGGCAATAGATCGACAATCTTCTTCTTGTGTTTCATTTAATAATTGCATAGTACAATCATTTATTTCAATAATATATTCTTTTCCACTTATTGATTTAATTACTTCAATAGCACATATATCAAGTCCGCCAAACAATTGACTTACTTCATCAATCCATAAATGATATCTTTCATAAAGAAAAGAAATAGAAAAATAAAATCTATTGATAATATTTAAAAAAAACCTGTCAGTCATTTCAATTTGTTTAACTATAGATGAACCGATATTTGCTTTCCAATTACCGCTTAATGATTTTCGACTAAAAAAAAATAAAAGTTTCAACTGTCAATTCATGTTGATTTATTTTTTTCAAGAGTTCAAATATAAAATTTCATAAATTTATTTTAAAGGAAATGTAATATATGTAAAATGAGTCGTTCAAAAAGGACAACAAGATAAAATTTGCATTTTTTGACCTTCTTGCGATTCTAGACGTCTAACTTCCAAACTATTTTTTAGAAAGAGCCTATTTACTCAAATATACTGTTTGGGTTTTTGTGTTAAATGACAGATATACATGAATTATTCGTAGATGATGCAAGACAGTATTGCGAGAAGTTGTACTTTTGAAAATGTTGGTCTAAATCAATTTAACTTGAAAATTTAACGATAAATGCTTAGAAAACAACAATAAAGAAATCACAATAAGTGTATGAACATTCAGATGCATTTAACTATCCGCTACTTGTATTCGAAAATATCCAGTTCTTACTGATCCTTTTTTTCCTAAACGTTCTTTATGGATGATCGTAAATAAAACAGCAATGAAACATTCATCTTTTATTTTCCGAGACTTTAAGTTTTTCTTATCTGATAATATACATAAAATCATATGTATTATACATTTAATATCACTAAAAGATTATTTCCAAAAATACAACAAGTTCAAAATTCACTTTTCTCTAAGATCTTATCTAACATAATGCTTTTCTACTACTAACTGACGAATGCTTAGATCTAATCTAATATATTTGTTACGATCAAAATTATATTTCCTAGTTTGTCCGGACATTATTAGAATTGAACTAGAAGTCAATTGATCAAGTCGAAGACAGTTAGAGTTTGAATAAATAAAGAGTGTTTTTTTTCTTCATTTCACAAACTAGTGTTCTTATATCGCACACGTTACAAGTCACATTATGTTAATCCTTTCTTGCCACATGGCACCTATACGTGACATGTCATAAAAATTTAGTTCTCTCAATCTGTAAGACATGTAAAAACTAATTTTATATCAAAATATTGAAATATTAATTCATTCGTTGATATGAAGAATTTCTGTTGCTGTTCATATATATATACATTTGTTTGCGGCTTGAAAAAATCAAACATCACCAGATCGATCTATGTTCGTCACAGACGAATTAGAATTTTTTCTCTTACTCTGCTAGAGAAAAATGTGAGATTTCGCAGATTGTAGTAACTGCTTTTTGTTTGTTCTCTTATCTTTCTGCTGGAAATTACGTTCCATATATTATATAGCATTGAATCAACCATTACTCTCTTCTACTGACAGTTCTATATGATAAGTATCTTAGTATTAAAAAATCTGATTCGACAATTTCCTGTGTATATTAGATATAATTAATTAGACGTTTCACTTGGCGAATTTCAGTTCTAGATCTCTAACTTTAGACAAGAAAGACACACCTTATTGAACCATATTTTTACTCGATTTTACATAGGTTAGAATGAGTATAGTCAAAGAAAAAATTTCTAGTTTTTTGTTTTTTACATCGATACTGTTTTCTGAAGTATTTGCTTTTACAATCATTTGTGCGCCAGATGGTCGATCTACGAACATAAAGTTCATAGATTTCAATCATTGTGATATTTCACAACTCATTTATGACATCTTATCTTAATTGTTTTGATATTGACTGATTTTATATCAACTAAATATTTAACAACATTAAAATGTTTTCTAATTTATCATATTAACAAATTAATCTATGAACATGTTTAAGATAAACAATACTTCGCGACAAATAAAAAGTTATTTTTATGTGTTCTAATTCTAACTATCTTCGACTTAATCTATATAGTTCCAGTTCAATTGAAAAAATTTATTAAAAGACAATCTAATCAAACAAGCAAATCTCTTTTTTTTGTTGTTGTTGTCCGCCCGTACAAATTCAGAATTTGACTGAATTCCAATTGTGATTGTAAACAGATCAAAACTGCAATACAAATGTCGCTTTGAATCTATGTATTCAACCCAATTGCAACATTCTAATGACGGAAATGTCACTTTTTGTTGAATAGCAACTAAAACATTTGCCATCGTTTATTTTCTTTATTTCTTAATTTTTATAATTGCTTCTTCTCTACTAAAGAGTGTTATAATAGTCAATTCTCTTTCATATTCCTCAATATATAAAATGGAAGTATGGAAAAATTTTAATTTACCTAAAAGCTTTATAATTATTGCCAATTTTTTGTATATAAATATCACATTGTCCATTAATATATGGTTCAATTGTAGAATAACATTTACTCATTGAAATAATACTTGTTAAATCATGATAATCATATGAATTCTCAATTTTAATCTTAGTAAAGAAAATAATTATATTTGTATTTAGTTTAAAAAAAGTTTTCTTCTGGTTCAATATACTTTTCCTAAACCCTGATGAGCTTGACCAATTTTAATTACAGATGGAAATTGTGGTGAAATAAACTAAAATAGACAAAAATAAATGTTTATGAATAAATATTATTATGAAATTTTAACCATTTTTCGATGATTTGGATAAAAAACTTGATTTATTAATGGAAACTGTTCCGCACCTAAGCGTTGTTGAATCTTGAGTAATTCTGCAAACTATATTAAAGAAATTTCGTTTATTTGAAAAAAAAAATTAAATTAAAAACATACAATCCAAGGTTTATCTCGAAAATTATATAAAGCTCTCATTGAATTTATACTTGGTACAGCTCCATATTGCATTCCAAGAATAATATTTATCCAATCAACATTAATATCTGTTACATATTGTCGAACAAGTACAAAATCTGGGCAAAAAGATCTTTAAATTAAAAATAAACTTATCATTTTAGAAAGAATAAATTCAATTTTTGTGTCGTTTTTTCTCATACCGAACAATATGTTTTCCATTTCGATAAACATCTATATTAATTAAAATTCCACCATCAGAATAAGCAGATAGATTTATTTCTTTAAATTGTGCCTAAAGAATTTCAATAATTTTCATTATGAAAAAAAGAAAGATGTAGAAGAAAATCGTTACGAGACTCATTTTTTTCTTTTTTAAAATTTATACATAAACAACATTTAAATATAGACAAAAACCTGTTCAACATGAATATCATAATCAGCAAAAATTTTTTTGTTTTGAAAATATTTACTCCTAAGATTATTTAAATATTTATAAAAATCAAATTTATTAAAATATACCAATCGATTTGTTCATCATCAATAACAAATAATAATTTTGATTTTTCTTTCAATATTGATTGTGATGATCTGAGTTCGATTTCAGTTTGTTGATTAACAGCATCTTTTCCAATATTTGAAAATGGATTAGGATATAGAATATTTCCAGCGGAATGCCTTGATACATTTCTATATGGTATTAATTTTGATTCCAATATTGATTGACGAGATGGAATATTCATATGAGAATCAAGTAATGTTGATCGCGTCATTATAGTATCAGTTGATTCATTTTGAAGATCTTCTAAAGAGAATCGTCGTTTTATATAGTCCATCATTATTATTAAAAATAATATTTGTATCTGAACCTACAAAAAAAAAAAGAATTCTCTAGCATTCGTAATTTATGATTATTTGATGTTTTCCTTCTGACGACATTAGAATTTATATGAATGCAATGTAGCATGAAAAATAATGAAAAGAAGATTCATCTCAAACCATATTGTTTCCTACTGCATGCTTGCCTGATGAAAAGCAATTGTAAATATATAATCTAGAACAATGAGAAACAAATGCATACGACAAATGTCACGATTGAATCAATGCCTATATTGTACGAATATAAAATAATATAAAATAAGTTGATAATGAACGACCACTTCCTTTGTTGATAAAAAAAAAAGTCAAGACTATTGTATTTATTTTAAAGAATAGAGTAATTGCAAAGGAGACAGTGAGTTTTATGCAAATGAGCACACTGCATGTACCACAAAATTCTCTCTTTCTTTTTCTCTTTTCTTCTCATCTGCTCTTGTATGAACTCTCGAAAAAGAATAGAAACATACAACGGAAGATGTAGAAGGAAGCAAAAATAAATGCATTCAGAATATAAAACAAATCTTTATTAGCTGTCACTGCAATCTACGAAAAGACATGAACAGATGTCGCTGACAAGCTAATTTTGTTTGATTATGAGCAATTTATCAAGCTCTTCTATTACAAAAAATTGAACATTAAATTTTGTTAGAGGACACATCATATATTTGATTGATATCTATTAATTATCAAGTGATTTTTCTACCTTGTTGGAAAGTTATATGAACATTTTTCTATGATAGTTTGATACAATTTTCTTGTTATATTTTACATTATCATAGAAAATAATTGTCAAAAGAATGACAGACGAAGAAAAAAAATATAAAGATGGTTATTAACGTGCAAACCTTTAACATATGTTAGTGAAAAGAAAAAAAATCAAGGTAATATATGCAGGCATGAGAACGGGTTCAATGATGCATGACATACGGTTACTTGAATAGAGAAGACCTCTAAGAATTAAAATCGACAAAATGAGTTTCGATTACCTTGACTAGTGCGATCGGAGAACATTTTTCTTTCATTCTCACTTTGATATATACAAGCAATATCATTCTTATAGATTGGTGACAGTCAAATCACTGCTCTTTTCATTTTGAAGGAAATTTATTCATTGCTCATTTATATTTGATGGTAAGAGATTATATCAAAATTTCGTAATAGTGATGATAGGGGTATTCAAGGTAAATACTACACTTTGTGTATCGAGTGAGCATTTTCTTTTTTTGTGAGTGCTTAATAGGCGTTCGAATAAAGTAATTTTAATATAAAAAGAAAGAAAAAGGTAATCCTATTTCATTTATTTCTTTAGTTTAAAAATATGAATTATCCATATCCACCATCTTCACCTTATATGCAAACAGCCCTAACACAAGCTGTACAAGCAATAATGACTGGTGGACCAGTGCCTGCAAATTGTTGTTTTATGTCAATGCCATTTCAACAAGCACAACAAATTTTACCACAATTAATGAGGAAAGCTGCAATTGGTAATAAAGATCCAAAAATTTTTCCTCAACAAACACCATATTATAATCAATTACCATATACAAATAATCCTCAAACACGTGGTCGTATACCTCAACAAAAGTATAATTATCCAGTGATGACATATAAAAATAATAATAATAAAAAAATTAAGAAACCAATTCGTCAACAACAACAACATCATTCAAATATTTATAATTCATCTTCATTTGATTCTTATATGCGTCATTTAAGTTGGAGTCGTTTATTTAATCATCATCATTCTCGAAAACCTCTTAAACCAAAAAGTCAAGATCAAATATTAGTAGATTATGATAGAAAATCAGATTCATCAAAAAAACAACGATCAAATTCTTCAACAACATCATCATCAACAACAAGCGATGAAACAATTCGACGAGTTAATGTTACTAATAAACCATCATCTAATATGAATCCAAAACAACAAACCAAAGGTAGTTTACCATTTAAATATTCATCTGAATTTATACCAGGTGTTGGCAAACAACAATCGCAAAACATCAAATCTAATGATATTTTCATTGTTAAAAAACCTTAATCAATACAAAATATAAAAAAAACAATTTTCTTTTTCTTTTTGTACAAAAAAACAGAAAGATTAGTTTTCTTTTTTTTCTTTTGATATAAATTAAAATAGATGAACTACCAGAAAGTTAAAATAATAATCATCTGACATATTTCGAAGAAAACGAAAAAAAAAAAAAAGAAACAAGTACCAAATAAATTCTCGTGTCCTTTTTTTCTCTATCGTGTACAATTTAACGAAAAAATTCCGTAGGAATAGTAATCCTTGTTGATTGTGTATGATAGTCAATGATTGGATGAAGACGAAAACGTTGATTTATTTGATTAAAATTATTTTTCTTTTGAGGAAATTGAAGAAGACGAGCATTAGAACTATGACTTCCACCATCAATATCAATAACCATACGTGTATGTTTTATAAATAAAATTAAATCATTGGATTGATCATTCGATCGTTCAAAATTTACTATTTGATATGGTGTACGAGGTCCCATATAACGATAAAGAACGATCGGTGCACAAGGTGCTGGTGAACCACTAATATTAAAACTAAAAAAAATATCTAAATAAACATCTAAACTAAATTTACTTATGAACAGTAAGTACAAGACCAGTGGAACGATGTCGAATAATATAATCACGATAACCAATATGTTGAATTTCAAAAATTTGTGATTCACTATTATTCTATGGAATTTAATTTAAACTAATATAAAATTTTAAAAAAAGGAAATTCATAACTAACTTCAAAATTTCGATCTTGTTGTATTAAAGTTGAACGTTCAGGTGAAAATGTAATAAATTTACCTGAATGTAGAGCTTCAATTACATAAAAACCTTCTGGTATTTTTTCACTCTAGAAGACTAACAATAAATAGATTAAAAAGAAAAATTCTACGAATCATACCGCAAGATACCATTGATCATGCATGGTAAATAGGTACAAATCAATCACAATTATGTTCTGATATTTTGGTATTTATTGTTTTTGTTTTCGTTACTCCTACTTCTACTACTCCTACTACTTGTGTCGATTAAATACAGCGAAAAATGAATCGTTCTCGTGATCGTCGTTATAAACACAATACTATAAACACGTTCACGTTTATCGACAACAATGGTCGAAAAAGAAAGAATGATGAGAATGAGAGAAAGACGAAGAAATAAAATGTAGTTATAAATAACAAAAATAAGCAAGATAAGTCCTTGTGATGACGAATATATATATATATATATATATAATTCTATATGCAATTGAAATAGAATAACAAGAGCGGGCAAATTATTATTATTTGTTTTTTTCTTATTCATACTGTTTTTTTTTCTCTAGAAACTTGAAAATATTCTATATATTAGTATACAAATGATTTATTTTCTTCACTTATTTGAAGAATCGATTAATATTTGTATATGATTCATGAACAAGTTGCTTGGCGCATTTTCTTGGTTTGTGTAACAGCACGTTACTTGATAATGATGGTAATAAACTTTCTTGATGTTGTTGTTTTTTACTTGACATATGTGTATGAATATAAATAGAACGATGCTGATTTACCTTGAAATGTACATGTTTTTGACAATATTTTAATCAATATAAAATATCATCTGATAGAATATGCTCGGTCATCTGACTTAATTAAATACGTGAAAAAAATATTTTTGCGTAGTTTACCGACCTAAAAATAATATTATGTGACGATTAAAACGTATCATTATGCTGGTAAAACTACAAAAGTTTCAAAAAGTTGTTACATATGTTTAGAAATGTATTATAAATTTCCTACATTTATTTTAATTAATATTAAATGAACTTGAACATTGCAGTAGTTAGATTGATTTGAAAAGAATAACTGTTCTAACAATTTAATTCATTATTTCATCGAATATTGTCAAAACTTGATAATAGTTATACAAATTACATAATTATATAATGATTTGTTGGAGCATAACTGATACAATTAAATTTTCAAAGTATTTTTTATAAATCATAAAATTGATTTACGTTTCATGTCTTTAATATAAAGTTTTTAATCTGATACGACGTACAACATTTATATAGACCTTCACAAGTGTTTTTTATTGCTTTATTTACGAAAGTCCTCGATACATTAGAAGATCCCTTGATAATAGAAGACTCTCTCTCTCTCATGAACAAATGAAGTAAAAGATAATTGAGACGGTATTCTTCTGTTCAAAGCTTCACTTCTCTTGTGAATTTTCTCCTAGGTATTCGTACACATTCTTAAGTAGAAAAAAAACCTATATCTCTGCACACACGTGTTCTATGAAGTATGCTTTTTTATGCCTGAGGACGCAATTATTTTACAAAGAGGTGCAAAATTTGTTTTTTTTTTCGAAATTGATACAAACAACACTAAAAATACTTTCAACGTATTATTCAATCATTCTGTTTCTGTAAACTACTTCTTCGTGCATAATTGTATTCATTCAAGCGAGCTAGGAACTAATAACGAAATTGTAGTATATTTCATTTAGAAAGGATGCCATCTACACTCATCCAATCTCATCATAATCAGTTGATCACTCAGGTCAACGAATACAGAGTCTATATACTACACCTGTAAATATCCGTATGTGCCATGAAGATGTATAATTATAATACTAAGTCATGTATATTGTCATCCTTTTGTATATAAGGTCGTCAATGATCGTACCTATATGACATGGGAATTAATATATAATTCAGTTGTATATAAAGTGGAAACTTATCATTGGTTTTGATGCTGGAGTTAAAAAATAAGATTCTTAATTGAGACGGATATTTAAACTCAAGACTAATATACGAGCGTGCTTTTTCAACTTGGATGAATCGACATCATCTATTTTCTAATCTTTATTAGCAGGATCCGTTTATTTACAAATAGACCAATGAAAAGGCAAATTTTTGTGGGCTTTATTGTTTTTTTAAGGTTTCAAATAATGAAAAGGAAGATAGCAACAAAAGTCAGCCAGTATTCTCTCTGGACAAATAATTTTCTCTATATCATCTGTACATACAGCTGATCATAGAGAGACAAAGAATCAACCAATCAATCGATAGTATTGATTAGAAACATGTTAACACGTGCTAATCAATTTCGCAATAGTTACTTTTTTTTGACGTCAATCAGTTGATTGATCGAAAGGTAAATTTTGCAAGTACAATAACAGGAAAAAAAACAACCTGATTCCCGTAAGCTGTAAATATCTTTTGAGAAAAAGTATTTCGTACTTAATCGTAGAAATGATCATTCGTTTTTTTTTAGATATCCACGTCTCAATAATCGGTATTCGAAGTTTCGAATGCCGTCAAGTTGATATTTTTCATTTTGTTTCACTATTAACTTTACTATTATTCAAAAAGATATTTATAGATCTTTGTTTAAAAAAAAATAATTAAGATACTTATTGACATCAAATTAAATTGATCTATCCGTGTAACATACAATGGGATAAAAAAAGGTAATCGAGTAAAAACTTTATATACACAATATTTACTTTTCAGAGTATTTCAATAATAGAAATGTTTGAATTCAAACAAACAAATTATAAAATCTATTTTGACAAAAAGGCACTCTAATTGTACATGATTGATTTCATATCAGACATAAATGAAAGATAATAATTTATTCTCGAAAAATGATTATTATAATTATGGGCAATAAGGATCAATTAAAACAAGAAAACATCATCAATCTATTTTGATTTATACATGTTGAAATAGCATAAGTATTCGAATAAAGAAACAAATATTTTTCATTGTAAAGTACAAGAAGTTTACATTTATGCCTAGTAACGTTCAAGGTCAATCACATGTTATTGTAAAGCTTTTTTTTAACATATTGATTCATTTCTAGAAAGCACCAAAAATAGTTTAACTAACATTAAATAATTATCTTGAAGCCTTGTATTTTTCAATACAGGTAGCTTTAAATGACGATCTACAGAATAATAAAAAAAGATTTTTCATCAAAGAAAATCATAATAGAAGGAAGTTGAACACGAGATCAATAATTTTTTTTAAAATTTTGTCGAAAACCTACAGTCAAATAAAAATCAAACATTAAATAACTTGCCACAGCAACGATTTTATTCTAACGTATTTTAATAAAATTTTGTCTCTCACATTCTTACGTATCAAAAATAATCAAATTTTATTTATAGAACATCCATAATAATGCATATTTGAAAAAAAAACAACTATACACAATGCTAATAAACAATAAATTCTATTTGCGGAATAGTAAAAATCGTCGTCTTATTCCTTTTTTCGTTAGATGAAATACTGAATATCTCTTTCGAATATTATATTCGTAAAACTTTCGATTCAAAGACTAGTATGAATATTATCTTATCGATAATTCGATCTCGTTTTCAATTATGACAATTCAAAAGAAAACTTGTTTGGAAATAATTTAAAAACTAAATGTATCAAAAAAAAAGATTATTATTACTTGATTACACAATTCTTCTCATAAAGTAACGTTGTAATAAATATAATTAGTGCCAATTTGTTTATATATATAAGCATAAGCAAAAATGAAATCAAATGGTTTCTTTCTTATGATTGTATTTTATTTAAACTGGCTTTTTTTAAAAATTTCATTATGGTTTCTCTTTCTTATTCAAATATTTTATTTTGATGTTAATGAATTACACAATGTTTTATTATTTTCATCTTGAATTTTATAGTAAAGTAAAACAAAAACAGACGAAATTTCACATTTTTCTTTTTTTTATTGCAAGCAAGAGAACAAAAAAAGCATACTTTATTCATAATATGAAGATAATTCAATATCATTCGAAGATTTTTCATCAAAAGAAAGAACGGAAAACGACTTGATTAAGATTCCGACATATTTCTCAATACTGACTTTTCTTTAGTTTTCTTCTCTTTTTCTTTGGTTAGAAGATCGATAATAAGAATAGATGTTTCTGACGACAATAATAAGAAAACGATTTTTTTTCTATTTTATGTCGGTGCAATTGACAACCGTAGACATTCATTTGCTAAGAAAAGGAACAAGTTGATAAGAGAAGGTAGAAATGTTTTTGCTGCCATGACTTCTGCTGTGATTTGGTTTCCATGTATTTTCAATCGACATAATTGAATCAACAAAAAAACATTGTTGTACTGTTTTTTTTTCATTCAAAATCATTTAGTTACTTTTTTAGTTAATGGAGAATACATCAAGTATGTATGAATCAAACGAAACAACACAGAAAAGAATACTTTAAAATTAAATTTGTCTTTTTATCAAAACACTTTAAAATATTTCAAACAAAATTTTTGATTATTGAATATTTGATAAAAGATTGAAATTTTGTTTAACAATATAGAGCTTAAATTCTTCTTCTGTTTATTTTCATATTACTGAGTAAACGAAAGTATTCTTGCACTCATATGTATACAAGAATGTCCTATCCCTTCACATTTGCTATGCTGGACTATGAACATAATCTCTTAATATTTTGCTCGTAAGTAAGGATCATATGCACTATGAAGCATGGCAAAAAAAATACAAACAAACTTGAAATTTATAAGAAAAGAAAAAAAGACCATCTTATTCGTTGGACACAACTTATAACATCCATCTACAATTTTTGTAAGAAGAGTACCATGAGTAGCTATGCCATGACTTTCAAAATTATTTGATCAGATTTATTTTCAATTTTTTCCTTTTGCCATAAACGCTTATAAGAATTCAAATACTCATTTAAGTAAAAACTATTATTTCCAACGAGAATTTTTGAAGATAAAAAAAATGGTCGCATGTTTATCAAGGGTAGAATCTCTAAAAAATCAGATTTTTCAAGTCATAGAATTCTGTTTGAATTACGCAAAATGATAAAGCAAACAATTCTCTATAAAATGAACCATTTTCAAGTTCTGAACGAGCTTTTTTGACTGAAATGTATCAACCTTAAGAAACGCATAACAACTGTATTTTCATGCGGAATAACAGAGAACAAGGCAACTTTTGTACTTTCTGTAAGATTAATTTGATTCGGTCAACAAACTATGAGTTGAAAAACTTGGTTTTTCAGTAATCTCATCCTTGGAAAGCCTGCAATTATTCTAATATTCAAAAATTCTTGTTGAAAATAAAATGTTCTATTCAAAATCACTATTTGGATGTTTATTAGCGTTTACGTCAGTAGAGAAAAAATTTGAAAATAAACCTTGTCGAATAATTTTTGGGGACGACTATATGCACATTTATATATATATATATATATATGTATTGTATATGTGATTGAAAGGTTTTAAAATAAAATTATATTCGATATATGCATGTTTCTTTTTACATATTTATTTCATTGTATACATTACAAAGCAAAAAAGCAAGATGATTAAGATTGTAGTATAGTAGCCGTCGCTATCGGCATTGTTACAAGAGTTTTTTTTTGTTCTCTTTCCACGCCTGCACTTTTTTCAATCTATTTCAAAATGAATACATCATGAATGTATTTAAATAAGTGTAATATTTTCTGTTTTATTAAGAAGAGCATTGTTGTCAATCAATTAAGACTATGTTAAAATAAATAAAAAAACAAATTAACTGAGAGAAACTCAATATCAATTCTTTTATTTGCTATGATACTAATAAAATATTTTTTACATATGAATTGATTTGTAGATCTGTTTATCCGGTGATCATTTACTATGCATAAGAAGCAAAAAATATAGGAAAAAAATGTATAGATACTATTTCGTGATCGCCATAAAATTGTTATTATGGCATGTAAGTATAGGTCATTGTATATATTTTTTTCTTTGTTTCTGATATAAAACTTAATTATTTACTTTAGACATGTGTCTCTTTGCATGAATGTAATAGAACAATTAATGAAACTGAGATGACTTTTACTTGTCCATCGACTGTCGGTAGTCAAGAACTTAGATTATATGATTTAACTACTGGTCAATTGGATAGTATTACATCATTGATAGTAGTGGGTAGTGAAGATAATTGGGGTCCTTTTACACGTATTCCTGCTAATATATGTTTATTAAGAAATTTACAAGTTAGTTAAATTGAATATTTATTTTCTTATTATAATTGAAATTCTTTTAGAAAATTGATTTTTCATATAATCAAATTGTTGAAGCAGATTCAACAGGATCGTTAACTGAATGTTTATCAAATGTGATTACACTTGATCTTAGTTCTAATAATATTTCTACATTTCCATCATTTATGATATATAACATGCCAAGTTTAAAAAATCTCTACTTTCAAGATAATGAATTGACTGAAATACCTGTGAACGCTTTTATAAATATATCATCATTAGAAATAATCGATTTTTCATATAATCAATTAACAACATTTGAACTATGGGCTCTGGAAGTAAAAACAAAAGCAGACTTTAGTAATAATCAAATTTCTACTATAACGAACAAATATTTTTTTACTGAAATGCTTGATAGAACTATGGAAGAAGGTGCTTATCTAGATAACAATAGTGCAACAATAAATTTTACTGATGCAGTTTATGAAATGTATAATCAATGTGAAGAAGTTTTTCAATGGTATTTTAGTACTGACGAAAATCTAACTCCACCATGGTTTACATGGAAATTGGCTTATATTGACTTTGGTACAACACAAATTAACTGCACTTGTGATCAAGCCTATTTTGTACGTATACTTAAAGATAATCTCATTGAAGGGCAAACTTATCCGATACAAAATGCAATGTGTACAAATAATTCACTAGGCGTCAATGACACAACTCTCCTGACTTCTCGCTGTGTTTCATCTATGTTCGAAGTTAATTCAACTGTCGATTTTTCGCAAGTTTACCCTAAATTATGTAAGATTAATGAAGATGAAGAGGGTGAAGTAATAAACATAACAAACATCGATCCACCAACATCAAATGTGGTAAGATGTATTTTTGTGAAACACGATCTAAAACGAGTGTTGAAATATAGAGATAGAAATTTGAAACGTTCACCTAGAGTCTATCGGTTCCGAAATTTCCAGATCCAAATCTGGTAGAATCGTATCTTGATACTCTCAATGAAATTTTCTAATTGGAATGGAATAGTCACTCCGAAGATACAATATACTTTTTCCTGTTTTCGATTTTCGATGACTAGCACTTCCTACACATTTCTCAGACTACTAGAGCCCATCGGATCCAAAATTTGTGGACCCGAAACCCACCTAAGGCGCTCTAAACTCATCCCACCCCATAGATATAGTCAACACCTTAGCAGGGTCCTCTTTTCTCTATCACTGATCTTAACACGGACATCTTAGAAGCACCTGTCGTCTGTCACAAACCGTGATACATACTTTAGTATTGCTGCTCATTTCTCATGGACTATCACAAGTAATACTTGCAAGACCGAAGTCCAACTGCGACATTATTTTAAAACACAATTATATTTAATATAGCTGCCATATTGCTCTAGTGGCGTAACCAGAAAAAGTGTTAGAGGAGAAAAGTTGAGCCTCCATCCAGTTACGCTACTACTTGGTCCTTCTTTCATATTGACTGTAATAAATAACGATTAGTAAGTTTCATAATCGACATCTAGTAACAGTAGGTAGAAATATACAAATCAAAATCTATGCTAGTGAATTCCTTATATTGACATTTTGATCTCATAAAGATTGTACTAACAGTTTTTTAAACAATCTTAGAAAGATTTTGTTTATTAATTTCATTTTATAATTTGAAATAAATATATAACTATTCAGAATAGATTAATATTTTTATATGTTATGTTAAACTTAATTAAAATCATTGTTACAATTTAAATTCTAATGTTTCTTTTTTAGTCGCTTTATCCATGTTATAAAACAGCATTTTTGAATCCAGGAGCATGTTACTTCTCATTTTCAGACAGTACTTCAATGATGATTAGATGTACAAATGACACATCAAATTCATTATCAAGAATTCCTTCAGATTTATTATCAAGTCCTTGCATGTCTACTATAACTCGTATTACATTTCCTTCATCTATTTCATCACTTCCATCATATGTTTGTTCATTACCATCTCGTGAAATTGATTTAAGTTTTCAAGCATTTACCACACTTAATGATGAAACATTTCCATGTCTTGATTCATTTCGTACAATAAACTTATCCTTTAATAATTTAACATCAGTATCTATGACAAATGGTAATTTTAAAAACTTAACATCACTTGATCTTTCATCAAATCAACTTACATTATTACCATATTCTATTCTTAATCCTACACCAACATCATTACGTTATCTTGATTTACGAAATAATTCTATAAAATATATTGATCTTTTTATTTATACACTAAAAAATATTACAATTAATCTTGATAATAATCCTATAAATAGTTCAAATATTATCAATCCACAAAATATAACATTAGGAAATAATGATACTTCAACAGTAAATATTACTTTTCCATTAACTGTAGCAAATAGTACAATTACTATTACAGATTCCATAGCATTAACTTATGGTTTATGTAATAATTTTCAATCTTTACGAAATAGTCTTCTTAATCTTCGATTAGCAGTTGGTAATGTTTTACTTCAATGTACATGTGCATCAATAAATTTAAAACAAATATATCAAAAAAATGGATATAATATTATAAGTGATTTTCTATGTTCAAGTCCAACTACAGAAGGAACTTTTGACGCATTAAATATGACTTCTTGTCCAAATGCTACGGATTTTCAAGCAGGATTATGCGCCAATAAAAGCTCTGAGGTATGTCTTATAATCTTTATCTTCTTCTGGAATGAAATTATAATCAAATTTATAAAAGCAAAAAAAAATATTGAAAAAATTAAATTTTTGATTTAAAATCACAATAATATTCAACACATATAAACTAATCATTCTAATAGGTTTTGATTAATTTTAATATAAATCTTTCGTAACTTTAGCTTTCAGTATATTTCATTGTATCGTATATTATGTACTATTCTTCTGTAACTGTAAAATATGAGAATATATTCACATACAACATAGAATCATTGTTGACCGCATCAACAACATGATTATTGTTGTTGTATTCTGTAGTCATTCAACCGTATATGTAAACATCACTTCATATGACAACAATGAAATGTTTAAGCACTACTGTTGCGTTAACAACTCTTTCTTTAACAAATCTTATAATAAACTCATCATTACAATTTGCATTTAATATATCATATGAAACATAATATAAAACTTTAAGTGAATTTAAAAGAAATTTAACTTGATCAGATTATTATATTTATATTAATAATAGATAATGAGTCAAATATATTTATCATGTTTAATAAATACAACAAGACCAATATATTTAGTATAGTCCATACAGGGAACCGATATCGATACGGATTTCAGACAGATCGGTCATTACCGGTGTGTCTTATTTGTTTGTTTTTTTTGCTTTTATTATCTCACAGACAATGTGTAATGAAACTTTGTTGAACGTTGACTATATCAAATATCACTGTCCACATATGGAATAGTACGACAAATCATCAATTCAGTGTCGGTATGGATTTCAAACCGATCGATCTGGTCCGCTCTGATCCACTCAGATCAGTATCGGTAATGATCATGAAAAACGTAGACTGATGCCATCTCTGGCATGATCGTAAGTGACGTATCAATGATGATCTGTCAACTATTGTCTTTATCCTTCTGATTATAATTAATAGATCATCAGAGCATTAGACTCATGACTATTGTTGAAGAGATATTCTTTGTTATACTTATTTTTGAAACAATCTATCTCTTCACATTGCTTATTTGTTTTCTCTGTTTAGTTTTTTTTAATATCTTTGCTATATATGTGTATTAATAATGACTAGAAATCTACAATAGATTAGATTTACACAAATAAACATCATCATATTTGTATTATTTCTTTTGTCATTTCAGCCATCAAGTTCAAGTACAAGTGCTTCATCTCTTCAATCAAATAATGATGATTCCAATTCGAATCGTACCAAATTAATTGTTGGTCTTGTTGTTGGATTAGGTGGTGGTCTTTTATCAATTGCTGGCCTTCTAACTGCAATTTACATGATAAAAACTAAAGGTGCAGCATCAAGTGCAAAAAAACCTGTAACTCGAGCTACTGCTGTTGGTCAAGCATCTGGAGATTCTCTCTTATCTCGTGTACAACCAAGAAATTTACGATCA